>BLKR01002063.1:0-225764 GCA_011170035.1 Teleogryllus occipitalis | reverse complement strand
ATTATTGTCTCTAGTGTTTGCAACATAGATTTCAGCAACGTTGCCGTAGTCGCAGGGTCAATTAAACATCGGTCTCTCAGACCTCTCATGTTAAATATTTTTTTTATTAGAGAAACTGTATTTTCTATTTTCAATCCCATAACTGACCACATATGACCTACGGGGTCATATGTGATCAGTGAATGTTAGGGAATTTAAGACGTGAATGAATTTGCTTTCTTAGTGTTTTAAGGTAGCTACGATCCAGTGGCGCCTCTAGGGTGACCAGATTAGTAACCAGGGAGGGCACCAAATATAAGAATATTTACCGCTTAAATGTCCGACCTATTTTCATTACTGGACATTTGATTGATGCACAAGTCTGGTCTAAGGGATCCCAATTATTTTGTTAATATTCTGTCTTCATAATTCAAGTTTCTGTTGGGTAAATATATTACTTTATTCATGTTAAAAATGGATGACGATATTCATATTGTTTTGTGAAATTTTTAATTTAAAACACGTTTACAAATTCTCGTACAGATCAAAATACAACCAATTTCGCACAGAAGCATTGAGGAACAGATTTTTTAAACACCGTGCTAACATACGTTCCTAACGTGTTTGCAAATGTCAAAATTCAGGCAGACACATGGCGCGGTCGCATATGATTTGTGACCGACGAGTGCAATAAGCTCACATAATTCCCTCTCACTTTCTTTCCTACAATGAAGAAACCATCCTTGTGTTAAAGGGCCAAGCGGCGGCCACAGGCCTCCTGTGTCCAATGCCCTGTTGCCAAATCCTGAGCTGTTGCCACTTGCTCGGTTATCGCTTCCCAGCTAGGATAACAAAAATTACACTGCTGGCTTGAATAGCCGTTACAGCTTTCTTTCGGAAAATAAGGGTTTCAGTGCAGCTGGTAATTAGTCGATTCTCAAAAATATTTAATTGAAAAAAGCACCTACCATTGACGCAGTTATTCACTTTCTATTCATCTGACTACCAATACAAACAATAAAAAACCGGTCTTATTTTCTTGTTTTATTGGTAACGGTTACGTAATATATTACAACTTTTATACTACTAACACTTCATTCTTCTAATAAACCTTAAGGAAACGTCAGAGACACGGCTGAGAGACAAAAATATATATAATTATTGAAAAGCAAAACGATATATAAAATTCCACGTCTACAACTGATTTCAAAGTCATTTGTCAGATACATACTCTAATGTACAGAATAAAAAATGAGTAGTGCAGGCTAGGATTTGAACCCGAGATCTTCAACACAAGAAGAAGCCACCCAACCAAATACGCTACGATATTGTCCTTGGGCAGGTCACTTATGTAGTGTTTTGAATATTACAATGTTCTTGATGCCAGAAAATTCTTTCGAAAAATCGTAAAAGCAATTGTTTATTTCAGACAAAATTCTAAATAAAACGTATTTTAAAATTTCATATATAAAACGATTGCACTTGGAAATAAATCTCCAGCATGTGTATTGGTGGTGTTCGAAAACATATATATTGTCACTATATAACTCAAACGTTTGCGAAAACACTCATATTTTAAGAAACGTGCACATGAGATGATTTGAAAGACTAATAATGAAGAGCAGATTACATTAAGAAAGAAATATGTATAATTATCATTCGTCTAACGCAGTGTAATCTTCAGACTACATTCACAGAAGTAACGAATAGTACACAGAAAACTGCCAGAATAGCAAACATTCGTTTCGGTACATTTTTCAATTTTAGAGGAATATCATTTTGTCACTCAAGAGATCTTCATTGTATTAATTGTAATAATTAATTAATTGTATTGTAATAATTTTTTCAAATATACAATTTGTCCGATTTGTTACACACGATTCAAGCAGGAAGCTTTAAGTTAAATTTACTATGCGCACGAATAATATGAAACCATTGAATATTTGTAATATTGAAAAATTAAAACTTTGTATGGAAAAAGACTTACAATGTTTTTAAGTACACGTTGCAAACGTTGCGATAGCTCGATAGCTCAGGCATCGTTACAGTTTTCCCTGTAACGTTACTGACCGCCAGGCCCGAGAGTTCCGACGTTGGCGGATGTTCGACTGTGGTTACATATGTAGGTCGAAAAACTTTGGAGCCATTTTTAAGAAAAGTTTGAAAATGCTTCCCTGGGGCTTCAACTAAATTACCCCAAAATTTAAAGAATTATTTTCAAAATCGCAGGGCCCCGATTCGGGCCAGATCGTTAATGGAAAATTAGTTTTGACAAAAATTCTACGAATAGTTTACACACTAGTGTTCACAGAGAAACAGACAGACAGACCAGCGGACACATGGACGGAGAGACGGACGTTTTGATATAATAACAACACTCTCTTGGTAACTTAAGACCCCAAAACGTGTAATTCCATTAAATTCTCGACATCGAGTTACTGCAACATTACATAAATACCTCTCTAAATATTACTTTTGTTACTCCGAATGTTTACGAGGAAGTAAAAATAAATATATAAATAAATACACTTTCAGACACCACAGAGTAGGTTACACGCAAAAAAGAATAATTACAGAGCCCGAATTCCTGCCCGTGAGAATGCAGTTCTAATGTTATTACATAAACAGGGGGTCCCACCAACTATGGACCACCCCCACAACTTCTAAACGGTTCAGGATATCGAAATGAAGTGTTTGCTGAATAATGCGAAATCATGGGGCAAGTAACGAGCCGTAGAGAAATTATCTACAATATTTTTAATTTTCGAGAAATATAATCAACTTCGATTTTTTAAATGGAACTATATATTTTTATCACCAGCAATGGATAGACCATGAAAAGAGGATTAAAATGATGTATCATTTGCTAATATTTTGATAGTAACTTGAGTATAAAATTAGGCTTTCTGACATGTGATTTTGAATTAAACGGGTAATCGTGTAGCAGATCTTGCAACTCTCGCTTTTGGCGAAGGTGACCATCACGACGTCTAGACTGTTGCGTCTTGACTGAGAGGGGTGGCAGTGGGGGATAAGAGGCATAACTACAGTAATTCTTGGTGATGGCACAGACATCACACTAAGAAATACCAATGTTGACAATCAGAATGGGAGACATTTTCCATTTATTTATTTGGATTTAACTTGCCTTCTACTAAAATTTCAAAACATTGATCGTTCCAAAGAACGATATCAAAAGTTGGTAGCGTAAAGAAGATGTTAATAATAATAAATATCAATTTTCAAACTGAATAAGAAGCCAACCACCGTCTCTTCGTTGGTAAATGTCATTTTTAATTAAAATGATCACTCGTCCACTTTTCAACCATACGACTGCTGTTCTTGAATGGAAAAGAAAACTGTACACTTCCGTCTTCTGCATTTTCAAGTTTGAGGCAGCACTTGGCGCTATGAAATGAGAAACTCTAATCAGAATGAACAGTAGCGAATGCAGATATGCATTTTTGTTAAAGTTTGGTAGTTACACTGATAGAACTGTCAAGAGTATTTCAAGTTTTTTATTACTTTGTTCTTCTGGTAGTACGTGTTTAAATAGGAAGTTAAGTTACTGTGAATAATAAGAGAAAATGTCTACCTATCTATTATTTGATGAATTAATCAAGATATTACAATGAAAATCTTTAAGAATTCATTCGCTTCTCATATATTAAAGTGATAGCTTGTTTCTGCTTTCGAGCGAGTTCGAGTTTTGTAAATTTAGAAATGACCTTTATTATTATTATTATTATTATTATTATTATTATTATTATTATTATTATTATTATTATTATTATTATTATTAATTTTATTATTATTATCGTTTTCGCTACAATATTTTTATTTCGTTCTTTTCGATTATCGTTGATTTGGAATTTCAGAAGAAGAAAAGTTCAATTCAGATGAACAACTGGGAAAAAATTCTCATTCAGATCGTTAAAATTGATGTTTGTTCATAAGTTTTTCATGTCAAGATCATGAATTGCTGCAATTACACCTTCATCCTACACGGCCATCTCTCTCACACTCCTCTCTTCACAAAACAGTATCAACGTCGCGAAGGCCACCTTCCCAAAACAGCGACTGTTGCAAAGGCTACCCGTTTACTTGAAAATCTGATACCAAAAAATCTAATTTTATACTCAAATTACTCTTAAAATACTAACATATGATAAATCATTTTATTCCAATATTCATGATGATAACATTGCTGTTGAAAAAATATATAGTTCAATTTAAAAAATCAGAGATGATTAAATTTCTCGAAAACTAAAACTATTATAGAGAATTCCTCTACCAGCATGTTACCTGCCCCAAGAATTGCATTGTTCAGCGAAAACTGCAACTCCATACCCTGAACCGTTTAGAAGTTATGGGGGTGGTCCATATTTGGTGGGACACCCGGTATCATATAAACATTAGAAAGCCTATGTAACTTGATCGATGATAAATGAAAGGGATTGCTGTATACTAAGCGAATGAATAGGGATGACTAAATACGTCTCGAAGTGGAAACCTCGAAATATTTACTTTTCATAGCGTCAGCTTCGGGTAGCTATATTTTCTTAATTAAACCCCAAAATATCCAAGCAATTATTTCAAATTAAATAAAACTACAATTTTATTGACAATAATACTAACCTGACATGACTTTCTACAAACAATTATAAGGAGATGTGAACTTCTTCATCCTAAATTTTCATCCTAAATCGTTACTTTTAATTTTAACGATTATGTTAATGTTTGCTACTCAGACACACGGAGCACGCTCGAAAGAACACAATAAGTAAACGAAATTGAGGATATTATGATTATTATGTCGTAGTAGCTTCATTGTTGAAATGACGACTGATTTTTTCATATGAGATTTTCTGTGTTTCATGAAGATGACCTCGGCGTATACGTATTTCGAAGACGTGTAAACTTCCATGATTTTGACGCGATAAGCGATGACCTCAAACAATCCACTTCGATTCAGAGGGTAGTGTCAAAAATCATTGGCGTGTTAGTGTCGAATGGAAAAGAATGCGTCTAGGAATTGTTCTGAACTTGGAATAATTGAATTTTAAAAACATGTTTATTTGCAAACTTTGCACCTTCATTGAAATTTACTTAACTGCATACGTAAGTTCACATTCCTTCAATTACAAGTGTCCATAAATAAACATATGTCAATACAATATTATAATAGTATTATTACTTTTTCGCATATTCCATGCTGATGCTATATGCTTCTAAAGGCAGCAGACTTACTGGTTAGAATGAAATTGTGAATGTTATAACAATGTATTTCGTATTTGGAACGTGTGAATACTGAGGAGCCGGAAGCTTCAATGTCTATATTTATACGTCAAGACAATTAATGCAAAATTATTGTTTTCTTGTATATTTAATTTAAAAAATTGTCCACATTTTTATATGTAAAGAATTGGCTTCCTAAGAAGGTGGATAAAGGCTTTCTCGAGGGAAAGCGAGTGTTACGATTTACGCTTACAAGCTCAGCCTATTTCGCCTTGAAACGTGTGGAGGAAGGACGCAATTTTCACCGTGAGGTATTTCTGGAAGCCAATTGATGACCCTTTCTTGCTCCCAAGTTGAAGATTGTTCAGTAGCCGACTCGAGTAGTATTTTAAAATTTATACTGTAATTGTTAAACAAATGGAACTTAAAGTATTTAGATTAAAATGAAAAATTAAGGAGCTGAAAACCAGGAATATTTAACCAGCAACAATTTTCGTGGCAATTAATGCAAGCGTTGTGGACGCTTGTCCCCTCCACCCCGTTAGGAACTTCAAATGTATTTGCCGGAGAAACTAAGCGAGCCGTTGCAAAACGGCTTATAGAAAAGCTTAACGTGGGAACTGCCAAAAAAATAGTTGCCATGACATGCTAATTTCTTATAAACACTTACGTATCTCGAAAACGAAAGAAAGCGCTAATCGGATTGCGGAATTTTACATCTTGTTTAAAGGCAATTTTAAAAAAGCAATATTATTTTTGTAAAATTTAAAAATTTATAAACAATTTCCAAATTTTGCAATTCTAAAGTGGGAAGGGTTTTCTGATGTCCCAGAACCAAAAACTGCGAATTAACAATTTTTCAACAATTAAAAATTTTATAAACAATTCCGAAATGTGCGCTATTCCTGCCGGGGAGTGTCCCCAAATTGCGCCTGATATGATGATAGCAAAATAACAATTTTGACATGAGATGCAAATTAACTGCTTAATATCTAGTTTAATTGTTGCAAATTGTAGTTTAATTGTTGCAAAATTAAATTGTTACTTTAATGAGAAATATACAGCTGGTCTTTGAATTTTACTTTCTTTTATTGAAATGGTTCCCTAGAAGTCCTAACGATTCGAGAAAGACAGTATTTTGCATTTTTGCAAATGTAATATACATATGAACAATTGAAAATATGCAATTATAATCGTTTTTCTTATCGCAAAATTCTGTAGTAAATTGGTCATTTGATAAAGTTCATAAATTGCGTTTGGACAAGAATATTGGAATTTAAATATCTATAAGAACGTAATTGTTCTAAAATTAGTGTTATTTTATCTGACATCAATGCAATTTCTTAAAAAAGAATTGTGTTAACAGTGGTTAAGTGCTATGAGTTCATATATATTTCAATGAATTTACTTCCATGTTCATTGAAGTGTTTCTTTCATGTATTTTTCATTTGAAAATACTTCCACATCTGAACTGGCGGCGCCCGCCATTTTGTACGACGTAATTTTGTTAGGGCACTCCCCCCTGCGTTGAGATTGGCTACGATGGTTTGTGAGGCTCCGCCTGCGACGTTTCGTCATGACAAGGGCTGTCCAAGCCGTGCAAAAGCTGAACTTAGCCGCAGACGGCCGCGATCAATTTATGTTTCCAGTACTGTACGTAAATTACATTTAATGTACACCTACAGTAACTTTAAAATAAAAGTAAATATAATTTAATGTACATGGGTACATTGAATTTAATGTACATGTCCAGTAAATTTAATGTATACGTGCAGCATATTTTAATGTACCCTTCCCCTCACAATAATTGGCCGGCAAAATTATATCTTCCCAACCGCGCCGACAAACTTGGACACCCCGCGGCCAGGAGGAGGACAGGGGTAGGGACACGTTGACCAATCGCTAGCAGGTAGAACCACAGTTGTTTCTGATTGTTGCAACATCCCAAGGGGTGGAAAGGACGCTATCTCAGGGGGAGAGGGCAAGTTCGTTTACGTACTATGAGGAAATATCGTCATATTTCCCTGCCGAAGGAGCTATTTTGCCTGCGCGTACGACACAACCAAAAAATTTTTCTGAGCGGGGTTTTCCGTCCAGAATTACTGTCAATAGACCAGTAAATATTTCGCATGTTAGCAACAATTGTTATAACTTTTAGCAATTGATTTGTAACTCCTTTCAAACTGCTATTTTGAGATGTTCATTTCAGGCACAATTTGCAGACCCTTCCCGGACGTTCTAACGCATATTTCGAATTTGTTTATAATATTATTAATTGTTGCAAAATTATTAATTCGCGATTTTCGGCTTTGGGACATCTGCAGACCCTCCCCCGTTATATTTGCAAACGTTTGAAATTGTTTATAAATTTGCAAATGTTGCAATTTTTATTGTCTCATATGAATGGCGTTTAAATGCGATGAAAAATTCCGGAATCCGATTGGTGTTATTATATTTCGTTCTCGAGATATATGTAATTGTTTATAAGAACTTAACATTTTGCAATGACCCCATTTGTTTTCACTCAACACAAGCATACAGAAAAAAAGTTTTCCAATGTCGCGCTTTTGCCTGCTACGCTTAAAAAGCACTTACCTTATAAACAAATTGTGTGGCCAATTTAATTACTCTAAATCGGCCTTTTTATTGCGACTATGAACATAACTTTTATTTTGTTTTTATATTCTCTTTTAAATCCTGCAATTGGCAAGTCGATATATTTACCAAATAGGGAAGAAATTGATTATAAACAAATTATTTTTCGTGGTGCAATACGTCGATTACATTAAATTTCTAAATGAACGTTTCTACACTAAGTTAATATTTTCAATTTACTTTATCATTCAGTAATTCAGGATCATCTTTCTATAACTGTTAATTTGATGTTTTCATTTTATAATATTCGAATCAGAGTACATGTACTAAATCTTCGCACTAATACATATTTTTAAACAACATTAATTATTATATTTAAAACATTCGTTTTAGATTGGCGAAAATTTCAATGAAATTTCATGAATTACTAAATGCTTGAAAATATATACTTCTAAAATTCAATTATTGTGGCGTCTTAAAATATAACAAAGACACGTATTTGGTCAAACGAGTTGTTACCACTGAAAGAAAACACAAAAAGAATGTTATAACATATCATAGAGATTTCGCGTTTATGTTTACAGTTTAGTAAATATCAATGCCGTAGCATTTTCCAGTGAAAATACATAGAACGAACTTGGTGGTCAAGTCATATTACCTTCCCAACACAGACTACATTTCAGTTTCAATCCCACAAATATCGTCAGAGTTCGAAGGTGGTTTGTTGGACGCTACTCTCCTTTCTACGTAACTACCGAAACCTTTAATTTTGCACGACCATTTGTACAGGGAGAACGGTAGCGGTTTATTAAATGACTTCTCCCCCTGCAACAGCGTCCATACCACCCCTTGGGATGTTGCACCAATCAGAAACAACTGTGGTTCTACCTGCTAGCGATTAGACAACGCATCCCTCCCCTGGCCACGGGGTGTCCAAGCTTGTCGGCACGGTTGGGAATATATAATTTTGCCGGCGAATTTATGTGAGGGAAAGGGTACAAGCACATTAATCACCATTTAATGTGCGATGTACCCTTTCCCTCAGATAAAGTGGTCGGCAAAATTCTATCTTCCACACCGCGCCGACAAACTTGGACACCCCTCGGCCTGGGGGAGGGCAGAGGGAGGGACGCGTTGACCAATCGCTAGCAGGTAGAACCACAGTTTTCTGTGATTGGTGCACTATCCCAAGGGGTGGAAAGGACGTTGCCTCAGGGGGAGGGGGTTAGTTTGTTTACGTACGAGGCGGAAATAAGTCATATTTCCCTACCGATGGAGAGATTTTGCCTGCACGTTCGCCACGACGAAAAAATATTTCTCAGCGGGGGTTTCCGTCCAGAATTATTGTCAATTGATCCGTAAATATTTTGCATTTTGGAAACAATTGATATAATGTTTAGCAATCGATTTGTAACTCCAGTCGAAGTGCAATTTTCAGATGCTCATTTCAGGCACAATTTGCGGACCCTTCCCAGTCGTTCTAACGCATATTTCGAATTTGTTTATAAAATTATAAATAGTTGCAAAATTGTTAATTCACAATTTTAGGCTTTGGGACATCGGGAGACCCTCCCCCTTTAGATTTGCAAAAGTTGGAAATTGTTTATAAATTTTCAATTGTTGCAAATTTTTTATTGTCTCATCTGAGTGGCGTTTAAACGCGATTCAAAATTCCGGAATTCTATCGGTGTTATCATATTTCGTTCTCGAGATATATGTAATTGTTTATAAGAAATTAACATCTTAGAATGACACCATTTATTTTCACTTAACACAAGCATACTGAAAAACACAGTTCTGCAATGTTGCGCTTTTGCTTGCTACGCTTAAAAAACACTTAGCTTATAAACAAATTCTGTGGCCAATTTAATTACGCTAAATCCGTCTTTTTATGGCGAGTAAGAATATAACTTTTATTTTGTTTTTATATTCTCTTTTAAATGCTGCAATTTCCAAGTCGATATATTTATCAAATAAAGAGGAAACTGATTATATACAAATTATTTTTGAATGTGCATTACGTCGAAATGAGTGTTTCTGCTTTTCTATCAAAGGGATGTTGAGCAACCGAATTATTAATTTTTTTCAAAGGCTACTTTTAAAACCGTGAGTTAGAAACTATATGTTTCTCTTATTTACCCATTACCATTAAAAAATAGGGAAACATACTATTAACTGTTTGCTGTAAACTGTATTGAATTGGATAAATGGAATGTTAAAGTTTTCAAATAAAGAAATGTTTATTTTGTGTGTTGAAAGATAACATGAGTAGAATCACACATCACAATATTTACATAAGTATAGAAATTTCTAAATGAACGTATATAAACTTTAAGTTAGTATTTTCAATTCAATTTATCATTCAATAAGTCAGGATCATCTTTATAAATTGTTAATTTGATGATTTCATTGTATAATATTCAAATCAGACCTAAAAGCATCATGTGCTAAATCTACGCATTGGTAATACATATTTTTAAACAACATTAATATATTTAATATACATTTAAAACGTTTTTTAGATTGGCGAACGTTTCAATGAAATTTCATGAATGCTTGAAAAATGCTTGAAAATAAATACTGGTAAAATTAAATTATTGTAGCGTGTAAAAATATAACAAACTCACGTACTTGGTAAAACGAGTTGATACTTCTGAAAGAAAGCAAAACAGATGTTATAACAATTTAAAGAGATTTAGCGTTTGTTTACAGTTTAGTAAATATCAATGCTCTAGCATTTCCCAGTGAAAATACATGGAACGAACTTGGTTGTCAAGTGATATGACCTTCCCAACACAGGCTACATTTCAGTATCGTCAGAGTTCGAAGGTCGTTTGTTGGCCGCTACTCTCCATTCTACGAATCTATCGAAACCTTGAATTTTGCACGACCATCTGTACAGGGAGAACGTAGCAGTTTATTAAACGGAAACGGTCCATTCGAGATAAATAAAGTTGTTGATTGAAAATGTTAAACCATTATAAACTATCCCTAAGAAAAGTATCAAATAAACAGTGTTAAAGGTCACCAGCTTAACATTGCCTTTACTATTTGAATGTTTTCAACATCCCCAAAACCTACAGAAAACCCATGTTTTTACAGGTTATTATAAAACCAATTCAATAAATATAAGCATTTATTCACGTTATTATTTTAAAACACTCAAATATCTACGATGTTATTTGATTCATGTTTTCATCGAAGATCTGAGATTAAAAAACTGATAAGCAGAGAAAATTAAAGTAATTGTGAGTGATTGATGAAATTGAATGATCAAATGAAAAACAATGTTTTTCTCTTTCTCTTCATATAATGCTATCTTGTTTAACAGACATGTAATTACATGTAATACCTATATTTAAACATCCAAACTAATGAAAATTTTCACAATTAAAATCATCAATAAAACGTTGCTTCATCAGCAAGGATTATATTATTAAATACTTTTTTGAGATTCATGTGCTCCTGTGTGAATAACGTAGTAAACGTGATTCGTATGATCCAGTTTCAGAATAATACAAAACCTGCTAGACACATACAATAAATATAATAGTTGTCAAATAGTTATTTACGACATGAGTATCGTAAGATATCTTATTACAATACGAAATTGAGAATTATCAAACAAGACTCTTTAGCCGAAATTGTTAACCAATTGAATATTGTAATATAATGTTACCATTTGAATATCATAGAAAGTAAGACGCAATTTGTCAAAATTCATGTGAACTATAATTTTTGTTTAAATTTGACTCCTTATCCTGCGAAAGATATGTGACAGTACTTATGTTAACAGTTCTACTACCATGGGTTTAATTAATTAGTTTGCAGTACGCAAATTATTATTTTTGGTTTTAAAGAAGCATGGATATACAGAGTGTCGGGGAAGGAAAGGTCGAAACTTTGAAAAAAAGCTGTTTAGACAATTTTAATCATATTTTGTCTAATAAACTACATAGATATTCTGAATGGCTGAACTGCAATAAACACGCAAATGTTGGTTTGAAAATATGATTTCTACGCAAAAAGTTGCATTCTAGAATCATATAAACAGGCTAGAAACATGTAACATGTTTATTATTAACAATATAAATTAATATATTAGTTCAGGAAGAAAAATTAACCGAGAAATAGAAAAACAGTCGAACTTTGAAAATTGGGTGCTTTTTTTTTCTAGGTTAATTTTTATTTCTGATCAAATGTATTCATTTATTTTGTTAATAATAAACAATTTAGATATTAATGAAGTGTTTATATGCTTCTACAATGCAAATAGTTGCCTAGAAAACATATATCCAAACCAACTTTTGAATGCTTATTGCGGCTTAGCCATTTGGAATATCCGTGTAGTTTATTAGAAAAAATGTGTGTTCAAAGTGTCTTAACAGCTTTTTATCGAAGATTCGACATTTCCTCCCCGAATATCCTGTATATACAGGGCTTGATTTCTATTGGTACGCGACGGAACGGCCTTCCGGTTCTTTGGAAATAATTATTAAATTATATTATATATAAATGACTATTGCTATTATATTAATAATTAATTTGAGGCGCGTTTCGGGGCCTAAGATTTTAAAAATAAAGCATTGGATATATGTATCATAATAAATCTTATGACGACACTGTTCTCAGTTACGTCAAGTTTTAATTTAGAGAATCAAAGTGAATGGTCTAAGTTTACTCACCTAAATAAAGTTTATCTTACTATACATACTATTTAGAAAGTGTTTTATGTTCAAAACAAGTGTTGCTTCAACAGCATGTATTTTCACGTATTATTCGTAATTGCTACGCAATATTCAATACGGACTATGTGAACCTGCAAAAAAGAAACAAAAAAAAGACCTACTGCAGCAGAAAATATTTTCTACTCGTCGGGATTCGAACTCGGGTCTTTAAAGTTAACTCGCCTGACACGGTTCCCCCTCACCACCAGGTACACGACAAGACTACCTCCTTTCCGATGCGAAAAGAAAGTGAAGCATTTGCAGTTTTTAAAAAAAACAGGGTGTTCAATTTATCTTAATACAAGATCTATTTTTAAAAAGAGATTTCATTAAACAAAAATCTCTAGCGTTAATATTGTTTTTCGACAATGTTAATAAGATCAGTCGGGGTTAATATTATACAGTAGAAAAATAGGTCTAATGTAATACACTTTAAGAGTTGTTACTTATTTATGTCCCAAATTAACAAGAAAATGACAAATGAAAGGAAATATATTCTATTATAATGACCATATAGCAATCTCTCAGAATCTTACAATATTTGGGAGGAAAAAAATCAAAACTAAAATGCCTAATTTTTCCAGTCAAAAACTTTACCACCGTGATATAAATCTTTTGATGTTACTTCGTTATTTTTTATGACACGATATTTTTGAAAATAGGTTATCATTAAGAAAGAATTAATATTTTTTTCTGCGTTAAAATAATGCAATAATATTAATCGTGTCATGATATATACAGCCTCAAATTTGTGGGGCTAATATGATACAACTTAAGAGGCTAATGTCATACGGGTGTCGGGGCTATTTTTATACGCTAAAAAATAACACGCAGGGAACTGGAAGGGAACTTTTTATGTTTAATATTACATCAAACGCGCTAAAAGTCCGATTTGATGTTGATAAACTATCCAAGTATTTATCTGAGAAGGAAAGAGCAGGTGACAATTCAGAAAGATTTCCTCGTTCCCCTCCCTACCCAGTAAATGGTGATTCACTTACAATTATCAATTAGCGGGAGTTTCTACCGTTTCAGTGCAGTTACTGATTTTTCACTGGAATCACAAGGAACCAGGCCTATAATAGAAGCTAACACCATCCCTTCAACTCCAGATATCAACTGTTCTCCTCTAGTACTTTTGAGATAATGCTGTTGGAAAAAATTAAAAAACAACAGTAGCCATCCAAAGAACAAGGAAGCGGTTATACCCAATAGCAGCAATAATTACTAGTGAAGAGTGGATCATTACTAGGAAAGAGTGGAGTGTTTAATTTACATTAATTTAATATCTATTTTTAAAAAGAGATTTCATGAAACAAAAATCTCTAGAGTTAATATTTATTTTCGACAATGTTAATAGGTATTTGTTTGAAATTTTTGAAAATTCAGATCGTTCGCCCAAAATTGAACGTACGCCATCTTTAAACATCTTGTGCTTCGAGAAATAGATTTACAGAAAAATTGGAGCTCTTTTTGAGAAAATTATGTAAATATGATGGGGTTTGGTGTAAAGTACCTTCAAAATTAAAAGATTCGTTTCAAATTCGAAGATTCGTAATATTAGCCAGATCGTTCAAGGAATATCCATTTTGGTGAAAATCATTTTTACTTTAGGCTCTAGAATTACTCACACGAAGACGGATTGACAAAGAGGTTTTTTGGAAAATCACTTTTTCGGGTTCAAAAAACAAGCGTTTTGATAGCCTTGTGTATAGAAAATAAAAGAACAATACCAGCAATCCACTTTTTTCGAACTATCTACTTACAAAACGTGTTTTCTGTGAAAATTTCGACACATCCTCCTACAGCATTACGTAATTCTCTTTACACGTGGAGGTAAAAATAATCCAGCGTTACTGGGATTTGAACTCGGATCCCTGTAGTCTGTAGGTCTGGCTCGACCGCACTGTGCTATCACAGATATTTCTCAACACGCTGTCCAAGCACACTTATTACGAGAAGAATAGTTACGTGATATTCATTGCACTTAGATTTTTTATTAGAGAAATGTTCTACATGTGTCAAAGATATCAAATTCACAAAAAGAATGCAACCGAATAAAACCCACGCAACTACATAGCTCATTTTACTAAGAAATATTTTCAACCAGAAGCCGTGGTCTTTAGAACACTCTGTGGACGTCGTTCCCGGTCTTATCTTTCGGCGACTATGGCCAAGGTTGAATTACGTCACAGATGAAAGTTGCGATAACGCTAGAGCTCAACACGGGCGCGCATGCAGACGTTCTGAAGCCAGAATCGCAATAGGGGCATATTTATACGTGATTCTTAAAGACATTAACACACTAAAATAAGTAGTGGCGCCTCAAAAACACATGCTTTATGTGATATTTATAATGGATACGAATGATTATAACTATACAATTAACCGCAAAATTGTTTCTACCCGCAAAAATTATTCGATCTTACGTGCCGAAGCTTCAACAGTGCGCTTACCTGCTATACCACAGAAACTCTTACAAATTTTGTCTCTCACAAAGATGATTTTATACTGTCATGTATCACAGATTTGACTAAAAAAGAACGGGCCTCATGTAAAGTAGCTCCCAAAATTAAAATATCGGTTTTGAATTAATGGGACCGTGATATCAACAAGATCGATTGGGGATTATCAATTTTGGACAAAATTGGTTGAACCCTTGCGTTGTTCACAGACGGAAGACAGACAGACAAACGTTTTGCCGTCATTCAATTTTTCGGTAACAACGACCCACAAAACATGAATGTGGGTCAACGTACACAACGTGTTAAAGGATTTCCCCCCTAAATTTGGCAAATAAATTTATCCACTTTTTCGTTACCATTATGCAACGGTTTTTCTGCCGAAAATTTGCCGTATTCTGGTGCACGATTACAATACTTTCTCTTCTTACGATAGTAAGTGTAAGAAAGTAAGAATCAATAAAAAACATTAAAAGATCAAAACAATAAATAACAAAAATAAAATAAAATATAAAAAATAAAAGTAAATAAGTAAAAATATACAAACCTTTATAATATTTCCCCAATCCCTTCCATTCTTTCTTCCACTCCCTTTTCCGTCTTCCTAAAAGCCAAAAAAAAATAACCTGTCCAACATAAAATGTATTAACCCCTATGTTATTTTTCCTAGTTTACCAATCCCCGTCTCAGTACGGGGGAGTGGAGGCAAAACTAGGAGAAGAAAAATCCCACACCACTAACACCTGGCTGTAGAGTCCCAACTGGGACAGGCAGCTGAAGAGAGCATCAACCTCAGAAGCGTCGGCAATGAGCGCAACAATGGATGCTGTGGGCAGCAACAATGGACGCTGCCAAAATTGGACACATATTTGCTTATCAATTCCTGTTAAAATTGTTTTGTTTTTCAGTTAGCATTGCTGTGATTAAATGTTCTTATAAGGCTTGTTTATGGACCACTAATTCGTGTTTCGAATACATAAAATTATTTTTGCCCGATCTCAAGATATTCTAAAATCATTCTTAAATATTATATTTTCTTTTAAATGATGACCTTACAAGTACAACCAAACAAATCATAACTAGTCTCTTCATAAATAATTAAGAAATTAAACAGTTATAGATGCCCCGGAAAGCAGTAAGCCCGCTAAAACATTTCATTTTCGCTGCGAACTCTATTTCAAAATCTATTTTAATTTGCTACTTTAGTTATTGAAAAAGGTAAAATAATTTGGAAAGTAAATGAATGAATACTATTATAAATACGTATTACCTAATGCATATCTGCGTATATATATATATATATATATATATATATATATATATATATATATATATATATATATGTATACACACACACACACACACTTCCCGACTTTAAACTTGATTACATTTTATTGAACGTAGAGATACTGAAACATTAACGTTAAGTAAATAAAGGCCGGTATTACACTGTAAAAGATCTTTGTCAAAGATCTTTTATAAAAGAAATATGACAGTGTAATAGCCAATATTTTATAAAAGATTTCTTTTATAAAATTTCTTGGATAAAATGTAGTCTCCGGCTTCCACGTTTTATCATATTTGGTAACATGGCGTCCGATATAGGGGTATTGCTTCAACCAGTCATAATTGCAGAGTGCGAGTAACTAGAATGTTTGTATAATACTGTCCATCCGGACTACAAAAGTAAAACCAAATGAATTAACGCTTGTAGGACACATTTTCCCGTGAAGTGGAAAACATGGTGTTTGGAAATGCCCAGTTCAGGAAGATAATTTTTTTAAACTTCCAAATAAGAGGACTGAATTTCGAAAGAAGGAAGAACGACAAAAAAAATTGAATGTTTCCTCATCCATCCTCAAATAATTCTTCATTTCGAAGGTCTTTAATTAATGCTTCACAATGTGCGTCACATAACCTCACCATGCCGTTGTTCTAAGGCCTCACCCTCAAACGTTTTCTTATTTACCTTTTATTACATTAGTAAAGGTACTTAAACGTAGATTAGTTATAATAAAATATAAAGTACCAAAACACAACTATTTGTGATTAATTCATCGTAAATCGTGAGCAAACCTACATAAAATATTGGACGAAATGTAATACGCTCATCAAATTTCTTTGTCAAAGTTTTCTCATTAAAGTTCAAAGACTTCCACAAAGTTCTTCATCAAAGATGTATGTCATATATCTTTTATAGTGTAATACCGGCCAAAGCCGCCGTATGTTATATCTTTCCCATTCATGTCGCCAACAATGAACTTCTCGGAAACACATCTCATATATCCATAGTTGAATATTATAACAACAACATATCAAATTTTTGTAATAAGTATTCCTTCAAAATTACGGTATTTTCTATTTTTCTTTCATGTTTTATTTAAATACTATTATTAAGAAAGAAAACCTCATTGGGATAATTTCAATTAAATCGAAGCAACTCGAAGAGTAAACGCTCGTGCGACTAGAAGAATAAACGCTCGTTTCTTTCTGTACTCAGAATTCATCTTGTATATGAGTTAGGGTACGGGGATACCAAAATTTAAGAAAACGTTCACAGAATACATTTCTCCCCACAGTACATTACACACAATTTTTAACTGTTTTTGACATTAAATGAAAAATACACCGTCGTAATAGCTCCTTGTCCGTCCCGACAATCATCAGAATTCAAAAGAAATTCAGAATGACAGCTCGTCAAACGAAGCGGGGGAAATTCAAATTTGCTATTTCAAAAATTTGTAAAATTATCTAAAGTACTTATATTTTTAAACAATTGTACGTGATCTTTTATAAAGGACTGATTATTTGAAAGGAATATTTGAAGATCTGTTTTTGATGAATACATTTCATTAAGGAAACAAACTATCTTCAATACTTAAGTTGTAGGAAAACGCCGAAAAATTGTTTTGTTGCATTTTTGGAAACATTCAGTACATGAACGAAAATCATCTCCGCCATCCTCTTATAGCGTCCATTACGCTATCCGGCAATAAAATTTAACCAGAAAAGTTCATGCCATTTTTTTTAATTTTTGAAACTTTTTCAGGGGCTTCTAGAGTACCATCCAAAAATAAAATATTGATTTGAAATTCAGGAGGGCTCGACATCAGCCAGATCGCTTGCGGAATATCAACTTCGGAGAAAATGGCCTGAACAGTTCAGCCGTTAGCATTGTTTACAGAGGAAAATACGTTTTACCATTAATCGTTTTTTTTTCGTAATTACTACCCACCAAACCTGGATTCTGGCAACACCACTTGTTAAAGGGATTTTATTCTATATTTATCAACTGAATTTATTCACTTTTTGTGACACCAGGGCCCGGAAATTAGTTTTTTGTGTCGAAAATTAGCCGATTTCCTCCGTAGAATTACGTAACTTTTTACTTTCTCGTATACGTACATACATACGAAGTAATATACGTAGTATAGAGAAAGTTATGGAATGCTGCGCGAAAAAAACGGCGACTTTTTGTCAGAAAAAATGTATTGCCGGGCCTTGAAAACAAAGGAGTGGATAAATCCAGTTACTAGATTAAGAGAAAAAATCTCTAACACGTGATGTAACCATAATTTCTATTTTGTGGGTCTTTGATGCCAAAACACCAATTGAAAGCAAAACGTCAGTCTGTCTGCGTCTGTCCGTCTGTCCGTCAATCTGTGAACACTACTAGTGCCTAAACAGATCGTACGATCTTTTCCAAATTGAAGAATCCCTTGTCGATGTGATTCTAGTTGAAACTTTGAGATTTTAAAAAACATTCTTTAAAATTTGAAGGTACATTACATGAAGGCGTCGGTCATTTTCAAAATTTTCTCAAAAACGGCCCCAAATTGTTTCTTTAAATTTGTTCTAAGAATAGAGTAAAAAACACTTATAAAAGCGACATAGGTCCCATTTCCACTGTTAACTCTGAATTTTGGAAAATTGGAAAAGTTTGAATATTTTCGGCGTTTTTCTGCAACTCTAAAATTGAACACAGATTTTTCTTTCAAATGAAATTTGTTGTCCATAAATAATTCTTTCAATAAGGTCATATAATTTTTTTTGAAAATTACAGACAGACCAACAGACACAAGAACAGACACTCGAACATACAGGCTTTTCGCCGTCATTCGATTTTTCTGTAGAGAGGTCATTTAATAAACCGCTACCGTCCTCCCTGTACAAATGGTCGTGCAAAATTAAAGATTTCGGTAGTTACGTAGAAAGGAGAGTAGCGTCCAACAAACCACCTTCGAACTCTGACGATGTTTGTGGGATTGATACTGCTGAAACTTGAATTTTGCCGGCCACTTTATCTGAGGGAAAGGGTACATTAATATTAATGTGCAGTAGTACATTAAATCAACAATAAATTTAATGTAATTTCTGACAGTGTAGTTCTTGGGAGCCAGTGTGATTAGTCCCATTGGTGCACTCTCCACGGCTTTCCCATTCATAAAGGATACAAGGAAGATGATCGTGTAGTTGGCATACCCACTTATCAGAAATCAAAAAAAGAATATTCCAGAATTTTGTACTAATTTTGAACTAATTTATACCCAAATTAAAAATTTGGACCGATGCACAACATTGAAATAAAAAATGGATAAGAGTGGGTACGCTAACGTTAAATTAGCACACCCACACAAGAAAAACACATGAAATAAAAAACTAAAAATACCACAATTTTGTACTCATTTTGAACTGATTAATACCCTATTTAAAAATTTTGAAACGATGCACATCAAAATAAAAATTGATAAGAGTGGGAGCGCTAACTTAACATTAAGATAGCATGCCCACACAAGAAAAACACATGAAATGAGAAAAACTAAAAGTACCAAAATTTTGTACTAATTGTGAACTAATTTATACCCAAATTAAAAATTTTGGAAAAAGATCATTACAAAAATTGCTTTCAGTTTGTTGTATGTACCCTGTATGTTTATGTTTCTTGTATTTGTTTTATTTCATATGTTTTCCTTGTATGGGTATGTTAACGTTAAGTTAGCCCACCCACTCTTATCCATTTTTTATTTTGATGTTGTGCATCGGTTCAAAATTTTTAATTTGGGTATAAATTATTTCAAAATTAGTACAAAATTGTGGTATTTTTAGTTTTCTTATTTCTTGTGTTGGTATGCTATCTTAACATTAAGTTAGCGCTCTCACTCTTATCCATTTTTTTTTTTGATGTTGTGCATTGTTTCAACATTTTTAAATTGGGTATAAATCAGTTCAAAATTAGTACAAAATTGTGGTATTTTTAGTTTTCTTATTTCCTGTGTTGGTATGCTATCTTAACATTAAGTTAGCGCTCTCACTCTTATCCATTTTTTTATGTTGTGCATTGTTTCAAAATTTTTAAATTGGGTATAAATCAGTTCAAAATTAGTACAAAATTGCGGTATTTTTAGTTTTTTTATTTCATGTTTTTTCTGAGGGTATGCTAACTTAACGTTAAGTTAGCACACCCACTCTTCTGCATTTTTTATTTCGATGTTGTGCATCGGCTCAAAATTTTTAATTTGAGTATAAATTAGTTCAAGATTAGTACAGAATTGTGGTATTTTTAGTTTTTTCATTTCATGTGTTTTTCTTGTGTGGGTATGCTAACTTAACCTTAAGTTAGCGCACCCACTCTTATAAGTTGTTTATTTTAAGGTTCTACATGTGTTCAACATTTTCAATTTTGGGCATAAATTAGTTCAAAATTCGTACAAAATTCTGTAATATCCTTTTTTTGATTTCTGATAAGTGGGTATGCCAACTATACGGTCATACGAACATATACCCAAACTGTTGTCCAAGAGGCATGCACAAAATCGTCAGGTTTGGTTGTCATACTGTTTTAGTAAGGATTAGTTCAAGATTTTCGTACGTTTCTTTGAGGTGAACTGAATGACCCTATGGTTCTGAAGCATACTCTTTGCCACAATTAAAGTCAATTTGTGAAAAAACTGTGAGTGATGGATTATTTCTAGATACATTTTCGATTTCAGCATACAAAAGACTAGAGGGACAGTTGAAATATTCAAAAAAGTTTTTTCATCGCAGGCCTGTGTCATTAGAAGAGCTTTATTCGATGTGATGTGGCAACAATCGCAAATAGGCCAAAATTTCACTTAATGGTCGCTTGATGGTCCCCCTCCCCTCTCCTCATTTTGAGCACGTTATAAAAATTAAGTTGAAATGAAAAAACTACATTTAGTATTAAAGAAATGAAATTGCTTTCTATTGTTCATTATAATGAATTATTATTACAACTTTGATTTTCTACAGTATAATAATAATAATAATAATAATAATAATAATAATAATAATAATAATAATAATAATAATAATAATAAATTTCGCGTTATTGGGTCAGTAGTTCAACTTCGCCGGGCGGCTACCGATGTCCCCCATGGCTGGGGCTAATTAAATTTCCAAGCTTGGGGGTAAGAGCGACATGAGGCGAGCATGACGTATTCTCTTCACCGTAACTAGCAAGATCCGCCTGCTTGAGCTTTTCTTCGTCATACAGCTACAGAAAATGGAACGATTTTAAAGGAAAGCTACAATTCTATTTTTGTCTCGATCGGAAATCGAACCCGGGACCATAGCAGGGGAAGCTAGTACGCTGCCCATGAGCCATCTCAGAGGCTTAATAATAATAATAATAATAATAATAATAATAATAATAATAATAATAATAATAATAATTAATTACTTTCATCAATATTAATAAACTGACATTTCAATCTCGAATAAATAACGTTCTGTTTGTTTTCTCTTCGTTCCCTTAATCATTTGTTCTTTAACGTAAATTTTACCCACCCTAAGTTGAAACCACCTCGATTACAATTTCTCTTGTTGGAACAATTCTTTTGTCACATGCGCTTTCCTCTTATCGTTAAAAGAACTAGCACAATTATGTTAATTTCTTTCGCAGTTTTCGGCAAATTGTTTTAATATTTTTCGTGTTTTTCATTATATCTAAAAAGTTTGGGAAGAATGGAAAAAGTTTATTTCTGAACAATCTCTTGAGCAACCTCACAATGAAACATTAGTCATTCCTCTCTCGAGTTGTTTCATAATCCACAATAATTGTCGATTTTTACCTTTATTATCTACACTGTCGAATATGTGACCATTGTTTTCTGACATGTCCTTTGACAAAAAAATATTTCCGAAGAGCGTATTAATTCAGATCAGAAACAATTGTATTAAAAAACTTTATACTCACAGTCATTTGTAAAGATGAAATGCATTCCTTCAAATCTTTGAATATAATTCCTTGATAACAATATTCCGAGGTCCGAGGTATTCCATTTGTTACGCCGTGACTCTAGGAACGCAAGACTTAATTGTTCTTGGAGTTGTGCCTTCGGAGAAAAGTTTTGTCTTTGAGCAAACGGTCCCCAGCCCCATGCGCTTGCTAGTCTAGCCTCTTCCTCAGTCGTTGCTGCTCTCATCATCCTCACTGCCCCAACCATTCCCATCCCTACCCTCATCCCCGCACGCGCCCAGGGACCCTCGCCGCCATTTACATACGAACGAGCTCAAGGGACACGTTGGGCCAGAAGCGGGCGGCGGGGGGGGGTGATGGAATGGGCGGGGCGGGGCGGAGCGAGGCGAGGCAAGGCGGGGCGAGGCGGCGCGAGGCAGGGCACGGCAAGGCGGGAGCGGCACCCGCGGCCATTAGGAAAATGAAAAGTGGCGAGAGGAATGAGAAGTTGCACGCGCCCGGAAGAACCACTCAGGAGAAGACAATGGAAAAATAAATTATTTTTTTAAACGTTTTGCGAAAGGGTGTTGGGGGATTACCACTATGAAGCGGTGGAAGAAGCTAGTGCGGTCCTATTAAAAATGGAGGAGGAAGAAATGTGTCATGTTGATAAACTCTCTCACTAAAGATACGCTTGTGGTGCAGCGAATCGTGGGAGGAATTGATCTGCTAGTATTTTGAACGCACGGCCATTAAAGAGATTCGGGGTTGTATGTAATGCTTTCATTTTGTCACAAGAAGGGCGGATACTAGGAAAACCGTATATTCGCAGCCTGTTCTTAGTAGTTTCCCAAAACTTGTGTCACTTTATCTCACGTTGACGCATTGATGGAACCACTTTAATTTCTCCAGCGCAACAACCCGCTTCGTTGGCGTCGATAAATCTACCTCGGTAAAGTCGTTTCCCCTTCTTAATCTTCTCGTCAGGACGAACCGCGGTATTAAGCCCTTAATTCAGTACATGGACACCGGCGAGCCCTACAAAATTACTCTGCGCCCATTTACATACCTCCCTCTCCGGAGTGGCCCGAGCTGAATCCCTGCCCTAATACCCTTTCGTCCTTGGTTGTTTATATTTGATGTGTTTTAAAAATTCGTATTTTTTTCTGTTACGCTGCGTAATGCAGAGCGACGCTCTGAGTACGAATGCAATGCGGAAATCAAATTAACATCTAATGACCATATAAATCCCCGACGTGCAGTGGACTTGCTGTCCCTTTTTGGGCGGGTGCCCGTGGGCGGGCGGGACGGGGAGGGTAGGGATAGGGAGAGGGAAGGGAAAGGCGGGGCCGGACAGGACGGAGTGAGGAGGGAGGCGGCGCGGCATGGAACGGGGAGGAGCTGGATGGAGCGAGGAGGGCTGGGATGGGTGGGGCGCAGGGTGGTTGGGGAGGAGCGGGGAGGGTGTGCACGCGTGCGTCGGGTGCGGACGGGATACAATGTGGGAGGAAATATTGTTATTAAAATTGAATTTCGAAACAAATCCCCGAGTATCTGGCTCATATAGAATATGGATGCCGGGGCTCGACCGGTAACCTATTTATACATGTGCACTCATGTATATTTATACAATACTAGATTTGTTTGTAAAGAAAAACGCGTGCCCAGCCGCACGCCCCCCCCCCCCACTGCTCGTCGCGTCGACGCGTCGTTCATGCTCAGGTGCACATGTTGCGCGCGCCCGCCACTTTTTTTTTTTTTTCCTTTTCGGAGTTGGCAACGGAATGAATATTTTACTGGCGCCTGCAATGCACGACCTATCACTCATACGGTTGGCGAATAACTTAAAAAGGATTTAATCAGTCCATCAGGCCCTTTAAGAGATATCATAATATGAATTAAGGTTCTCCTTCTTTGAGATGAAAATTCACGTTATTTTTAATGGATTTATGTACTTACATTTCACTTTTTAGAGATAATTAAAATTTGTTATTATTGTTACTGATGCGGAGTAGTTGTTGCTGAGAGTTTTGAAGTTCTGAAACGACATTTATGTTCCAATTTCATAACAAATTTATCAGTTAGGCAATAGCTAGAAACATCTCCTTATCACATACTCGTATTTATCACACACACTGCAACAGTCAGAATGTTCAAACTTTTTTTCTTATTGTTTAGAAAACGTGTAATGCTTCCTTAAGATTGGAAACTGTATTAAGGCGCTTTTTCTCTCATTAGCTGCCTATTTGCACCAAGAGAGAAGAAATAAAAGAGTCATTCGTCAACATATATCAGCTTTTAAGATAGCCGGCTTTCCACGGCTTTGCGTCATCGTCAGTCTCGCTGCTTTTCGGCAAAGTCGGTCGACTTTTTTTCTCAATTTCAAAAAATATATTAACATGACATCGGCATATAAATCCTAACTTATCCACAAATTTATTGCAAAAATATCCTGCAACTTTGTGTTAACATTTAAAAGAGATAACGATTATAAAGATAATTTTATTACTACAGTTGGAAACTTCAATAATGCCCTTAAATAATTTTAAAAATCCAATTTTGCTGCAATTGTACAAGGCCCGTAGACTGTTTTTTTTTAATTCCTGTTCTTTCTAATTTCAATTCGATTAATATGATTCCACATAAAAATGATTTCTGTATTACTCAACCAACAGCACAATTCTTATCTATGCCCTGATAATTACTTTATTCCAACGTATTTAAATTATCTGAGAATAATGAAATTCAAGCTTTTTTTCTAAAGAAGTCTTCTAATCTTTAATTCAAATTTAATTTTCTGAATTCTGCTCTTCTAAAATATTTATTCGTTCTGTATACAAGTAAATCGAGTTCCTAACATAAATATGTATTATCGCTATATTATCGCTACTTATCGCTATATCAAGGCACAGTAAATTTCTTTTTAGTTAAATCGTTGAGCATCTGTTTTACAGAAAAACGAGAAAAAAAGCACAAAAACACTAAACAAAATAGGCCTTTAAATTCTGATGAAGAGTTATTAATAATTTCTCAGCATTAAAACAGTTCATCTCGGCATTAAAAAACACATCCTTCAATAACGATTTTCCCCACAATGACTGGTTCAGTTATCAGGCTGTACTGCCTTTGATCATGATTCACATTGCAAGCGGCTTTAATTGTGAGAGGCCTGTAATACAATAGCGCTCGGAGCGCAAATTCTGTGGGGGCTGACGGTCCCACTAGGGGGCGGCGGACGCAGGCGCCCTCATAGGCTCCGACGGGGTCGGGAGTCGGGCGGGCGGGCGAACGGCACCGCGCGCAATTTGCAAACAGGTTGTTACGCCTCGTAATTGAAAGTCGCCGCGAATTTTCCGGAGCGGAATCGAGTCACGGCCGCACCGCTCAGGTAATTCCGGTTCCGGAACTTTCCTTCCGCGGGACCACCCCGAGTTCCAGAAGTGTTATCCGACAGGGTTCCGAGTCGGTAAAACCTTGACGTACATGTTTGGAAATGGTTCGCGTCGAATTATAACTAAATTATACGGTGTCCGCTCGCCCCCAGGTGTAGAGTGAGGTAAATCAAGGATAGCTCTGAATTTTGGTGAGGATAAAAGCTGGACACTATTCACGGTAATGTAATTATTGATGTAATCCTGTGAAATTGTAAGTTTGATTTTAATAAAGCATCAGTGCCGGGGAACTGTGATGAAATTGCAAGTAATCCTAGTTTAGGCGTTTCATCCCTTGAGTGCAATGTAGATACTTCACCTTCTGTTCTAAATGCGTCTACAATAAATTATTAGCTAAGCTTTTGTCGCTAATTCACGGCAGGGGATGGAGGAGAGTCGCTAATGGATGTACGTTCGCATCGATATAATATTATTTAGTGCTTCGTTGGACAATGCAAATTCAGTGCATGTTCTGTTCATGAATCCAATATAAAGCCTTCCGTACCCAAGCATATTTGGTTAAGGTTAATATTTACAAATTAAGACTGATTCCAATGTTGGTTTTAAGAATAGGAATTCGGACTTTTGAGTAGATTTGAAATTCAAACCATGAAAATTTGAGGTACTCTACAAATTCGATAATAAACAATTTCAATTGTTTGATTGATTGATTTTTTCGTGTTTCCGGGCATGTCAACTGCTTTGGTCATTAGTCCCGTTAGTGTAGTGCATGTTTTTTCTCTCGGGAGATGGCGGTGATCTTCCCCCGCTGGATGGCGAGATCCGGCGCCGACCTACCGTCGACTACTGGGGTTTCCCCCTAACCAGGACTCTCCCACCAGCGGGGCACCGCCCCAGTCGGGACAAGCTCTAAGCTCCCGACCGGTCTCCCGGAATATGTGGTAGTGTAGTGCATGTTAGTGTAAGTGTGTGTGTGCAAGAGGCGAGGATAGGACAAGGAAGAGGAAGGACAGATCGCGCGCGGTCCGTTTGTTAGGGTACTGCCCCGGCATTCGCCTGGTGTTGATCGGAGAAACCACGGAAAACTACCGATCAGAGCAGCCGGCCGCTAGACTTCTCCTCCAGACAGCGACTGAATTCGACCTAGCTGAAAAGCTAGTGTCGAAAATCCTGCCGCCGTCAGGACTCGAACCTAGAACCTCCCGGTCAGAGGCGCTGCAGTGACATCAGTTAATGCACTGAGCTACCGCTACCGATAATTTCAATTGTGATTATAAAGTTATGGTACCAGTAGTTTCAAAATGATCATCTTAAATTTCAGACTCTGCAAAACAGTATATTATATTGTATTACACATTTTCGTTTTACGTGCTTGAAGAGATGAGCAATGTCAATCAGAATCGAAAAACCTCACAAACCCTCGTTCTCTGCAGTGATGATGCCGCTATATTCCTAACCACTAGCTCTCTCCGCCGCCTTTGGAATTGACAGCGCGTTATCAAATGTAATCTGGTTCGCAGATGGCTCTTGATAAGCCTTGCTAGGGCCTACCAACTAATGACCCTTGGACGGCGCGGCGGTGGCGGCGGCGCGGAGAGAAAGCCAGGAGGAGCCGTCGGCGGAAGGACGGGCTCAGGCGGCGCCGAAGGGCGGCGGAGGCAGTGGAGAGGAGGGACGGAGGCGATAAACAAATGAAGCTCATAGCGCGCAGGTTCTCGTCATAAACCAAGTTTATGGAGGGGCGCTCCACATATTCCCGCAGTGGCAGCGCGCGGGGTGTAGAGGCAGGGGCGACCCAAGGCGGGGCAGCCGGGGCGAGCCGTGGCGGGCGGGGCGGGAGGCGTCCTAGCTGGCTCCCTCGGAGCCGTCTACAACTTTATGGTTATTAATGCCACTAGATCTTTCCTTGTGTGTGTATTTTTTCGCCTTGGTCCCCGCCCCGCCGCCGCCGGCGCCGTGGCGCCCGCGTGCGCCCGCCAGCGTGCGTGGCTGCTTATGTGAGACTGGCATCGCGGCAACACGTCCCCCGTTCTGGCGTATGAGGACACTAAATTTTTGATAACTTTTCCTCGGCGAGAGACGCCACCTCCTTCCCCGCACCGCGCCGTCCCATGCACCGCGGCCCGCCCCCTCGCACCGCCGTGCACGCTGTACGAAGTGTTACTTCCTGTCTGGGGTCGTAAAGGGCAACGACTATTTAAGATATAGAGGTAAATGCTTACCCATTAAAAGTGTTCCGCGCCTTGCTACCGCCCCTTGTTTACCGCAGACCATAAACTAGAAAAACATTCGCTCGCGTAGCAACCCGACACGCGAAGAAGAGGGGTGGGTGTGAGGTGGGGGCGGGTATCGGGGGCGGAGTTCGTGGCTCAGGGCGCTCTTTAATACCAGCAGGTTTTGAGAGCAACGAGGTGTGCTGTTAGACAGGTTTTAGTGGCACTTGCGAGTGAAATCTTGTCTAGTTCATATTTGTGTCCGAAGTTTCTCAAAGCTCTAAACTCTTTTCGGTCCTTTTATTGCACGGGAGCGGGTGGCCTCGCGAGACAAAGCAAGCTGGGCGACCTTAGCAGCAAAAACAATATAAAGACCCATCCGGGAGCTTTCTTACGACCGCGGTCCTGGTTACAAGTAACGTAAACACTATCAGAAATAACTAAATATAGATCGTAAAGGGAGCCCGATATTGCCAGCAAGTACATACTTAATTAAAAGAGAGTACAGGTCTGTGGTTTATGCGGGGTTGAAATAGAGAGGGGAGGGGTGAGGTTTTATCCTTTTAATAACGGGGCATCGTGGATATGTCCTTTCATCTGCGAAGACACTCTCGAGTTATAATCCTAGGGGAAATAAAAATACCATTACGGTATTTTCGCTCATAAATGATTCTTTTTTGTTCCCCATTCCAGCGGAATGCGAGGACGTAAAACGGAATCTTATGGACGAGAGTCTCATGCCTGGGGTAGGAGGCGGCAGAGGAAAGAACGTAACAACCCCGTTAAATCCCTTCACTTTAGCGGTCCGTGTCCGCATTACGGCCCGGCAGTCCTCGTCGTCTGCCAAATCCTCTGCTCGCGACTGCCCGTCGCCGGGTCCTCCGTCCTTCCCCGCGAGAGAGGTGCTCTCCCCTGCGCTATCATCGACGAAAACTCTTCCTTGCCTCTCCGAGCCTTCGAGATGACAATATACACACTCGATAGGCTCTCCACACAGTTGGTTTCTTTTCCACCGTTTTGGCGATATCTTCCGTCTTATTCCACTCGAACCGTAGGAACGTACCTACATACACTCACTCACACTCACACTCACACACACACACAAACACACACACACACACACACACACACACACACCAATCCCAATGTATTCATTCTTCCGAGAATAATTCTATAATTCTAATATGGTTTCCTTCTAAGGGTTTCTCAGTTTTCTTGGATTCAATCTTCTTGAAATTCCCTGTACTTGTTTTTGTCCGCCAGTCCCCCAGCCGAAGCTTCCACCCATATTCGATACTCTCTCTGGGACTCACAGAGCTTGCCCTTTGTCCACTTCATCTGTCTGCGACTCTCTGCTCACCCACCTACGACTCCTCTCCCTCCCCTCGCCTCTCCATCCCCCGCCGCTTCCCCGCTCCCCAGCTTTCGTCTCCAACGACGACGGGTCTTGGCCTCTGTTCAAGTGCCTCCATGATTTTTCCCTATCCTTTTTTTATTTTACTTTTTCTACCTCTCCGCACAAATTGATGATCCGGTGTCTTCGGCACACAGGTCCCTTAATAGCACTTGGTGGGAATAAAAAATACGCTTCGTTATCGGAGCGAGCAGATGCACTCGCTGCGGAGCACGGTCACGAAAGCAGAAATGCAAGCAGCTATCCGCGAAAGTGTGAGTTCGGGAAGGAGTCCACCAAATATATTCGTCGTGCTCGCATTTCATTGGTCTCGTCTAATATTTACACGACAAAATGTTTATGTTCAAAAATTTCTTTCATTTTTCCGTTCCATAGTAAATTCATTATCTGGTATATAATCTATATAATCTATATAATTAAAAATTAAAACTTATCAGACCAAAGAGCCTGTATCAAAAATTGAATTTGCGCAAATAGGTGTTTTCAGCTTTTTCACGCAGTATGAAATGCACGCAGTATGATATACTGGACCCTCTAAATTTATATTCGCTGATTTTCTACAAGAAATGATCTACAACATGTTTCATGTGATTCTGCATTTCGAAAGCGATGAGTACCGCATTAACCCTCTTAGTGTTTTAGGTTCAGAATTGTAGATTTATCCTGTCAATGCGAAAACAATGTAAAAAATTTCAGTAGAATTCGAAAACATGCGTAGTTTTTCCATATGACGTTATGCCACTTTATGTATTTTAGAGATCGTGTGCCGTGTATTCATTGCACACCCTCAATAGCGTGTTTTGCCCTTCGAAATAAGTTATTTCTCGAAATCACTGCTTGGGATTCCTCTGTTCATTTGGACGACACCTTACAACTATATTTCTTTTCGGATGTTCCGTCCTCCCTGTATTCGGTCCTGTCTTTTTTGCCACTTGGAAGGGACGGCAGAGAAAGATAATGGCAGGTTGGCAGAGATTCGCTTCTTCGAAGTGCTCCTCTCTAAATCAACAATTGCGAGATCAGACGCGACGGGAGCGACCCCGCCCCCAGAGCGCCCATCCTTCGCTCGTTTACATCGCTGTCGAAGCTTCGGGAAATGTCGAAGACAAAGCCTCGCTTGTTTTGGGTCGCGCCCTTTTCCGATCACTGCGCTCTCTGCAACTTTGCCGCGAAGATTTGGAGAGTTCTTTCTTGTCGACGAGCATTCCGGTTGCTCAAAGGGTAATTCATCATTCGTTTGCGTCACAAAGGGCCGATTCGTAGCGCGGTGGCCAGCGGGCTGGTTTGACGTGTTTGGGTTTCGGAGTTTAAAACTCTGTACGCGGTATTTTGAAGGAAACAACGGGTATGAGGCAGGTTTTCTGGAGTTTCTTTCTGTTTAGTCGACGTTTATTTTACCAATTAAATATCATGATATTCATCACTTCATACGCCATTACATCTCTGCGCCACAACCTTTACGTCATAGCCGCAATGCAAACCACACAAATAAAGACAATTTCATAAGAATGTATGTCAGTTGTTCTTTTGATTTAGGTGTTAAATTTGGATGATATTTTACTAAAATGTATTATTTTCGTTGAATTTTTTTTCAATAATAAATATGTGCAATTTTCGTGTATCATGCTTAAGTTGATAATTTTATATTTAAAACACGTTTACACATACGTTTAAAATTTGTTCGTGAATTTGTTGTATGTATCATTCACTACAATTTTTATTTATTTTACATTAAAAAATGCACGTGTAAAATAATATTCCCCAAATATTTCGTAAAAAAGATAACCTTATTCAGTTTGGAATTTGCATATCCTACCGAGGGAGAATTGCATCGAAGGGGCATTTTGTGCGGAAAAGTAATCGCATTAAGCGAATTTATGCCATGCATAATGTAGTTTCGGCACTTCAGCCCCCATTGCAAATGTCAGCGGCGCCCCAACCGGATATCGGCTATTTAACGCTTCTCATTCGCCATCGAAACGAGAATGTTCCCTATGATGTTCCACAGAATAGAATTGCATAACTAAATACGAAATATGTGCAACTAAGTCAAATGTTTTAATTTTAACCATACCAGGGCACTGAGGTTTGAACGTCACAAACAATCAGAAATCTTAATAGTATGGTACTTGTCAATGTGTTATAGAGAGTCGTACAAATATTATGTTGATACAGTTTTAAAAACTTAATGCTCCTTTACAAAAATATATCGTAAATATTTGGAATATCCTTTTACTTAAGTGGACTTAAAAACACATGTTGTAAAACAGGGCCGTCAGACGAACGAGCACGTGAATGCCCTCCGCAAAGATTTTGGAAACGCGGCGATATCAGCTTAGCGAAGTCACTCGTGTCACAGGCGGGAGGCAGGGGTGAGAAAACTTCCAGCGAATGCGGTAAGTTGGGTCAAAGACACGGGTTGGTCAATCATGGAGATATTTATTAAATTTTGCCAACTTTTAATGGAAATTGACATGTAAAGAGACACTGCAGTTAACATGCATTGATCATTGCATCAAGGAAACAACACACATTTCTACTTAGAGAATTGAATATATGAACCATTAACACTGATTACAAATAGCTCAAATGAATTTTTTTTAAAGAAAATCAATATAAATCAAAATATTTACAAAATGAAGATGAGTGTTATATAACAAAATTTTAGAAAAACATTGACACTATTATTGAAAATAAACATTTGAAGAAATACGATGTGCATATCTTTCGTGTGAAAACACACGTAATAAAGACACTTCAAAAATTATACTGTAATGATGAATAGAGATCTGAAAAATATGTACATAAATATATAATGAAAACAGTGAGAATATGTACTAAATATGTAAAATTGGATATATTATATAATATTAAAGTTCACTAATTATAAAACACATTTACATAATTCAAAAATTCACTTATCACAAATTTCCTAAAATTAAAAAAACTAATATAAACGTTTTGAAAATCATTTGGAGAGCACAAGTTAATGCAGATTTTGCCCATTCAACTTTTCCGTCAGTAATGTAAGCTTCATCTCTCGCTGTCCAGGACCGTAGTTTAGAATGTAGACTAGACGCTATAGAACCCGTCGTGCAAACTGGCGGTATCTGCGACCAGCAATCACTACAGCGTGCATCATTCTCTACGAAGTGTTACACGTCGGCGATCGCCAAAGTTCCTCGGAAATTAAGGTTAAAGATCACGAAATCCTGCATCAGTGATACTTCATTTTCACACCTAAAGGTGAAAATGATCTCAGTCGCTGCCGCGCATTTTCCGCCACTGAGATAACTGAAGCAGGCGCGCCGGTCTGTAAGAACATCCGATGGCCTTAACGAAAATTTTTGTGGCCTCCATGGAAGATTTCGTAATGCCTTTTAACACTACTGTTTTTTGTTATTAAATACTTTCTGCGTATTAAACAAAGCGCATCACCTCCGCTCTCATTGCACAAGAAATCAAGAACCCACTTGGACTGAAACTTATTATACGTTTTCTTCCGTCCCGCCATGACCACCTACTGTGCATCCCTGAGAATTCGGAGGGCGGACTTCCCTTCGCCGCAGGAACTGCGTGCCCTTGCGGAGCGCAAGCGTGCTCCGACCACACACGTGCTCCGTTAGACAGCCCTATTGTAAAATAATTGGAGAATGTTCATGAAAACAAGTAGGCGAAATTTGAGAGACTTTGTGTTTGATACGGGTGATTATTCAACACTTTGGGGGTTTGCCCGCAGTAAATTGAATTAAGATGCCTACGCCTTACATTCTAATACCCACTTCTATTCAGTATGAGCAATATTTAAAAAATATTTTTGAAACTAACCAAAACTGAGCCATATATGAGAAAAATGTAAATTCTTTCCACATTAAAAGATACATTCTATTACAAGCCCAAAGAAAATTCCTGTGCCAAAATCTTCATTGCGTAGAGAATTTATCCGAAAGTTTCATATAAAGAAGAGAATATTTTTTCTACAGTGACGCTGACGATAATGTACGGAACTAATAGCAGAGGTCATGTCACCCACGTCAGTCATGCTGCATTAATCCAGCAAGTAAAACAAGACACATGATTTCTCGCGCCCCGCGCGGTCCGGTCGCGTCAGAAGCAAGTTTCCGTGTCCACTCGTCCAACTTTCAATTTCATAGCGACGACGGAACTCCTTTCGGGGGTGGAGGGAGACCCCTTCTTCGGCGCGGCGGTCGCGGCGAAGTTTTCCATCGCCATGCGCGTCAAGTAGAGGGGGCAGGGCGGAAGGGGGGCCGTAGGGCCGGTGCGGGCGGTACGGGGTCGCCCGGTCCGGCGCCGTCCGGCGTCTCCCGAGCTGGTCTCCCCTCGGGCAGATTCGGAGTTCCTCCCTATTCCCTTCCTCTATCTCCACACAACCGGCAAACTTCTGGGCCCACGAGAGAACCTCGCCCAGAAGGCGAACACAGTAAAGGCATTTGATCTCGTTCTTTTTTCCATTCTTCTGCGTTCCGCGTGCGCGCGCTCTGCGCCTTCGGGAGGCGGCGGGGGGCGGTTCTCGCAGAAAAAGTCGTATCTATTAGGATTGACATGTTATATAAAGTTTTTGGATTCGTTGCAAATCCGGCGTGTAATCTGTTGATCAGTAACTTCATCCCGCTCCTTTCCTCGCTCTTTCTTCTTCGACTCCCCCAATCTTTCTCGGGAGGAGAGAAAGTTACGCCCCTCCCCCGCGCGCGTACATATCTCAGCGCAGGGAACCGGGGAAGTATGGATGACATTCCGGAAGATCCCGTGCCTGTCAGTTGGAATTGATTCTCTGTTTGTGGGTGATGGAGCATTTCTCGCGAGGTTCCCTCGTGGCTTCGTCTTCGGTAGAGAAGCGTCAGTGGTGGGGTGGTATTGTAGGAGGTAGTAAGCGGAAGGTGGAGACGGAAGTAGATGGACGTAGAAGCGGTTCATTTCTCTTTGTGTTGACTCTGCTTGTTATTTTTTGCCGATATTTGCAGCTGACTTACGTTTTCCCGAATTCCAGACTCTTTACGTGCTGCAAACCATTTCGAAACAAAGTTCAAAGCATCTGTCTGATGAATTGAAGTCCAACTTTTGACATGTTAAATATTAATATTTCTCTATGAAAATTAAATATTTATCCATTTTCATTCACGTATTTTAAATAATAAATTAAATTAGATTATCTTAATTTCAACAAATATGCTCTGGTATAAACGCATGTTTTCCAAAAAAGTGCTCAATATAGTTCTGATTTTTTTAAAGATACTGTCACTCTGAAATATACATTTCTCTACCTTCAACAAACAGTTCTAGATCGACATTCAGACATTCTACATTCTCTCGTATACATTTTTACTTTTCCCCAAAAGCATCGGCACACAAATTCGGGCACACGTAGAAACAACTCACATTTTACGATAGGGAGTTTTCCTCTTCGGTATTTCGTCTCCTCATCTCCGCGGCAAGTAATATCCAGAGGACATGTCACTTTTACCGCGGCGCGGCGCGGGGATACGAGAACGTTCCTGTTTTACCGACCGGAGAAGAAATTTATCGATTCCTTATAAGCAATCAGTGGGAGCGGGCGGCGTCTTCGCGACGGGAGATGCAAAAGTTTGCGAGCGGATCCTCGAAGCAGACTCATCTTCTTCAGCTCCCCAATCTCGAGAACTTTCCATCACTCACACATCTACGTGGAGTAGGCTACGACTAATAGAGTAATCTCGGAAACTTGTTTCTTTACTTATTAACTTGTATTTCTTTTTCGCTCGCTAGGTGAAGAAAAAGAAGGAAAAAAAGAGTGAAAAAGCACGGGCTTACATAACTTGACTACTCAAATTACATTTTCACGTCGCTCTTTCATCGCGAAGCAGTACAGGCACGAAGGGAAGCTCCGGGATTAGCGACGCGCTCCACGAAAAATTGAGCTATGGAAAGTCGTTGGCCGCCCGTGATGGCGGTTTTTCGGGCGCGGGGTGCTCGCAGCCAGGAGCGCAATCGACAGGGGGCGGCGCCGGAGTGGGCGCGTGGGTGAAGCCAGCTATGACCTTCGTTCTGTGTCATTAACTTAATTTTCTTGAGTTTCGTGACCCACCCTACTTTACTAATTAGTATTTTACTTTCTGGAGAGTCAAGACCCTAGGATGCAACTTTGAAGCGGCTTCGATGAGTTATCCCCCCTCTCTGCTGCAAAGTTATCTTCCGCACTCGTTCGCGCTTTTTCAGTTTTGATGTTGCTGTGAATATCAAGTCGTTTTGGGTTGCAGCTCTCAGAGGTTGAATGCGAGCGGATTTGTACGTAACAAACGTTTGTCTGGTTTGCCATGCGTTTCTCGTGCCCGTCAATTCATGTTCACTTACATTTAATGCTTCTTTTATTGAAACAGCGCTTTAAAATCCCACTGTTTAATGTATCTTCTTTTAATGTTCTGCAGATATGTGAAAAACTCATTTCTGAAAATGAAATTGACGGCTAATGTTAATTAATATACGCGTGCATTTCAACATTAATCCATGTCCTGTTTTTCGGTTTTTACATAATATATCAATCCTTTGCGATGCCTTGATACTATCACATAATGCAAGCCTCCTTTTGTCACTTCTAATCATATTACTTGCTTGAGAGGATTCTACATCAATGCCCCTACTGCAGCCCTCACCACCACCCACGCCTGGCAGGATTCTCGACTGTGGAAGAAGCCGACGACTCCTGTACTTAATGTAGAAATTCTTCTTCTCAATTTATCGCAGTGTGTCACTTTATCAAGAGAGCAAGCCTGCGTTCCACAGACCCAACCACCACCATCCGCTACTTTAGCCCTCCTCCGAGGCTTTCGCTGTCTCACAACTTCGCTACTTTCCACCAAATTTTTACTGTCTTTTATACTTCTTTGGCTCTTTCTTCTGTCATCCACAACGCTCCCTTATGTTTTAAGGTTCCATCCCGTACCTGTTAACCCCAATTCTATTTCTCTCTTATCCGTTCTTTCCTCTCTCCCTCCTACTTCATCCCCCACGAACTTATTTTTAAATTACTCCTATTACTAACTATTATCTTCCTCTCATTGCGCCCTTTCACGTCTTTGATGAGCCTCGTACTTGACATTCTCTACCCTTTCTGTTTCATCGCACTTTCTTATTCTCGTCAGCGAATTTTATCTTTCTTTATGATCTTTTATCTCCACTTTTCGTTTTCCCCAACTGTATTCCCGCAATATCCCGCCTCTGAATACCTATATCTCTTTCCTTTTATGCTCTCCATTGCTTTTCATCCTCCATCATCCGCCATCTTCCTGTACCGTGTACCTATCTCTTCCTCTTCACTGCACGCTGCCGCATTCCGTAAGTCCGCTCCTCTGGCGTCCGTCGCGCCGCGATTCGCATCATCTCCTTCTCCTGTCATTGTCATTCTCTGCTCTCGGCCTCTCACCTCCTCGACACTTCGCCGTCTCAAAGACAGCGCTCCGCGCTTTCCCCGTCGCGCTGCCCGTTCTCCACTGAACGTCATAGCCCGGGAACGACTTGGCCCCGCCCCTCCCCACCACCACTCCCGGCCCCGGAAGAGATCCCGTACTCGCGCCCTCGCGCTATCACAATGGATTACTTTAATCTCTGTGTTTTATCGCCCCCGACCCTCTCTTTTGTTCCCAACGCTTTATTTTCCGCGAGGTATTTGTCTTCCTCACGCGTGCCAACGGAGACGCGCGCGCGTCGCCGCCAGCGACCAGTCACTCCCGCCCACACCTCACAGCCCCCCTCCATCCCACCCCCGCCCCCGCTGCTCGTCTCCGCGTCCATTAATTAAGCCGTGCCCCATTAGTGCTACGTTTGTATAACAGGCTCTCCATAACGCCCGGCGGCGCGCGCGCGCCTCGCGAGCCAGCCCCCGCTGGCCCTTTACGGCAGAGCGCGCCGCCCAAGACGACCGCCGGGGGCTGTGAATGCGTTTAGAAGATAAAATTAACGGCGCGGGCCGGGGCGGCGGGCCGGGGCCGAGTCCAGTGCGATTGCGGTGACGGGGGAGTGGGTGTGTGGAGTGAGAACGCGTGAGGATGAGATGGTTGGGGCAGATGTTTGGGGAGAATCAAAAGGATAATGGAATAGTGAATAATGAGGGCGAATGAATGAGGAGATAACTGGCTGGTAAGGAGGTATTGAATTAGTATGAAAGGCGGTAGACTACAGACCGGAGAGGAAGACAATTGAAGGGAAAGTTTAATTGAAATAGAATAGCATTGCACTTACAGGACTAATAACCGTAGCAGTTGACGCGCCTGGAATCACTAACCAAACAATTAATTTATATAGCTAATTTTATGTATAGGAGCGCATGACTTTAATGATACAAGTAAGTTTAGGCACTGTTAAGCGTACAGCAATCGTGACTCTTTGCGCGTGCGCAGAGACTCGCTACTCGTGAAGCGCACGCGCAGATGCTCAAAAGTGGTATAGAGTGGTTGTGATATTGCTCCCGATTGCTGTATGCTACGCTGTGCTTAAAGTCCCTGTACTCAGGTAAGCCAGCGTGTGAGAGTGCGCGTAAATGAACACGGAGCGGTTGAAAAGGCGAAAAGAGAACGTAACTTTTAGATGAGCTAATAGTCTCAGAAGTTAGGCGAACGAGTTGACTGGTGGCAGGAGCGAAAGATCAGGTGAATGGGGGCGGGCGCCGCCAGGGAGGACTCACGGGCGAGCGAAGCGAAGCAGGGAGTCACACGAGCAGGCGCTCGAGACGGGCGGACGTTAAACTTAAATGACGGCCACTTAAATACGCGATTCAGAGACGCGACCTATAAAAGCCCCGCGCCCACCGTCCCGCACAATGCGACTATTAGCCTGTCCCGCGACTCAAATTTTAATAGATCGTCCACCTGCGGAGAATGCCTGCGTTAACTGCAGCCCTAATAGGGACTTTAAAACGGCCGTGACGGCGGTGGAGGTGTTCGCAGGAAGACGACGAAGGCGAAGCTGACGGCGACGCTGCCGACGCCGACGACGTCCGCCCGCAAAGGAAGCACCGGCGAGGGGTAGGGGCGGGCGGCGGCCCGGAGAAGCCTCGGACTCCGATATCTGCGATTTCGCGGGCAATCGCCTTTTGTAATTGCGAAAGGAATAGGCCGGCCGTGAAACGCGCTCGAGATAGGATTGTTTTGAAGGGCTTGCAACCCCCCAAACGGCAATTAGGGCTGACTTATTGATACGCCGCGCCGCGTCGGTGCGAATGTCTGCCTGCATTCGGCTACTGGTCGCGCGTCTCTGGCGTTCATACTCCCAAGGAGTGCTCTTTAGATAGCGGACTGATAGCGCCCATTTGTCCTGGCTTTCCTCCTGACTCCGTTAAGCTTTGCCATTTCGTGCAGATTACATTATGTCGCTTTTTTACCTTGAGCTTTTACCTACTCGTCTTTACTTTGGCAGCTCGGCTGATAAGAATTATCTTTTAATTCTTACGTTTGAATTATCTCCGCTAACCTACTAATGGGTTACTCATACGTTTTATTTTTTATTGAAGTGCAGCTAATTTTCTTCTGTTATTGCAGACAATACTTGGGAAGCTCGGTTGTTAAGAATTTTTATCTTTTGGTCGCTTGTCATTTAAAAATCATTAAGTGTTGTGTTCCTTTCATTTTATTAAGAAAATAAGAGAATATAAATGGGTTATAAATTTCATTTCATTTAATATACTTGATAACCATACATGCATTTTTTATGTCTATTCTGTTTTTAATACATATTTTTTATTGATCCCGAAACATAACCCGCTCTTCATTCTTTAGCGTTAATTTGCACAAGATACCTCCTCTATTGCCTTTTATCCTCAAATTTCGTATCGCCATTTATCAAATTTTAGTTTACAAAATGTTATTTAAGAAGGACATTACATAACGAGTTTGTAATTCTGCAGAACGGCTTACTGGATATTTTTAGATCATGTTTGTGTTTTTATCTCATCTTGCTTGAATGTTTCAGATGATCCAGTAATCTCAACGTTATAGGCGATGTGTCTTATTTCTTATTACTTGTACTTCTTTCTATAAACTTATGTAATTTATTTTTCTGCTCATTAACTTTATTCACTTTTACTTGCCTATTTTCATACCTTTCGAAGTCAATATCTTCTTCATTAGAATTTTGAAATTTAACCATTCATTTTAAGACAGAATTTCTGTACATTAAGCGGAGAGATGTTTTAAAATATATTAGTGTAGAGAAATTCTTCTTCCGAAATGATATCTGGTCATGAACTTAAAAATTTCTTTCGTAGACGCCATCTTTGTTCTGTTCTCTATTGCAGACTGCATGATGGGGGACGGGAGCGGCAGAGCCATCTTCTGGAAGTAGGAGGCAACCATAGACAGCTGAAGGTAACTTCGACTTCCAGGAGATAGCTAGCTCCCCTCCCTAACACCTTTTACACTTACATGCACACACATTTATCACACGCTTCATGACACTAGAACACTCACGCACACTAAACACGCATGAACGGACATGACACGCTACATTTGAACTTTGTGCGTGTTTCTTTGTAAAAACAGTGTGGTTTTCCGCTTAGTTGCCCCTTTCCGAAAACCCGCCGTGTTTCTCAGTACTATTTGCACCCCGCCTCTTGCTCCTCTCCGAATCCATTCAAGTTGAGCATTATCCCTACAGGCACTTATAACGCGAAACCTCACACTCTGAACATGCACTCACACCGGAACATACACACACGCCCTCACCTTTCCTACCTCTTGTCGTTACCGTGTCGTGCGTCTTAGCGATGTTGTGCGTGGTGTATCTTAGTCGTCCGTTATGTTGTGCTCTTTCTCTTTCTCACACGTTTTTCCTTTTGTTTGTTTTACTTCAGTGTCGTCCACTGTGCCCTCCCCTCCCAGATCTGAAACAAAAGACTTCTCGCTCGCTAGCCAGTTGGTTGTGTGTTTCTTGACCTTGTGTTGTTTTTTTCATATTAACTCTTTGTCTTAATGAAATGTTCGCATTTTAGAGCTAGCAAATGCTGTTCGTTATGACGTTATGTGATATTTTCTTTATTGTGTTTTTAAGAATGTGCTTTATTCATTTTTGGATTGTGACTGTAACAGTGTTGTACTTTTTATTGTAAATAATCATCATTTGTGCGATGTTCATCAAACAGGTAATTTCAAAAGATGTTGTATTGAAAACAGAGTGTTCAATATAGCAATATTTGGAAAAAGTCGTGCAAGGAAAAGAAGGCCTTGAACTTGAGGGGTTGCTTGGAGCAGTTTCAAAACATTTGTACGTAAGTTCTCGAGCTTATGAACAGTTAGTATCGAAATTTTGTTTCGGCGAATGCCCCATAGGGGCATGTGTGCACGCATTTGTGACTCTGAGAGTCAGGTTCCAGGTAGGTGATTTCATGCATTATTGAACACTCTGCCGTTAGTGAAAACCAACGGAAAGTATGTGGTTTTGGACATTGCACCTTGCTCAGTGTGCCTGTGAGCCGTGCATGTTCAGTTCTGTGCAGAGATGCTGTGTAGATGATTGTGGTGTGTGTCACAAAAGCCGAGCCCAAGGGTGTCGGTTGGTGTCGACATCGTGAAAGCCGACGCCCGCCCAACACAGATTCTCGCGTAGTTTCAATTTGTGCGACAATGGGGCCCAACATCATTCATATAATTGTTCATGCATGCTGCATTAGTTGTTTGTTAGTATTTGAATTCCCATGTAACTATTCGAAAGAATCATATTATTCGGAAACATTTCACAATTTTTCAACGTCTAGGACAATGTGTGATGAAATAAAATTGCATAAAATTTCAACAATATAAAAATTATAGTAAATGAGGGAACTCCTGATAACATAATGGCTAGGAAATGGCACAACAATAGCATCAAACTTAAATATTTTGAATTTTCCTTAAATCATTATAAAGTAAGAAATATTTTTTAAAAAACTGTTTTCATTCGACCTAAGGACGAACATTAGTTTCTTTTTTGTAATAAAATAGCATCACACTACCTTATTTTCACTTATGAAAATGTAGTGCGTACCAGCTGCGTTCTTTTGCAAATTACCCCCTTGAACGCTTGTCTTGACAGATACTGCTCGGCTACCGAAAAGGAAAATCCCCGTCGATCAGCAAAATCGCCAGAGACGTGACACTCTGAAACATACGGACGTCAGCCAGCGTTCAACGAGTCCGCCTCAAAAATTCCTCTTCACTCCTCTTCAGTTTTCAACCACTTGACAAGCCCGCGTCACCACGTAGGGAATCGGGACTCCCTAGACCGGAAGCGCGGGGGAAGGAAACCAGAGGCTCTTATGGACGGAAGGACGTTCCGTACATCTGCGCCCTAAAAAAGGCATAATCCGTAAGTAGATGCAGGAAACGAGTGGGCCCTGCCACCAGGCCCGCCATAAGCCGCAGTTTTACGAGCGATTTGAGAAGAACGTAACAAAATGTTATCGGCTGGCGGCGGCGTCGTTGGGGTCTATCGGGGCTAGTGACGGGCGTCATTAGGAGCAGCGCCGGCGAGCGACGCCACTGCACAGCCTGTGTGATTCATCGCTTCTTTGCTTCTGCCGGTTCTTTGCTCCTTTCAACGACGATTCTACTGTTTAATAGAGCATTATCTGCCATCACTGTGGGCGCCTTCACTGTCAGAGGGACGTCGCGCCTTTAGCTGAAAGGCTGTACTTTGATTTAAGTAGATTGACTTCTGACTTGTGATCAGCAGGATGCGCTTATCCAATCGCGAGCTGTGTAACAACTTAATTTTTGGTATTGAAGCTCGCGTTTGGATAACCGCGTCCTAGCTGACGAACGTCTGAAGTGACTCTATTTAAATCGAAAAATAACTTTTTTTTGCAAAGGACGATGTGTCTTCCTGAGAACGAAGATAAATACGAATTCCATCCGTGGACGCCTCCGAGTTAATGTGCTTGTCAATTACAATATATTTTCCCCTACACTTAATCCGTATCTTGTTTAAAAAATTAACGAAATGCGAAAAGTGGTTTATTCTCGTTTATAATTAAACTAGAGTGAAGTCGCGTTTTCGCCTGAATGGAAATTTTGGAGGCCGACTTCTCGAATCAGATGTGTCCGAGGCTTCCTCCGATAACTTCCACGCGGATGTCAGAGTAGAATCTGCAACAATAGGTCGCACGCAATTCCCTTCAGTCCCTTCAGTCGCCTGTCCTCACTTCCGCACTTCTTGTGGGACAATGCGCTGATTCCCTAACATCTAAAAGTGTATCTTCAATGATATAGAAATATTTTGGCAGTGGTGTAAAAACGCTGCTACCAAGGTCCGATTCAGGCATGAAATAAAGAAGAAAGGCATTATAAACTAACTAATGATTACCCCAATCTCACTCGCGCACGAATATTTTATTTTTCATATTAAGTTGCAACTTCACATGGTTACTCTTCGAAGAACTCTATCATTAGTATCTATCAGTATCTGAACTCATTTGCTTTATATTTATATTTTTTACTATCAAACATTGAAACAATTTTTCTGCACATTTAATTTCACTTTCCTCCCTTTTCACAATGTTGGTGTACAGTTATTCGAAAGATACGCGAAATAAACATTATTTAAGAATTTTGGTGCAAATGTAAACAACGCTCAATAGAAATTTTGGAATTGCATTAACTGTGAACATATCCTAGCATGTGTTTTGACTGTCGAAAAGCTTTAGCATGTCTTCAATTTCGAAGAAAATATGCCTCACAATTCGCTCCTTGTTATGATTGTCCTCATCTTCTAATAAATGTGTTACAGTAAAAATTTACTAATTAACTTTCTAGAATACATATTTCGGAAGGCTGTTCCGGGATATAATAAGGGAAGGAATATAAAGTTTGAACATACCTGGTAAATTACATTTCAATATGTCTTTATAATAAAGTTACGGAAGTTATTTTGATTATTAAAATTTTTTAATTGAGTTATCAGTTTATTTACAAATATATGAATATAAATAGAAATAATAGTTAACATTTACATATTCATAAGCAAACGACGTATGTTGTGTGTCAGTGTTTAAACTATCATTTTTACCTTCTTGCAATAAATCCGCGAATCCACCTGTAATCACAGTGGATTGCAAATAGTGAAATCAAAGAGAGAATTAAAAAAAGAGGAGCCTAATGACCCCTCTAAAGGTCAAGATCTGTGAGATATCCGGCAGTCCCCTCACACCATGACCCTCTGACCTTCCACCTAAACGCCCCCTCCGCAATCCTGCCGCGCTAAATCCAGCCCCCTCCCCCCTTCCACTGAACATCGCTGGTCCGGCCGTGACGGCGCCTGGCGTGAGTTACGGCCCAGGTGGCGGCACCCGATAGATCCCGGGACGGCCGCATCTGCGCCCTCCTCGGCCCTTCCTCTTCCCTCCCCCTCTCTTAGCCCCGCCCCCTCCTCCCCTCCCCTCTCCCCACCCCGCCCCGCAGGCTACAGGGCGAGACGGCGAAGCCACCCTGCTGGAAATAATAGAGACGTAGCGCATATGCCCGTCGCGCGATCTCGCAGTTCCACCCCTCTGCGCCCCCGTTTACGAGAAGACGCGACGAAATAACGCGAACCCCAGGCGCAGTGAATAGCGTTAACGTTAACGCCATCCCGATGGCGCTGTAACCGCCACGGAACTTCCGTAAGGTCGCCTCCGGAGAGTACGTTGCCCGCCGCGTAACTTTTTCATTGCTGCGCGCGTAATGGTCGCTCTAGAAAGGCTAATAATCATATCCCATCACGTTTTCACAAATGTTCTACAGTTTTGCGCGAGTTCCGTGGCGGAATGAATACTTAAACAGAAAGAGTTCCTCCGGAAAAGCAGATGGCAGGTGGGATTGTGTGTACAATGGATCTAAGTTACACATGGGTGCGTTCTTTTGTAAATGAAAACAATGCGTCACTGAAGGATGGTGTAGGATATACGAACCTATTATTTTATTAGTATGTAGAGTCGTTTTTTATAATGTCACTTCCATACTCTTTTTTCAGCAGTGACGAATAAAGAAGAAGGTTGGATATAATTAATGCGTGACATGTGAATTTACGTTCGCTATAAGAAACTCTTTAATATGTGGACACAAAGTGATCATTATTAAACCTATTTGTTTAATAATGACAATTATTAACCTTAAAACATTAAAGCACATAAAAACGTAATCTCAATCACTACAAAAACTTAAACTACAGGGTAATACCTTTTATATGTTTCATGTGTTCTAACATTAAATTTCGATTATAATTTACACCAGAATGTGACTAAATCCATTCTCCCTTAAATATACTCATAGTTACAAAAAATCGAATCCGAAGTTTTTTATTCACATGTTATTTGATCACAAAAATTCACCAGAATTCCGTAACTGAAAATTTACTATAAAGAGCCAACAGTTTCATTTGGTAGTTGCTAAGGAAGTTATCAGTCCAATCGCATTATGTTACGTTTTTATAAATTCGACATTCATGGTAAACTGAAAACTTTAACTATAGTAAATGGTAAGTGTCTAATAGCAATAAAAGATAAGTATTTGCAACAAATTTGAATTACTGTGTAAATCCTAAGATCATAATAGTCAAACTGCAAAATGCAAAATCTTTTCACAAAATTGAGTGTTCTTAAATACAGTATATTATGATACATACAAAACGATGTTTTAAAAAAAGAAGGAATTCAATGTAAATTATTTTCGTTGGTAGCAGAGTACTGTCAAGGTGATGGATGACGATCTACACCGAGTCTATCGAACAAATACATAAATTTAATGAGCGTTATCTAAGTCGCATTAAGAACACACATGCTCACAAGAGATCCATTAAACGTCTTTTAATTCCCAACATATTGCGTAATTACAAAATCATGAAAGAAATTATTTCAAGGGGATAACACGAGTTTCTGGGATCCCTGAGGCACTTCCAGGCAGCTGGTCGACCGTTGGGGGAGCGGGCGGCAGGAATTTCATCATCACAGGCGGCGTCTCCCCCCTCCCCCGCTGCGCTCGCGCATCACCCTCCCCTTCGGATGATTCCCTACATCCTCTCGCTTCTCCCCGCTTCTACTGCAGTTCTCCATGCCACGGCAGGCTGCACCCCAACCATCGCCAGCTATTCCTCCCACTAGTCCCTAACCGCTACCTTACAATAACTCTAGCCTTCTGTGCTCGGTTGGGTTGATGGCGTACGCGAGAACCACTTATCTCTACTTACGTGATATTAGAGCCCTCCGCAAGTTTCTCATGGGGTCATGGGAGATTACTCATCAATTTCGGGCGCCTTTGCAATACTTCTGTTCTCCCCCTTCTCTATCCAAAGACTGTCTCTCGCTCCTTGGCGAATTTTGTTTTTCTACATACCTGCTCTTTCTATCCAAATTCCTTTGGTTGTCGAATTTATTTTCTTTCCCCGTATATCCATCGCTTCAATTTTCCTTTTCCTGAGGGTTCCCTCCATCCGGCCATGTGCAATCCTTCGTATCCCTTTCAACTCTCCCCCTTTTCTAATATTCCATTCTCCCTCTTTCCTTTTCAAATCTCCATCCCTCCATATCTTCCTCATGGTTTGCATCGTAACCCTATTCATCTCGAATCCCCCTTCATCATTCTCTCAGGAGTCTCAACCTCGTCTCCCCTTGAAGCCCTGCATCCCGCGGGCGGACGGCGCTTTCCCTAATCGCGAACGCATTTCGCCGCTCGATGAACGCGGCTATCACAGGTGCCTCCCCCCCCCGTGCCTGAGCCACGCACCCGCCAGCGCAGTGGCGCGTCGGACGCGTACGCCCGAGTCCTCTCGGGAGACGACCCACGCCCGCTGCTTTACGAGTTTAATATCCTAGTCGCCCTCCCGCGTCGCCCCGTCCCCGCGTCCTCGCGCTCAGAACGTAATTACTCATCGCAGGCGGCGATACCGCGACCAGCGGCGGCAATGGCGGCGGTCGAGCCGGCCCGCCGGCCCCGGCCCCACCCGCTTGCTGCGTCCACAGCCGCAACCGCCACCGTGCGTCGGGTCGTGTCGCGTCGCGTTCGTAAAACCGACAGCATCCGCCTCTATTCTACCCCACCTCCACCCCCGTCCATGCCCTCGCTTATCGCTGGGTCTTAATTGCAGCGCCCAGGTTCGAGCCCGGGATGGATGTCCATCATGGGCTCTTATCGCGCCGCTTCCGCCGAGGGTACGCCCCGCCGTGATACGTGTTATTCGCGGCGTTAATTAGGACACTGGGCACCGCCGCTTTTTGCGCGGACCGCCTCCCCCCTCCACCCATTGCTTCGCGTCAGCGCGGTTTCGCCCCGACGTATTGGAGATAGCTTTCGGCTCTCGGAGGAGTTTTTAGGTTTTCATTCGCCGAGTTCGCCCCCGCCTTCTCCGCACCGCTGCGCCGTCGGAATAGAAATGTGAATGGAGTCCCTTTCAATAAAACTTGGGTTTTACATTTTTTCGAAAACAAGTCGGTTAGAAATTAAACTTTCGGTTCCCGTACGCTAGATCGCGCTGGAGTCTCGTCTTGGCCTCCCGCCAACCCCCTCCGCTGAGGTTTGCCCCCACTCTTGCCATCGCCCGCTCTCGCTCGAATCCTCACCCTTGGCCCTCTGTCCTCGGGGCGGCGGCCGTCGCCCGCCACAGCCTACCGCCGCCGTCCGCCCGCCCCCTCTCTCGCCCCGTGTGCGCCGTCCCCTCGCCCGCCCTCGCCCGCGATGCAAATTTGATGAAACTCTCGGCGCCTGGGAGTCTGTCTTGTTGTTCGCCGCTCCGAGTTTGTTGGACAGTTCTGTCTGCCGGCGGGGAACCTTCAGCAAGACAATAGATTCAGTCCAATTAATTTCATCGGTTAATTACTGCTTGAAGCGCTCGCCGGCGCGGACGCCCACGCCGTCGCCGCCCTCGCAGCCGCCCACTCCTCCGCTCTGTCCCCGCGTCTCTCCTCCAGCACTCGCGCTGTCGCCGCCGTCGTCCTCAGGTGCGTGTCTGGCCTGACATACGTGAAGCTTGTTATCCGTATTTCGCGCATGCTTATTATAAGTGCGTCAGCAAAGTTGGTAACAAACATCGAGCTTGCCCCATTGTTGCGAAGCTTGTATGCGCGAAGCCAGCGGCGTAACAAGTTCGTATTGAAATATTTTTTGCTTAAAAAGCAACCTGTTGTTCCAGGAATTCGGAGAGACTATAATTATGAACTATTCAGTGTTCGCGCTGAAAGTTAGGATACGCAGAGAGAGAAATGCGCCGAGTTAAACAATTGCAAGTAATTGTGTTCAGTGTAAAAAAAAAAAAAAAAGAAACCGTGCGCGTGTTCACTCGTCCAAGAGAGCGTTGAATTAGATACCCTTGGGTCTCGTCAGAGGGGTGCGTTCATTTATTTTACTTCCTAAATCCATCATAACAAATACATTTCAATGGTGCTCTGCCCGCCCCTCTTTGCCTGGAAAAAGCAGCGAGCCGCGTTCTCTCCCCACGTCCCGCTGTGCCACGCCGTGTGGCCCGAGCGCGCAGGGGAGGACAATAACAAATTATAAAATTATGTTTCAAAACGGACTTTGTGCTGTCCCGGAGTAATCCCTTTTGAAGCCCCCGCGCCTCCTAGGCTGCAGCGGTAAAGCCCTTGTTGCGTGCGAGGGTTTTGTGCACGTGCCCTGCCCCGCCTCACCCCCTCCGCCCCCGCTTCACTGTTCTCTGTTTCGTTCCGCCGCCTGTTGTAACGGCGCGTCCTATAGATCCCGCCCTAGCGCTCTCTCTCTCTCTCTCTCTCTCTCTCTCTCTCTCTCTCTCTCTTCCAATATTGTTCGTCAACTTCATTTTCGGACACTTTCTGTCCTTTACTTTTTGCCGTCATCTGGACTTTTTGCCGTCATCTGGATAAAGATTAACTGATTTGCCCTCTCACAAGATTTTTCGGCCATTCTCACCTCTCGTAACTAGCTGACTATCTATTTTTCGTGATATTTTCGATTAAAGCTGTTTTTCGTTCTCAATTTATCTACTTTCTCGTTAATACCCATTCAGTTTTCTAGAAATATTTCCCCCAATCTCACATTCAAAATTATGATGATGATAATGATAATAATAATAATAATAATAATAATAATAATAATAATAATAATAATAATAATAATAATGTCAGACGGGTAGCCGAGATCACTAAGGCAATTGTGCCGTGGCGATTTCGGACGGAAGGACGCGGGTTCGAGTCCCGTCTCGGGCATGGGTGTGTTTGTGTAAGTCTGTTTGAGTGTGCCGTCCATTCATCATTCCATCTTCCAACCCCCCCAGAACTAACAATTCCTGGGGTATAAAAATCGGATTCAGCCTAAAGCTGATCCCCCTGATTGATTTCATCCAAGACTTGCAACGTGATAAATGACCGTGCAAGTGCATGTATGTGTGGTCCAAGACGGCCGAATTGGACCGTCTTGATATTCGTCTTGAAATTGAATTAGCGTTGAATTCCCATTTCCGATATATATATATATATATATATATATATATATATATATATATATATATATATATATATATATATATATCATTGAGCTCTAGATACTTGGGTCAGCTATAGGTCATCGCGCTTCTCCTGTTCTCAGTTTTTCTGTTCTCGCCGTGAACCTCACTTCCTTAATAATTTCCTTCGATCCTATCGTCCTAAATATTTCCTTGTGTGAAACATTTTCGGTGCGCAATTAATTTGTCCTACTCTGAGCTTTTCTTGTAACATTCAGTACCAGAACTGTTTTCAGCTCTCCAGAAATTCAACCGAATATCAAACTCCCTTGCAATCAATCGTATGTTATCGTCTCCATAACTACTCACACATTTAGGTATCCTCGGAACATCTCGGTATCGTAATGTCTCGGTATCATAATGTCCATTCCCTTCACGTCTCGCTTGCACTGCTGCACACACATTTTCTCTTTCTACCGTCGCCTCTTCTAGATCGACTTCCCCCAACAATGGCGGCCCTCCTGTCACCTACGGTTTCCGCCCCGACCTCTCCTTCCCCTGCTGTCTGCCAAGCCCCCCCTCCTTGCCGCCGCCCGCGCCCCGCCAATTCATAACAGCGCAGGCAACTTTGAAAACGGGCAACTCGCAACTCACCTGTCTTTCAGCGTGAGCCCACGTCGCGCGGAACAATCGAGTTTCCAGCGCTAACTGGGTTTGCGCCGCTCGAACGGGGACGGCGGTGGCGGCGCAGGCGGGCGGCTGGCGGGCAGGCTGGCTGGGGGAGGCTCTCGCTAAATGAAACACGAGTGCTCGCTCCTCGCCCGCTCTCGCCCGCTCGCTCTCCGTCGCGGGGCGCGATGGGCCGGGGTGGATATGCGGGGCACAGAGCGGGGTTTGTCACGCGGGATGGGGTGCAGAGGGAGGGATGCTGCGTGGTGCGGGGCGGCATTCTTCAAACGTTGGGCGGGCGCGCTGCGGGCGACGCCCCGACCCTCCGCTCGTTTTGTCCGCGCCCTCCCAAACTCTCTCTCTCGCCCCCTCCCTTGCTCTTCCCCGCCACGCTCCTGAAGCTTTTCTCTCTCTCTCTCTCTCTCTCTCTCTCTCTCTCTTTCTCTCTCTCTCTCTCTCTCTCGTGCATTTCTCTTTCCCGCGACCCTCCACGCTCCGCGTTTTCACCCCCCACCTGCCCCCTCAGTCCGTGCCCCTCTGTAGCCTCTCCCACCCTCCCGGCCCCGGGTGGCGATAAGGTAATAGCGGCACTTGCCTGCATTTCCCTGGCGAGCGGACGCTACTTTTCATCGGCAAGCGCTCTTGCGTCCCCGGAAGCGCGGAAATGCGTCGCTCTCTTGCGTAATGAACGGTCCTCTGTCCCGCCCGGCCAAGCGATGCCTAACCCCCTGCGCTTTACTTCGCACTCTTCCGTCCGTTGGTTGCTCCGCTCCCCGCCTCGCCGGGCTCTGTTACTGTCACTATCTTCGCGAACGTATTGACTCCGCATTTCAGTGTCATTGCTTTGTGCAGACCATAGTTACCGACTTTACATCAGATTGTTCAAACATTAAAAAGTGTTCTAGCCGAGAATGGTAATTCAGTGCAATTGTTACATGGAAATTACTCGCATTTTAACGAAAAATAAAAAAGTGTGTGTATTAATTCGTACAATTTGAACCTACAGATGTTAAATAGTGCCTACCCTGAGTTTAAAACTTATAATTCCCGTTGATTGATTTTTCGTGTTTCCGGGCGCATCAACGGCTTTGGTCATTAGTCCCGTAAGTGTAGTGCATGCTTTTTCTCGGGAGATGGCGGTGATCTTCCCCCGCAGGATGGCGAGATCCGTCACCGACCTACCGTCGGCTAGTGAGATTTCTCCATAACCAGGACTCTCCCACCACCGTGGCACCGCCCCAGCCGGGACAAGTTCTAAGCTCCCGATCGGTCTCCCGGAATATGTGGTAGTGTAGTGCATGTTAGTGTAAATGTGTGTGTGTGTGTGTGCAAGGGGAGAGGATAGGAAAAGGAAGAGGAAGGGAAGATCGTGCGCAGTCCTTGGCCCGTTTGATAGGGTAGTGCTCCGGCATTCGCCTGGTGTTGATCGGAGAAACCACGAAAAACTACCGATCAGAGCAGCCAGACGCTAGAATTCTCCTCCAGACAGCGACTGAATTCGACGTAGATGAAAAACTAGTGTCGAAAATACTGCCACCGTCAGGACTCGAATCTAGGACCACCCGGTCAGAGGCGCTGCAGTTACATCAGTTGATACACTGAGCTACCGCTTTCGGTACCATTCCCGTTATTTGCGTGGTTTACTACAGACGTTTTAGTCGCTTAACACATTTGGCATTGTTGACAATAATTAACATTGTTACAGCAATCAGTGAAACAGGGACAAGAGTCATTGTATGATGATGTAAAATATTGGATAAATTTGAGAACATTGTTTAAAAGTACCAGTTTACAAAAGGGACATTTTCTTTAAAATAGTTATATACGTTCATTACAATTTCAGTTATGCTACTTCATAGAAGTTTGTGTATTTGAGATATATCTGCAGACTGATGAATTCGGAGTCGGTTCGTGAAATCAACCGATATCTAAATGTTACCTCAATGCAACATCAAGAACATTCATTGCTAGTTCTAAAAGAAAAAGTATATTTCTTGTCTCCTATCTACGGCAGGGAGTAACGCGCCTAACAAAAGAAAACGATACAGCCAGTAACTTTCCGTGTGATAGCGCATGCACACAAATACGGTGTACATAGTTGTGACACATTTGTATTTATAGAATATGTCATGGAATAGCGAATTGTGAATTTGTCGCACAATTCAAACTAATAATGCTGCTTTAAAAGTAGAAATTCTCACAAAATTTCATTCCACATTCCGAGCAAGCGTCATTTCTAAATCTTATAGGTACGTACGGACGGTTTCCTTTTTCATGCGACTGTACTCTTTTAACTGTTTTATGCCACTTCAGAGCAACCATTGTTACACGGTGTGCATACGGAAGGTCAAGATTCAAAAACTAAGGAATTGCCGTCGTATTTTGATGTATTGACTTAGTCTAAAATAAATAATTTTAGAATAAATTAATAATAAACATCAACAAAATAACTGTAGGCCACTTGTTCTGAATATGTGAAAATAAATGAATTTGAAAAAAATCTCTATTGAATACTTGACCATATGGGGATGTACATCGTAAACATGTAGTTTCGGAGATTGACGATTAAATTTTAAACGTGTTCTAATGGATACGTAATTCTCCATATTTTTTTAAAGAGTTGAGTAAATTATTAATCAAAGAGAACTCATTTAACTTAAAGAATTTAAACTCGATTAACATCTAACAGCTAAAAAAGAATTGTTATAATGTCTTCAATTTCATATTGTAACCTCTTTAAAGCAACATTTTGAAGACGTATAAAAAATACATGTCGCCAAGCCCTTTTTTGAATTTTACCAGTACTTCGCACTATACTAACAATTCTTAATAGTATCATTTTCTCGGACACTGCAAACTGGTAAAGAAGAAATTTTGCTATTACCATTTTTTTGTAACCCAGAGCATTGCTATGGAATATCTTTAACGTGTACATATTTAACACAGTAACAATATGACTTACGTCCTACTTACAAAGGACAACTTTGAGTTATTTCGAAGAGCAAGTTTAAATCTGACTATTGCGGAAATTAATTATAATATTCAATTATTAGGTAAGGAATGTTATCATTGAAATGTTTGGTCAAGAAGAGAGGAGTACGATTTTCGTGAATTAATGGCCTCATTGTGAGAATCCATTGTTTCTGGGTAATGAAACCGAAAAATTGGTTTAAGGGAAAATTTAAGTATCTCCGATCATTCGTATGTAACCAGCAATAACACCTAAACCGTTCAAAGGATTTTCTTTGAAACCGAGTCCCCACACAATCTGGCCGAACATGAGGACATGCAAATTAGTCATTTTCAAAACTTTCTCAAAAATGGTTCATTTTTTCTTTATTTTCTTTCGTATATAGCAAAGCACGCTTATAAAACTGACACAGGACGTATACTTGTTGAAGTCTTTGAATTTTGGAAAGAAAGGAAAGTTTAAAAAATTTTCGGCGTCTTCCTGCAATTACAATTGTGAAGTTATAGATTTTTCTTAATGCAATCTGTATTTCAAAATTACACCATTTTAAAAGAAATGAGAGTAGTTTTGACAGAATTTAAAGTGACCAATACAAACTGCGAGAAAGTATGTGATGTTGTAACATCACTAGTTTAATCCTGAAAAGATAGATATATCGGTATTTTCTTTATTAGCCCATATTACTAATGACTTCCGTAATTAGCGCGTATTGAGTTTGCCTCATTCACAGAACAATCAATTATTTAATGTATTTCTCTACAAATTTTCATTCATTTGCTCTCAAATATTACCTCCAAAGGAGGCTACATTTATTAACAGCCATCGATATGCACATTTTTCATAATTAATCCAACTGTTAAATGATACTCGCACTCTTTGCGAATGGCGCAATCACGTTCAGATAACAGCAACTGTTACGGATTCCAAGAGCATGACCACATGTGTTGGCTGAAAGAAAGGAAATTAATTAGTGGTGAGAGTACAGGTTTTTATTCGAATTTTTAATGTAGGTCAATATATGATGAGCTTATGTTGCATGAAGCCACTACTGTTTTATGTAATATATCGCGTCACTACGTTAATTCCCTCGAACGTTACAAACTATGGAAATTTGACAGTTTTGTGCAATTTATAAGAAAACTTCCCCAAAACGTTTAAGTGTGCTACTTGTGGATAGGAATCACCCTGAATCACAGAGATTTAAGGCGAAAAGGATTCAAGTTCGCAGAGAATGATATCTTTGGGGCAACAGGCTGCAACAACTTGCGACCCGCAACACGCGTTACGCCGCAACACATTTGTTAGTCATCGACGCCAGAGATGCTTCCTAGATTGCTGGAGACACGAGTTATATTTTCTAAGCCTTATCTACAAAATGAAACCTTTTTGGATGTTCTATTACATTTTTGCAAGGTTCCCTTATCCCGAAACCCGGATTGCCAGAAACGCTCAGTTGGGTTCTAGTGTGAAACTAACTTCACTTGTTAAAACATTATTTAAATGTCATTTGTTCGTTATTGCATTTTTGACCCATCTATTACATTTTTGGTTCTGCTCTTGTGGTTACTCCACCTATTCAGAACTTCCCCTACCGCCAAGGTGTCCGAAGAGGTGACTCAATGCATCAATTGATGTCACTGCAATGCCTCGGGAGGTGCTAGGTTCGATTCCCGGCAGCGGTGGGATTTTCGACACTGGCTTGTCATCTAGGTCGAATTCATCGCTGTCTGGAGAAGAATTCTAGCGGCCGGCTGTTCTGATCGGTAGTTTTCCGTGGTTACTCCGATCAACACCAGGCGAATGTCCGAGTAGTACCCTAACAAACGGACAACGCCATCCCCGTCCTTGTCCTATCCTCACACACTTACACTAATATGCACTTCACTACCACACATGCCGGTAGACCGGTCGGCGACTTAGAGCTTGTTCCGTCTGGGGTGGTGCCCCGCTGGTAGGACATACCTGGTTGAAGGAAATCCCGCTACTCAACGGTAGGTCGGCGCCAGATCTCGCCATCCAGTGGGGGAAGATCACCGCCACCTCCCGATGAAAAACATGCACTACACTTACGGGACTAATGACCTTGGGAGTTGACGCACCCGGTATTACCAACAATCAATCGGCCACAGCACCACACCAGGGTTTCACTGCACTATCATCCAACGTAACCTTTCTAAAATGATTTCGTAATAAAAAAACTTTAAATTTAATTTCTATATTAACACATGAGGGAAACCTGTGAGGAGCGTGTGAAGAAATCAGGGACCGAATACCGAAAAAATAGCGGTAAAGGTATTTATACCGGTATAGAAATACCTTTACCTCTATTATACCTTATTCAAAATACCTTTAAAATACCGGTATAAGACGTTAAATACCGGTATTTTTAGAGGCATTTTATTGGACGTTTATACCGGTAAAATATCTCTATTTAAAGCTATTATACCGGTATTCTCTCATCCAAATACCGGTATTTTCGAAAATACCGGTATTTCAGTAGAATCATACAGGTATTTGGGGGAAATTCATTGTCATTTTTTCCGCTGAGATGGTTCAGAGGAACAACTATTTACACGGCAAAGTTTCTGACCGGGAGGTCCTAGGGTTCGAGTCCCGAGGGTGGCGGATTTTCGACAATAGGCATATTCTAGCTAGGTCGAGTTCTGCCGTTGACTGGGAAAGAATTCTAGAGGTCAAGTTTCCTGAACGGTAGTTTTCTATGGTTTCTCCAGTCAGCACCTTTACGTAGAGAGTAGTTTTTGATAACTGGGTTCCTCACTCATATGCAAAGTGCCCAGTGCTTGAAAACTTTCCTCTTTCACTCTAAAACACTTCCGCCGCAGCGTTAGAACAGCTGTCCTGGCGGGCCCGCAACATGAAGGGAAACTCCCTTCGCCAAATATCTTTAGGAATGCGGTTGCATCCGCTCGGCCGAGGAGAGGCAGGGACACGCCATCTCAGGACGTCATCCCGCACGCGGAAAAGGAGCGCCATGAAGTCTCCAGATGGCATCCTTCAGGTTGAAGTTAAAAGCCCCGGTACGTCTATGGGCTAAAGCAAGAGATTCTGGTGACTTCCGACAATTTTGAGGACTAAATACCAACTAAAGTAATTCTTATTCCTTGTGAACGGTCAGCATTTTTCATGAGTTTAGTAATTTTTTTTTCCACGTGGTGTTTTCAAAGAAAATATGGGAAGAAAAACTACAAATATTGTTCATAAATTTTATAAGTATGATAGTTCAAAGAACACCTCGCAGTGCTTCTTCATAAGGAAGCCTGAAATATTTTTTCAAAAATGTGAAAAATATTTTTTTTGATAAAAGGAAGAAAAATGAAGGCGCTCTTTTTTCACCAAACATGTCAATTAAAGGCGGTCATTTGCCGAATATTCTCTCTCGTTCTCGTAAGCGAGAAAGGCTGAACGAGAATGGGGTCCACGAGAATCTCGTGCAACAAGAACGCATTCTCGAGAGCGATACGACTCGATAATCTCGTAGCCAAGGCCATGAGGCGGAGGGCCCAGCCAAGGGTCTTTCGCAGACATCAACACGAGCTCGTTCGCTGACCTTGGACCTCACGTCCGGGCGCAGAGCTTGGCGACACGTGATACAGTTGAAAATTTATCGAATTTCTCCGTATAAATCTTGTCCTTTCTAGTAGCGATAAAGAATGGAGAATCGTGTCTTCTAACCCATAAATGAGTCTTCCTACGCATACCAAACTTCCTTCTTGCAGGACTGTTTACCACAAAATACGATTCTTTGCTTAAATTTGACCGTATCACTAACGTTCGTGAAAATAATAGCCCAGTTGCCTTATTCTGCACCATAATTATAACTTAAACTGTATTAAAAATTGACATTGAACGCTAACTATTCTTACGCGAGGAAATAGAAGCGAAATGTTTCATTCAAAATTAATGATTGAAACATGTTTAATTTGCACCCATGTATTATTTAAGAAGTTTCATTAAGAAAAAATATTAATAGTACTATATAATATTAATTAATATTAAAAATATTTTAAAATATTAATACTAATTTAATTTTAAATGTTTGCATGAAATTTGTGTAAGTTAAATTATTATTTTATTATTTTGTATGTTAATTTATAAATTTATTTAAGTTAAATGTTAATTTTAATTAAAAAGTAAAAATGTTAATATTAATAAACTCTTTTATTAATTAATAATGTTAGTAAACATTTCTTAATATTAATGAAGAAATACTCTTCTCGAAGTGGGCTCCTCCAGATGCTTTTTACAATGTGAGCTACCCGCCTAGCACGGAACTCTTACCCACATGCGATGTTAATGGCTAATAATAATAATAATAATAATAATAATAATAATAATAATAATAATAATAGTAGTAATAATAATAATAGTAATAATAATAATAGTAATAATAATAATAATAATAATAATAATAATAATAATAATAATAATAATAATAATAATAATAATAATAATTGTTATTATTAGTATTATTAATAATGTATAATTAATATTTAATTGTGAAATGAAGTAAAAGAACATCATTTTTTAACAATTAACAAAACTGGGCCTGAAAACCTGAGCGTTCGGGATCATCTCAAGGTGTCAAAGCTCCCTCAGTTCGCCGGAAGAAGGAACGGGAAGAAACGGTCCTACGCCTACGGCGCGGCGCATACGTCGACCGCCTCTGCTCGTGCAAAATACGAAGATAGGCTTAGGTCATCTCTCAGGTCAGATGGGAGATAGCTCGATGAAGGACACTAAGAAAAGTTTCTCTTCAATGGAATCAATGATTATTATTTCATATTTCAAATTTTACGAAGTTTAAATTATATATGAGGTTTTTATTTACATACAAAGTATGCAAAACGTAAACACCCGAACACAAAACATTTACAATAATAAGAATAGACTTTAATACAGTTGTTGCTGTGAGTCATCTCCTTTTATTTTTTATTAATAAATTAATTTATTTATTGTTTACTTTTCTTGTGTACGACAATATGTAATACTTCAATATTATGAAAGTAAAAGGGAACGTTTCATTATTACGCTAGAGAACAATTATTGTATTTATTATCAAATTAATAAAATAAATTATCAATTAATTAGGAAGAAATCCTTGCCTTTGTGTAGCCACTGACGATGGGATAATGGAGACCCGAAACACGTGTATGGTTGTTTTCTTATATTAAAATGTATATTGTAATAATATACTTTGTAGTTGATACCTCCTCAATCCTGAATTAATAATCGTGGGTTACCATAATATCTCTGATGCCATTTAACACGAGACCTTGAGCATCGAAAACCAGTTTTTAAGGTATCAAAACGCATAGTTTTTATGTCCTTACCGATCGAGTCAAAAATAGAAAGTTAAACGGGTGGTGAGATTCCGATTAGGTCTAGTTAAGATTGATTGATATTTCGGGAAATATCAACTGCCATTAATCTCATTAAAGTAGTGAAAGTGGAGGGGGAATGTGTACATCTCCAGAAGTGGAGGTGTTCCTCTCCCAATGGACGAAGAGATCGGCGTCAACCTGCACCTCGTCTTGCCTGGGTTTCCATCTGCAAGAATCTCCCCACCAGTGGGGCACGGTCCCAGCAGGGGCAAACTCTAAACACCCGACTGGTCCCCCGACATCTGTAGTGTTGTGCATTAAGTGTAAGTGTTTGTGAAAGGGGAGAGGATAGGACAAGGAAAAGAAAGGAAAGACTGCGCGCTCGGTCCGTCCCGTTTCTTAGGGTGCTGCTCCATCATTCGTCTGGTATCGTTCGGAGAAACCATGGAACACTATCGATAAGAGCAGCCGCCCCTAGAATTCTCCTCCAAACAGTTGAACTCGACCTATCTATGTAACTAAGTAGTATCGAAAATCTGACACTGCAAATTCAGGGACAATGGTAATGCTTTGAGCTAAACTTAATTGTTCTGGCTAATTTAGACCTGTTGTTTTCACTCAATTTAATATTCTCATATAAAAATGTAATTAACATCTCCGTGAGTTTATATTTTTTAAAAACATCATTCGGAATGTTTGTTTCGGTGTAAGAGCCGTAAACAAATATTAATTAGAGGAATAATAATATAAATGATTATAATTTACGCCACTAATATGCATTTTCTTACTCAGACTGTACTATATTCGGCTTCAGTAAGTAGTCTAGTGCATTATGCTGACAGGCAGTCGTTGATTAGAGATGTGCGTATTTATGGTGCAACTAAATGGTAATTTTATAGTATAATTATACAGAAGTATGTAAGTCTTTACTAAAAAAATATTCTGCCTACACATATTATTTCTCCATGTTATTTTTTTTGTGGATTTCTCATAGACAATTGTAGTACTTAAAATACAAATTCTAAATCGTTTTATTTATGACGAAGAATATGTACGATAGGTGAATAAATTCTAATAGCGTGAAATTTTCGAATCACTTCGCACGATAACATTGTGAATCTGAAATAATGAGATAATTGTCGAAATCTATTGAAGCTTCTGTCACCTTATATAAAAAGAACAAAAACTGACTTAATAATTATTTAATTTTTTTTAATCCTTATGTAGAAATTGAGTAACTTGCATCCGTCCGTAACTCATGGGTAGACCACTTCTGGTTCTTCAAAGGAGACAAATGAGGTGTTATTCGATGTATCTTCATGTTCTGGACGTAAACATATTGCCTAAAACGGAAGGGAAACTTTTAGGAGACGAAAAGAAGTGAGCATAAGCTTATTCGATTTCTCACGACCAGACAAATAGTTCGGCACAATTTCTAGCCGATTGCCTCTAGAAGATTCTGGAATAATTCTAGAAATACAAACGTTTTCACGAGTACCTTGGTGAAACGCTGTACACTACTATACTCTCTTTCTGGAATTTAGATGAATCGTTGATCCTTGATTCATGAGATTGGTGATAATTAAACCTGATTTTATAATGACACAAAAATGTAAACTGGAATTTTAATCATACGTTTTCATATAATTTTATGTGCCCGAAAATGCACGAGCCGGACAACTATAATAGTATGTTTAAAATTTGTTTTATTATAAACTTGCAAAGCACAAGTAAAACTTTTTAACATGAAAACACCCACCGGAAGCGCCACGCTAAGCGAGGTTTAAAGTACTTGGGGTGAAATATTCTTCTTTAATAAATAGATTCTTTACGTTTTACTTTCTCGTGCTTAAGAAGGAACTTCTTAAGAAGACAAAGTTATGTAATGCTGTGCGAAAAAACGGCGAATTTTCGGCAGAAAGTCTTATTACAGATAAATCCAGTTGCTAAATTTATACCGAATACCGAAACCTTGATACCGAAAACTTGATTGACGGCAAAACACAGACGGTCTGTCCGTCCGTCCGTGAACAGCACTAGCGGCTAAACCGTTCAAACCGATTTTCTCCAAAATTGAGATTCCTGAATCCATATGGCGGGTGTCGCGACCACTTGAATTTGAAACCGATATTTTAATTTTGAAGGGTACTTTACATGAAGCCCTTGTGACATTTTCAAACTTTTCAAAAATGGCGCAATAGATTTTGATTAAATTTTGTTGTTGGATACTCTGAAAAACGTTTAAGAGAATGGCATAGGTGTCATGTTAGTTAAAAATTCTAATTTTTCGAAAATTGAAAACATTCAAAAAAATGTTCGGCGTCTTCCTACAACTGAAATGTTAAAGATAGATATTTCCCCCTAATAAAATCTGTTCCTTAAAGATAGATTTTGAAGAAAGGTCATGTACAATTTTTCAAAAATTTGGGTGAGTATTTTTCGCGTGAAATATAGGCAATTTTTAATTTTTGTTTAAATATTTTTTTAAACGCTTCTATCGTTTTAAATGGAATTTTGTTGGTGAAGAGTTAGAAGAACTTTCAAAGGAATAGTGTAGGTCTCGCGTTTGTTGAAAACCCTTATTTTTCGAAAATTGAAAAAATTCAAAATTTGTTCGACGACTTCCGACTACAATTATGAAGGTAGTACATTTTTTCATAATGGTATACGTTTATCAAAAATAGATCTTCAAATAAGGTTTGATTGAATTTTGCGAAAATATGAGTATATTTTAGTAATTTGGCGACAAAAAATAGTCGACCGCTCTCAATTTACTGCGCTTCCTGAACGTAAAATGAATAGTGATGCTAAGCAGTTTGATGCTTAGTAAGTTAGAATTTGTATATTATTTTATATTTCTTTGTTTGTTTCTTATTCGAGATTTTGTTATACACTTTAAAATGAATCTTTTAAAATTTATTTAAAACCTATTTTAAATTGCGTCCTTTAATTGAGTTTAATTTGTAAAGGAATATATGATTTCGCTTGTCTTAATAAGATGTGGGAATGAAAAGTAATGCATGTAAAAGCCAAGTAATTTTGATGTATATAAAAATATTATATTTATTATTTCTTTCTATCTATTTTCATTTTATTGCTGGCGGTATCTACAATGCTAATGGACAACATGTGTACCCCATACGAATTAGCTCTCAGTGATGCTTGTAACCCATTGTTGTAACACCACTCTGATAACTGAAGGCGATTTATTTGGCTTTAATATAAACAAATAGTTTTATTTACGAATAAAATACGCATCGTGCTTCATGGGTATTCACGTAATTTTGCGTGATTTGAGTAAATTCGCTTACGTTTCGCGCAACTTTGCTTGAAAATATGGGTGAGAAAGTACGTGCTGATTTAGACCCACTAGTTTCGTTCTTTTAATCGTCTTCGCTATTGCGTACTTATATTCAGAGACAATAGAAACGTATATCTGTAGTGCGTGCCTGAATAAGATGTTAGGTTGGTATATGTGCTATGGTTATCAAACTTACGTATATGCGCTCCTGGGTTATCGAAGGCAGTCTCTATATACACTACAATCACTTATAGCATTGGGGTCGTTTTCGCTTGGATTGAAACCATAAGTCACGTTCTTTTGAGTAAACAAAGTGGAAGGAATTGCAAACTGGGCATTCTCGCCACAGAGTCTTGTTGGTACATTTGTGTTCTTTTTCCGATAACAACTGTTCTTTAATGCTGTCATTATCAGCTCGCTTCCACGTCCTTTTTATTCTACAACTCTTAATGAATGCATTATATCAATGCATGAGCTAAAGATGTGACATACTCTGATTTAAGAAACGTTGATTGTAATCGTAATGGCTACTTTTCATTCGTAAATGAAAATAAGAGGTTGATAGGTATAGTTGAATGTCACGTCAGCCTCAAAATCTCTGCTCACTCAGACTTTCATAGGGTTATGAATAATAATAGTTTAATATTATACGTGAATTTTACTTACACACTAGCTGATGTGACTTGGCGTTGTCCAGGCATTTATCATAATCGTTCTTGAGGCAGGAAAAGGAATTGAATCCCTAGTGTAAAATAGAAGTAAATATATTAACATCCCCTCCAATGACTCTCAACCTCGCTCACCTCCCCCGGCCGGCTCCACTTCCTCCACCCTAACTAACATGAGTCTCCCCGTACATACTTCTCGCCCTCCTCCCCTCTCATCCCTTCCCGCCTCATAACCCCCAACCCACCCACCTCGCCCCACCCATCCACACCTCGCGCCATAAATCAGTAGAAAAGTGTTGTAACCCCAAAAAATTGAATTTTTAGTTACATTATTCAAAGCAAAATTTCATCCTAGAAAATTTTTAGATCCATTGTAAATAATTATTGGCGATGTTTCAGTTTTCTATTTTGTAAAGTTTGTGAAATTTGAAATAGAAGAGGGTTGTATAACCTGTTACTCTAGTTTTCTTCAGCGAATTAATGCTTATTGGATATACATAGGAGTGGTATATACTAGTTACCCCAGTTTTCTACACTGATTTTCTGCTTAATGCATGTTTGTAACTTAGATGTCCCAGTTTTCTTCCAGTCGTATTAGTAAAAATTGTCATTGATGTTCGCACGTCGGTACAAAAATTAGCTTGTCCATTTGTGTTCATTTAAAAATGATCAGAAATGGACAAGCTAATTTTTTGACTAACTTGCGAACAACTGCTTAAAAGCAGTGCTAGGCAAAGTCGTGTCTTGTAATGTCGTACAGTAAAACGAATGGGTTTTATTGAAAAGGAAAGTATTTGATCACCTGGTTAGGGAAATATTAATTCTTCTAAAATCATCAAGGTCAACACGAAAAGTAAATTTGTGAGTTTCCACCTAACAATATTTCGTTATTTCATGTGTATGTGCAATTTTGTATAGATTTGTATAATTTTCTTATAATTTGCGGCTTGTCAACGGAACTCGATTATTCGCGATTGCCGTGTCTCCTTATTACGTGGATAATTAGGAGCTTACTGTACAGCAAAAAGTTATATTGTAACGTTCATGCGATAAATTCCGTTCAACTTCTGCAGAAAAATTGTAAGTGTAATTGCGTTGTATTCTGAAGCCACTGCTCACAAATGTCCCACCAGAACACTGTTGTATGTTTGAAAAACTAATTTTTCTACAAAATTATAAACATTGTAAATACATTGTTTTCGCACATAAATATAAAAAATCATACTTTTTCAAAAGAAAAACACCAGATTCTCCTACTTCTTCAATTTGATTTCATTATCGAGATTTAACTTTTAAAGCGCTCTCCTGAAAAAATAACTTTTTTTAGTGCTTTCTTGAGCATACACACACACATTACTACACATATCGGGAGGACAATCTGTGGGGCTTAGAGAGTGTCTCCACTTCGAAGGTGTTCCGCTGGGGGAGATACTTGGAGAGGAAAAATATCCACCCACACTTTTGTGCTGGGGTTGCGTAATGTAAAAAGGAAACCAGTAATCTAATTTATCAGATTACGGCGCGACATAAAGAATGCAACTGAAGGTCACAGGACTCGAAACCCGTTTAATGCCCTACAACGCTCAATGTATGTAGTAACAAAGGACTGATGTCAAGACACTGAAAATTTAGTGGACAACAAGGTGGGTTGACTTACTGACTGCCTTATTTAGTTGCATTCTTATTTTACAAATATCTTCAACTTCCATATGAAAGTAATATGTTGAAGTATTCAAAGTTTAGATGCCTAAGAGGTTCCACATAAGTAATTTTCAGGAAATATTTATCTCTTAAAATATTTTAAGAAATTATTGAAAAGTATTTTTGGAAACCGTCATCTTCCTCGTGAATATTTGGATTGAGAATTTTCCCTTGATGAAAGTGAACTACACCCTATAAGAAGAGTTAAGCTTGGTTCCTTTCGACTATACCATGTGGAAATGCGAGTAAACAAAATGTTCCGAAAATAATTGAACTCTCAGTATTATATTTTTCTCTGTAACTCACTCTCCTAAATATTCTATTATAATAAGCAAATACTTCTCAGCGCAATTTTCAATCCAATTTCCATATCTATGTTTTTTTATTATTTCAATAAATTGAACTTAATTTTGTTCAAAACTTCAGGGAACATTTCGGCTAATTTAAAAAATACATAAAAAAACTAAGGACGTTTATGACAAACCAATAATTATTGATGCGACTGCCTACAACCTAAATGGAATTTTAATGTTCGTTTCTTTCCTTCAAGCTCAAAACATTGTCCTAATAACAATAATAATATATCCAGGTTCTTCGTATTAGGTAATCTGTTGAACATAAACATGATATTAGCAATACAATTATTTATAAGATTGCAAAAATAATGTGGATGTATTGGAACAAAACAATTATGACAGAATTGTGGTAATTCTGATGCGGTAGTATTGACGTAATTACACGAATAAATAAAAGAAGTCTCCGTCAACTTAATGTACAACTCAACATATTAAGTTGATGGAGATGACTTCTTTTATTTCTTCAATTCTGACAGAATTTGTTTTGGGCTTGTAAGGAAAATCTTGAAAATTCTTGTATATGTATTCCCCATCATTACTTTTTCTCACATATTTCACTTCAATCTTTTAAATAAAGTTTTTTTGCATTCAATTCTTTTCTAAAAATTCTTTGATTTGGGGGTAAATTTTCTCCTTACGTTGAAGGACGACCAAGCCTCATAACAGAAAATTCGTTACTAATGTTAAATGTCTATTTTGTCAATCTCTCCTTTGAAATTAAACACGTTTGAAGATTTCAATGTCACAAATGACAAATTTAAATACTAAGGTCAAATAAAAAATTGAATTGTTTTACTATAGTTTAATCGGCTGATGACGTAGTATTCTGCTACCAAAAGATCGGTTATCAGTTTGTACTCAGTAAAAATACACTTTGTTTCAGCGAAATCTTTTACCCCCTACAATTTAGACAGCAGAAATTAACGATTGTTTTTCATCAAACCAAGATGAAGTTTGCTCTGTCGTGCCGTGAAATTAATGTCAAAATTCGTAACCTGTTGTGTTTTCGAGGTTTTAGGGTTTGAGTCCCAACGGTGACGTAATTTCAATTCTATTACTTAGCTATGAGTATGTCGAATTCAGCCACCGTCGCTGAAGTGTCGGCATCTCTAATCGGTGGTTTTCGTGGTTTCTCCTATCATCCTACTTGTAACATGCTCTAGTCACGTGACTAATAACCCTATTAGTTGACTAAGAAACTCAAAGAACTCACTCTCTCGAAATAGTTAAATTTTAAATTTCTTAACAATTATATTTCACCTGTACGGTTAAATTTGTATTATATTAGTGATTATTAAAGTTCAAACTTTCAGGTATTTATTTTGCCAAAAATGAGGAGACAAAAAAATATTAATTTTTAATAAAACAGACACGCTAAAAGGGATTTATTCTTACTAAAATAGGAGTGCAAAGAGACTTGTCAACTTTGACAAATGAGCTAAATAATTAGAAATGGAATTGTAGGTCATGCTTATATTCCTCGTGATGGGAGAAAGCCTGAGAGCATGAATGCAAGAAATAAAATAATCTTGACGGCTATTGTGTGCCTTTCAGCTGTTTTTAAAACTTCCAGAATATTGAGTTTGAGTTCATGCTTTCTGCCCGATATCGCCCCTCCTCTTCCAGAGAAACACCTAGTGTGATAGTTTTCAAGCGTTGTTCAGGACTCCAGATAGATTTCCAGCTTCATAAACATTGGCACCATTGAGGAGAAAAGGAAAATAATGTCAAAAAGGTAAGAAAACGGTCAAAACCACACAAAAAATTAATATTGACATCAAGACCTACAATAGGCAAAAAGAGCCAAACTAAAAAAGTTGTGAAACAATTTCAGAAGGATGGTTAAGCTTTTCCTATTGTTAAGACGTGTAATAATATGTAGATTATTTTACATTTCGTTCATTACGTTTCACATTTTCGATCTTAAATTATCTGAAACACAGGAGCCTTTTGTTTTCGTTGTATGTAATTAACTTCGTTTAAAGGCAAATCTGAAGTGAAATCCACACATTAATTGTTTTAATATACATTATTTTGGAATAATTAAAAATGTTCAACTTTTCTATTTCACACTTTCATGTCAAAGTGAAATAACATAATATAATTTTAATATGTAGGTACAAAACTCTGTAAGTGTTCTTCTGTTGGATAATAAATTACTTCTCAATTCTAGATCCAGCAGATTAAAGACGAAAAGAATGGAAGTTTGCAGATGGCGAAAAATAGAACAGGTGATTACGACACATTAGAATCGCGCGTAACCCCGAAAAGCATCGTCCTTGTTGCTTAAAACAAGATTTTTGGGCCCCCAACAAGGACCCGAGTTTTGAGGAGGGGGACAAATGAGAACATTTGGGGGCCATGTGGGTGATCAGAAATGAGCAGCAACTCCAAATATACGTAAAATTAAGTTGAAGTAATATAAACCGAAATGATATTTCATGCTAAATGTATCAGGCGCATACAAAGAAGGAGAGATCAAAGATGGTCCGAAGTATGTTTTTCTCCTCTATTTTCGTTTAGGCAAGGAGTTACTAATACATCATTTAGGACTTTTATTATAAGAATCTTTCTTAACTGGAAGTGACTTTTTTTGGTTACTTAAGGCCGCATCAACATCTAAGTCATTAGCGACCACTATTGGTGTTAACGCTATGGTTGCTGTGAAAATGAAACGATATGGCGATGATAAGGGGTGAAAGGACGAACACAAATACAACCATGCCAAAGGCGGGACTCGAACCCGCGACACTTCGATCCGAGATCCCTACGACACTACTAATCACTGGCTTAGCGATCTCGGCAACCGGATCGGCATTTCCTGAACGCTCATTGGATATTTACAAAACTATTCGAAACCGTCGTTGTGTGTTATATTTTCATGGAAACTCGAGCGTTGTTTTACAACTAGACCAAAACATTAAGTCATTATATTCTGATTTTAGTTTTGTCGATGATGAGAACTGTAGTTATGAATTCGGAGCAACAGAGAATGTTGAACTAATTCTTGTGGTCATCAGCGTTCCCACGGATAGAAACGCAAGAATAGATAATGATCAAAATATTTAAGTCGTTACCTTTACTCAGAAACTGAAAGTATTCGAACACAAACTTGCAGAATATGATTGTAATATGTCAAGTGCATGTTTCATTAGTTCTTAAATGTATAACATTTACATATTTTAATTATCTGACATATAATTCAATGATAATGCACATTAATCCCGTTGACACCCGTCCCCGTGCATTCTCCGGGTGTCGGAAAGGTATTCGTATGCGATTGTGAAAGCGGCTTCGATTTTTTCTGAAATTTAATCTCACCTTAGCTTCCGCTCCGCCTCCACTCCGTTCAGCAATATTAGAATGTTTACTCACAATTCCAGACCTTCAAAGCTATAACGCAACGCACATTTCATGGGATGGCCAATCAAAGTTAGGATCCAGCTAAATGTCGAAATTATGAAACGATTGTCAGTTTAAAAATAATAATTTACAAAATGCAAATTGTTCGCAAGGGTCCAGAAAGTGGTATTCTACTATTTCAAGATGCCTTCAAGAAGTGATTGACCGGGATTGATTTAAACACTGACTTCACCGACTATTTAATTTTATAAAATTGAAAATAATAAAACGAGAATCTTTAGCGCACTTCTATCGCAAAATTTATAAGTATCAGAAATATATAAAGTATGAATTTATAAGTATAGGCAATAAATGTATAAATAAGTTACGTTAGAACAAAAATTTTGAATGTTTTGAATGTTGATTTTAGAGACTAACAAAATTAATGCGTGGCAACAAAATTAAAGCTATTGTGGTATTAAAATTTAGTGGTGAAACAGAATGGCACAGACTTTCTCGTACAAGTTAGTTTTCTATTTTCTTTCATTGCACTAGCTTTTTGGTCTTGCCCCATCCTCTTGCAAGCTGCCATCTATCACCTTTTTCTTTTCATTTTCTCAATTTTTTGTTTTCTTAATGGTTGAACTGAAATAATACTTTAATGATATTGTATGACAATAAAACCTTTTCCTATGTGGAAATTTTTGTTGAAAAATCAGGAGCCGTTTTTCAGAAAAGTTTAAGCGTTACTGTAAAGGAGAAAATTGAAGTTCTTTTTCACAGACAATTTTTGAGTTTTCGAAAAACGTCATGAAAAGTCACTTAAAGCACTTCTTCTTCCATTTGGAAATTTTGGAATAATGTATACAAATTACTAGAAATGTGCATTTTAACGATGTGAGATATTTCAAAAAAATTATATTTGTGTAATTTTTAAAAAAACAAAAGAATAGAGTAAAATCGCGTTTATGTAATGTTACAGTCAATTTAACTCTATCCACACCGAAATTTTAAAAAAAAAATTGGAACCGGTTTTGAGAAATTCTTGTGTTTGATAAATTTTTAATATTCCACATATTTTTCGCAATATAGTGCGAAAACTACTAACATTTTCAAAAAATGTGCATGAACTTACTGAAAGAACAAATTATAGAGAACTAATTTCATTTGAAGGAAAAATCTCTTATATTTAATTTTTGGAAGACGCCGCCAAAATCCCTAACTTTCGTAATTTTCGAAAATTGAGAGTTAACAGTGAAAAACGGACCTATGCCATCTTTATAAGTGTATTTCCCTCTATTCTTTCAAAAAATTTGGAAAAATTTTTGAGAAAATTTTGAAACTGTTTCAGGAGCTTCATGTAAAGTACCCCCAAATTTTAAAGATTGTTTTTTTAAATCATAAAGCTTTGATTCGAGGTAGATGGACCGGGGACGACCATATATGTATGGTTTAGGTGCTAGTGTTGTTCAGGGATGGACATACGTTTTGAAAAGGACCGCTTTTTCGGTATCAGGGAACCCCAAATCGTGTATTACTTTTGAAATCTCGAAATCGAATTTCCACAGCATGACATAACTTTGGCTACACTATCTATACGTACGTACGTATGTGAGAAAGTAAAAGGGAATGAAAGGAGAAAAGAGATGCTAAATAAAATATTTAATCAATCATAAATGAATGGACGAAGGTAACTAGGCACTTCCAAGAATTAAACTGGTCAGATAAAACTAAAATGTTTTGAAGTAGTTAAGAAAGATTTATATTGAGTTCATTTTGTCGACAATTAAAAGCTCACGTCCGACATATTGTATTCCCGATTCTCGATGTTATGTGTACAAATGAATTATACAAAACTCAACAGAAGCCATCTATATTTTTTTTCTTGTTAAGCCCTGCATATTACATCCCCACAAAAGCACATATACTTCAGCCAGTATACTTCATAAGAAGATAATATTTGATAACTGAACGCTCATGAAAGTGACCGATCGTGAATTAAATGCTAGCGAAAATTGACAGATGTCTCAGAAAAAAGGTTTCAAACTTTTTGGGCTCATTGAAGGATCGAAAATGAACTTTTTGGGAATGAACATATAGTGGGAATTTGCATGTAACGGAGTTACGCATGTGCCATTGGCCCCTGATTTTTAGGCAACCCCATATGAACAGATGCTTGGCAGATACAGGATATCACTACGATTGCGTCAGTACGTGACCTGCTGAACATTGTGAGTAAAAATCAGGACGAAGTGACTTACATGTTATGTGAAATTTCCATTAAATGTTCATTGGCATAAAAGTGTTCATTTTCCAGAAGTTTTTCAATTTTTTTATTGGTTATTTAAGATCGTATCAACATCTAGGTCATTGGCGACCACTATTGGAGTTAAAGTTATGATAACTATGAAGATGAAACGAATTGTTGATGATAAGGGGTGAAAGGACGAACACAAATACAACCATGCCCGAGGCGGGACTCGAACCCACGACACTTCGGTCCAAGATCACTACGACACTACCGCCTTAGCGATATCGGCCACCGGGCCGACCTTCGAGAAGGTTGTATATTTTTCTTCTGGGACTCTTGAATATTTATATCAGTCGTGGCAAAGAAGCATTAAATATGAATTGTTAGTAATCTGCCAAATTAAATTTGAGTTGAGGATACACATTGTTCACGTTTTCAGATTACACAATAAGGTATATAAATGAGATTTATTATATTGCTCTGACGCCCATTAAAAAAAAAACAACAACATGAAGCTGAAGTACCCGGCAATGCAAGTGGTTTTCAATCTCCTCTATTAGACAGAAAAAGGAGTAAATACTATGCATCGGACAAAATAATTATTTATAATCCGTTACCCCGCTCCCCATTCCATTCAGTCTCGCTCCACCGTACTTCGTTACACCCCCGCTGCTCGTAGTATACTCGTAGAGTGCATATTAGGCCAGGAATGTCCTCGAAGCTGCGCGTACGAGCTGGTTCGCACTCAGAAGCTGAAGGACGTGCCACTGGCTGCTCGCGAAGGGGAAGCAAACCGATGAGGTGTGTAGGGAAGCGTGTTTTTCGCATTAAAGCGATGAATTAGAGCAATTTGTGCTATCTTGACGTATTGTATGAGAACGTTAAGAATATAGTATATTTTTTCAAATTTCCGAAATTCTCGAATAAAGTGAATTTGACGATATATTGACTTATTTCGGGGATTAGCGCGAAATCCTTTAAAATTGGTAAGAATCGCTTTTCCGTGTTTGTATGCATTGTCGTTTATTTATACTTGATATACTAGCGACCATGCTAATTATAACCTACATTTGTTGCTGAGGTACGCCTCTACTGGATATGTCGCGGGGGCCCTCCTCCTACTGCCCGTCATAAATGCTTCATAAGCGCACTTACACTTCACTCCCACAAGGGCGATGTCACGAACAAGTTCCCCCCTCTTTGCCCAGAGTGTCGGGGACTGCCACGACCTTCTGATCTAAGATCCAGTCGGTTCGGAGCTTCCATCCCGTCTCCCCATTGCTTTACCATCAGCTATCGACGTGGGTAACGCCGCAACCGGGGCAACCTGACGGGTGGTATCTAGATTCCCGCCGGACTTTAAAATGGGATTCGGAGTACTCCGAAAAGCATCCTTCACCCGATCCTGCCCAAAGGTCGACGCTCCATAGACCCAACTGGTGGGTGGCAGGGCGAACCCGACTACCAGGAGCTTAGCCTCGCCTTCTCAATGCCTGCACCTTCAGACTAACAACGTGAGCGGCGTTGCAAGACTCAGGGTCCGAGTGATCGTCTACGACACTCCACCAGAGACCACGATGACCTGCGCCATCGTGATCCCCCCCCCCGCGGGGGAAAAATTCGCACTAGAATTACGAGCTGCGCATTCAGTCTAGAACCACGGTCACCGTGTGAGCGCTCGTTTTGTCAATGATGAGCACTGATGAGAACTTGCGCTCGCCGAGAAGTTGCTGAACAAAGCTGAATCAGGCAATAGCATTTGACTCAATAGTCGTAAGCAAGCAATTAATTCGCGGTCTCAAAAACTTTGAAACTTGAAACCCATATGACGTGCAGACCAAAATACCGATTCGTGACCCGGTTTTCAACATTGTGCGAATCCTAGAGAGGCGCTTTGGGGCTAGTGCTCGACAGCGCTTCCCGCGCGGGGCTGGGGCTTGGCTCCCCTGGCGGCCATGAATTAAAGCGCCGGGCTCACTGCGCGCCCGCCCGCCCGCGAGCAACAGGTTAGCAGAAGCTCCCGGCGCTGCCACCACCACCGCGCTTGTTAACAAGTCGGCACGCGAACCCAGAAGTCCTCGCAGCTCACGCACGCCCCCTCCCGTCTGCCCTAGACCCACCTTCCACCACCCCCACCGGCCCGGCCCGGCCCGGCCCGGCCCGTCCGCCCCGCCGCCGTCTCTGGCAAGTGGCACGGCGCCGACCGCCGCGCGCGCCTCTCTGGAGAGCACGCCCTGCGAGAGAGGAACGAGTGGCGAGAGAGGGAGAGAGGGCAGAAGAAGACGGTGGTTTGGGGAAGACGTAACTTTAAGACAGCGGCCTTACAGACATCGGGGGGAGGTTGGAGACTGGCATAAAGGAGCGATTGTGGTAGCACGGTATACCTCAAAAGGAGAGAAGTTGAGAGACTGGAGATGCGAACGGTAGAAATACGAATAATATGTGTACAGTAACATAGTGAATTAATGCAAACGATGAAGGTGGTAGGGGTATGGCTCGTGAAGCTTATGGTAACGGAAAAGATGGTGTGTCTGGCGAGGGAAGTAATTGCTACAGCTGTAGAGTCAGGAATTTAGCCATGAAGGTGGCTGGGCTGACAGTAAAATGGGTACGAACGGAGAGATAGCCAGCTCAAAATATACGAGTGCAAGGGTAATCGTTGAGGTGACACTAAGTTAAAATAATAATGAATGGATTCATATCAACGCAAAAATAGCGTTAGCAAATGATCGACCAGAGAGACATGGTTCGGACAATTATGACACACATAGAGTATTAAGTATATATACAGTATTAAGAATAAAACAAAAATGGTTGACAGTACGAGTAGTTATGACATTAGTAGTAACAAGAATATGTAATTTCGTTGACTCCGCGCCAATTTCCATGACACATCTGAATTGTTACGAACGGAACAAGACACGAACGCCAAGAGGCAACGGCGGTGGAGACGAAGGCGGCAGGGAAGCTCCACAGCTAGGGGCGACGGCCGCGCGGTCGCAGGCAGGATGGAGCACCGCACTTCGTGGAGGGTCCAACTACTGCTTTGTGTAATCTCAGGCTACGTCGGGGATGTGAAGCCAGCCATGTCGCTTGCCAACAACATACCGCTCGCCAGAGGGACTTGAAACGAGTTTATTGCGAGGGAAACAAGAGCTTGTGGCTGGGTGGAGCGCGTAGAGGTCACACCACCAACTTTCGAGATTTATCCTGCCCCGAGGTTTTGTTGGGCGGACAAAATATTGCTCTTCAGTTCAAAAAATAGACTTAATAAACTTATAATGAATATGACGTGTTAAATAATCAGTAAGATAAACATGTTGAGCTTTAAATTTAAATAACCAGATTATTACGTTGTTTGTTTTTTAACGAATTGTAACGAATCGTTTGTTTATTTAATTAACACGTTTTGAGTTAAAAACAATGTTGTAATTTATAGATATAAATTAAGTTATAACAAATTATTTTTATTTTTCAACTATTTATATACGCAATGAAGTTTTTATTTTCTCGTCCATACTTCGTAAGAAGAGAAAGTATTTTCATCATATGCTGGAAAACGGCGAATTTCCACAGAAAAAAACTCTTATTTTCGGATCGTGGTAACGAAAAAATGGATAAATAATGTTCCAATGTATAATAAATTAATTTCTCTAATACGTGATGTAGTCACAATCCATGTTTTGTAGGTTTTTGATATCGGATAATCGATTGACGGGAAAATGTCTGAATATCCATCTGTGGTCAATGCTAGCGCCTCAACCGTTCAGTCGATTTTCTCCAAAATTGATATTCCCGGGAATAAATGTCGCTTAAGAGAATACTTCAGATCTCATGTTCGTTGAAGTGATTTTTCGAAAATTGTTTCGAAAATTTCCCCTACGTACAATTGTTCAAGATATACATTTTTCCTAAATGAAGTCTCTTCTGCAAAGACAGGTCTGAAATAAGATCATGTTCAATTTAAAAAACAAATGAAAACGGAGAAATTTTCTTATAATTTGCGCGAAAATTTAGGCAATTTTTAATTTTTTAAACAATTTTTCTAAAACACGCTCCTTTTTTTCTTTATCCAATCCTTTTCTTCTCGTATGTGTCAAGGAAGGTAAAAAATATGATGCTAGTCCCAAACCACGAGGCGAACTCCCCCTATTTTCAAAAGTTACAAAAGGTTAACGTTTCAAAACTACAAAATTGTAGAAAGAGATGTTTGCCTTAGACAAATGCTGTTATAAAAAAATCTACTCTTTGTCATGTACAATTTTTTGAGGAAACAAGTAGTTTCCGCGTAATTTGGGCTTGAAATTAAAGCAATTAAAAAAAATACTTTCTCAAAAACTTCTCTATTGTTTCACACGGATAGAAGACTGGACGCTTAAAACAATGGCGCTGATTTTCATTCAACTCTTTGAATTTTCGAAAATTGCAAATTTAGAAATAGTGCAAGAACATGTGTACTGTTGTATCACCACTAGTTTAATAATTTATTATCATAAAGTATGTATTAATTAGTTTGGTAAATGGTCAAAAATAAAAGAGGAAAGTTAATTCTAATGTTTTCAACAAACACATTTGTATGGCAGTGACGGGAGATTTGGCACGCCGAGTATTTTAGGTCTATTTCTAAGTACTGAAATACTCTTCTTACAAGAGTTATTTATAATCAACTAATTTTAAGTAACACCTATTCGTCGATTTTTTAGTCGAGTTCTGTCCTTTTTGCGAAACTTTGAATATTTAGTATATAACACATCGTAAACGTTGTAATAATTTATGAGAAGAATGCAAATATATTGCAAACTTTATGTTTGCGTGGATTTATTGAATAATCTGCAATTCTGAAAATCTCCAACCTATTTAAAGGGATAATGAAAATATTTGTAACGTGAAAGCCGTAATGTTAGATTATTTTACCTTGTAAGACTTCGCATTAAAAGGACTCGTGTGTGAAGTGCGATAAAGAAATCGTCTCCAATCAATGTGCCACTCCGCATTCCAAACAGTTTCATTATTACAAGTTTGTGTCGCTCAGTACTAGTTATAAACGAACGCTGGGCAACACTGTAAATAAGGTAATGCAATTGAATATATACCTATCATTATTACATATCTCTGAATCAAAAAAAAAAGAACTTCGAACATATAAACTGAATAGCTATACTGACAACATTGACACATACTTTAAAATCAAAATAATTGAAAAAGATAAAGTAAGTTTTCGAGCAAAAAAGACATTTCTTTAAAGACATACAATTTGGATTTGAAGACATGATTCCAATTTTATGACATTTAATTTTTTCCTTAGTGATGACTTTGACACTCAAGAATGAAAATAAGTTTAAAAATAAATATTACTTAGATGCTAAATATTGCATTTAATTATCAGTCATTAGTATTTTCAGGAAAACTTTCAGGTTTTAGCGTGGTCAAGAGTTGTGTCAAGTCGAGACTTCTTTCTTGCGAATAAGTGTAACACAAAAATCTTCCAAATGCAGTTAAAAGTATATGGAATGCACTTTTGAGAAACCTACCAAATAGTGTATGTGTATATCGTTGGCGCTAAGAGCGCGCCGAAGTTTCATTAGCGAGTGACATACCCCGGAAATGAAGGTCAGAAATCAGCAGTATCGTTCGTATGCTAAAATAGCAGTCCTCCTTGAGAGAAATTCTCGGACCATTAGGCGATAAGGTCGAAATGCCATAAACAAGCTCTGAACATGCTAGCCATTGCTTATCATCCAGTGCGTGAGGCGGTGGATGGTGGCTTCCAAACGCAGCGGAGAGTCAACTGCCGATCTGCCGCTTAGTGAGCGTCTTGGGTCCAAGGACAAACATGTGCGGCTCAGTCGTACAATCCAGTGCTTACGTAAGGATAAACGCTGGAGTGCGCCGAAATTGCCACTACATGTAGCAGAGTAGAGACAGTATGTGTCACTTCGTAACCTCCGTGTTCCAGCGTCACTCGCCAACTTAACTTTGGTGCGTGATTACACTGTGTTTTATTGCCCCATCTGATGGCTGTTTTTGAAAGTACATTTCACTTTTTAAAACATACATATTTCTAAGGATCACTCGTTTCGAATGGACATTTTTCCACATCAGGTTTAATTATCATAGAAATATTGATCATTTTCTTGATTCGGAGAGTGTCCTGCCCATGAGTTAATTGTAAGTTGATATAATTAATTTAATTAAGTTATATTGTGTGTCAGACCTTCTTACGTAAAATTACAAATTGTGGTCGAGTGTTACAGTATAGAATAAAGAATTTACATGAAATAACTTAAATCTTTTACCTCTAGAAAAACAGAATTGCCGTACTATATCACCTCATTAAATTAAATATATCAATTTACTATTAATTACGGTAGGTGCACTCTTTTCAGAGAGAGAGGGAGGGAGGGATGGAGGGAAGTGTGTGTGTATATATATATATATATATATATATATATATATATATATATATATATATATATAGCACACTGATAATGTATTAATTTTATATTTGATGTTGCCTCTCCTCTTCCTCAAATAAAAATAGTTATAATGCCTTACGAATCATCTCTCTTATTAAAAGATACCTCTCTTAGATAAAATGAATTTTATGGCCAAATATTCGTCTACACATTGCTTAAAAAGCAAGAAAACATTATATTAATACACAGGTCAATATTCACTGGTAAAAATGTTCTAAACGTGTCATGATAAAGATTTTTATCTTTTAGATTAAATAAAAATATATTTATAAGTATGCATTTTTCTGACAATTTCACAAAAACTTCTAATTTTCCTCCAGCAAAAGATTAGAAATAGAAATAAGTTAGTACACGTGTGTACCAAATTCCAACTACCGCTCTGAAATCATTTAGTGAGCATTCTCTGGCAACAAGTTGAAGGTTGGAGCCCCATCGTAATGCAAGCACAATTCACGGCTATCTCGCAGCAGGCGCCGCCAACCCGTTTCCATGGGCCCCATCGCCAAAGCCGCCATCTCCCATACGCCCCGGCCCGCCCTTCCCCAACTCATCTCGCCCCGCCCCGCTCAGCCCCCTCCCCCACGCCTCGCCCGCCTCATCTCTCCTCAACCCGCCCTGCCCCGTACCGCTCCGCCCCGCGCTCGCCTTTCCTCACCGTGCCTCGAACCGCCTTGCCTTGCAGTTTCGCCTCGTCCCACCCTGTTCCACTTCGCCCTATTCCTACCCAGATCCCCTTGTTTCTCTCCATCTCGCTTCACCCCACCTCATCTTGTCTCGCCTCGCCCCTCCAAGGCTTGCCTAGTCTGGCCTCGTCCCGCCTCATCCCGCCTGGCCTCGCCGCGCCTCTTTTCTCCTCGTTCGCCTCCGCCTTGCCTCGCGACGCCTCGCCTCACCTGGTTCTGCACCGGCCCGCTCCGCACCACCCCACCTCGACCCGACCCGACCGAAACCGCCTCGCACGCCGCAGCCTACTCTTACCCGCGTGTGGCTCGACGTACACATACTATCCTGCTCCCGCCGACACCGCTCCTACCCCATCGCCATTGCCACTGCCGCTATGGCCGCCGTCGCCGCCCTGGCCACAGAGCTCGTCCCCGCGCGCCGCCACCGCCGCCGCCCATGTCGCGTCGCCGTGCGTGCGTGTGCGTGCGCGGTCGCGGTCGCGGTCGCGGTCGGGTCGCGTCGGTGGTGCGTGGTGTCCCGCCGCCCGCGCCGGCGCTCATGCGAACTCCGTCTGTCTCTGCTCTGTTCCCGGTGCTCGTCATCCCGTCGCTTGGCTCCAGAAGACAGAAAGCTGTTCGTGGGCATGCTTAGTAAGCAACAGACTGAAGAGGATGTACGACAACTGTTTGCCCCCTTCGGAACTATAGAAGAGTGCACGATTCTTCGAGGACCCGACGGTACCAGTAAAGGTGAGTACGCTTTTTTCAACTTAGGTGTTTCTCTTTTTGTGTTGTTTCTGACTGTTGTTGGTTCTGTATGATCTGCACCAGTGTTTCTGAGATGTATTGTTTTCGCATGTGGTACGAATTTCCTCGCTCGTAAATGTAATTGTATTGTGTGGAGACGTGCGCATGTACCTGCGTGCTGTTGTTCGTTCGCCTTACTCTAATTTCTGTAAATATTGTCTAACGATTAATCTTGGCAAGGATGAAAACATCCTTTTCTTGCGTATCTAGAATGTTGCGTATCTAGAATTTTGAAATTATTAATTAAAAAGTTATTGGGTGAATATATTAAAAATTTAAGATTTCTAACTGTTTACAATATAACTTACACAACGACTACAAACGAATATAAATCATATTGACCGTACATTAAATTCTCTCCGCACTTATAATATTGCATTTTTGAATGTAAATTTACTCTGAAAATACTTTTCATTTATTGTGTGGAGGGGATACATTTTATAATTCTGTTTTCCATGGAAATGCTTTGTTCTACGTTTCCTTAAGTACACATCCTTAGCGCGAAAACTAGATGGGCGTAATTCGGAAGGAATGATCTTGGTAAAAAAAGGAAAGTAATATTGGAACAGAGAAACGAAGGCATCTTCCGGCGCCTCGGAACCACGAATCGTTGGTGTTCCAATCTCTCTACTCCTTTTCTCTCCCTCTCTAGTGCTAACTAACGCATTTCCACCCTCCTCTTTTTTCTCGCCTTCATTACCCATCTTTCCTTTCCGGACGCCTGCGCTCTCTCCCATCACATTACGAACCGCTTTAAAAGCTCTTGAAAAGAAATTAATTCCTATTTACCCTTCGGTTTCTCTGGAGAACGTGGACACGTTTCCACTCGTCGCTGCAGACGGCATTCCTGCCGCCCACTCCTCTCCCCCCACTCCGTAGCCCCTCGAATTCGCTCTTCCGTACTGGGCGCCACCCCAAGAACACGGTTGTCAACGGTTGCAAAGGAAAAATAATTAAATTCCTCTTTGAAGTACAGCCCTATTTTCGACAGTTAATCAGATTTTAATTTCAAACACTAATAGGATTCGGAACAAATTGGGATTTTAAGATTTTTTATTTTATTTTACACATTGCTTTCCTAACGTGCTTTAATGGTATTTTATTTTCTGGAAGTGTGTCTTACAATAAACGGGCTCAATGCCGGATTGCATGCAACGAGGCAAACATAAATATGTTTATTAAACCGCGTTACACTTAAACATCAAAATCTGTCTTGTGCAAAAGTTCTCAACGCCAATATTTCTGTCACGGTTCTGTTCCGGAAGAAATGCTAAAAACAGATTTTTTGCCAGCAGACGATACTGGCTGCATATTTTTAGTGAATTTATTGCGGTCGCTTTATAATTTCCCATAACTGTTTGGTATTGACGTAAGAACTCATCGTGCAGATGCAAACAATTTATTGAAAACGTAAAAATATCAATAATATTTTGTAGAAAAGAAACTTTATTCGTGAAATATTATTATTTATAAATTTATTATTATATATTTTTATTTTATATATTATATATTTATTAAATATTATTATTATTATTATTATTACTATTCGTAAATATTATTATTTATTGATTTTATTATGCCACACTTGCCCTGTGTTTTGAACAGAAATTTATAAAATATATTTGAATAAATGAAATGGGCCGAATAATTGTGTTTTTATTGCTTTCCATTATTCGCTTATGTAGTACGCCTTTAAATATCAAAATTATACACCACTAAAAAAATATTGGTAAGCACGTCAGAAACCAGTTTATAACTATTGCGAATCAAACTCTACCTCCCTCTTACACGCGACTCTCAAACTCTTCATAGCATAAAATCTCAAACTTAAATTGTATACTAAATCGCTGATGCGAAAACGAACTGCAAAGTTCCGTGGTATCTCTAGCGGTACCTATGGTGGTTCTAACGGCCAGCAGAAACCATTAATAGCCCCGTCTGACAAAAAAGTTTTTTGTACGACCTCGTGAGAAGAAAGCAAGTGTCGAGCGCGCTGCTCCTGAAAGTTTAACTACACTTGGAGGGAGAGCAGGGGCACGGCCGCGAACGCGGCCCGCCCGGTCGCGCTGGCTAAGGCTTGTCATGAAGGAAAATATATAGAGAGCGGATACGCGGAAGAGCAGAACAAATTGAAGACGCGCAGAAATGGGAAAAGTTAGTGCGCGTGAGTGCGGCGACTGCCCATTGCCCTTCTCCACCTCACCGCTTCTCTCTCCTCCCCCTCCTCCTCCGTCTCTTCCATCCACCTTATCTCTCGACTCTCCATCTCGCCTTTTCACTCTCATCCTACTATGACTGTCATTTAATCCATCATCATGACAATAAGTATTTTATTAGTTCATTGACACCATTCGTTTATTGACGTAAGTGACTTGAGTAAGAGCAGAAACAAGTTATGCAAAAGCAAGACCCATGTGGCAGTTGTCCTTCTTATGAAAACTATCCGACTCTCTCATTTTTCCTTGTTACTACTTATCTATATTCTTACATTAATACCCTGTCTTTCGTCAATTTTCTCTTTTCATCTACAATAAATCTATATTGATAAAGTCACTTACTCGTATTTAGTACTTACATCATTGGTCACTTCCATATTTGCCTCAACTAAAACTCGCATATCTTTCTCTCATTTTGGTCTCGTAGGATTTTATTCTCTCGGCTTGTGATTTCTTACTACGCATCCATTGCACGTTGCTCTCAACCGCTCGTTTGCGCCGCCCATCGGCGTGCCTTTCCACTCCCCCCCCCCGATCCCGTTTTCGACCTCCTGCCCCTACCGGTGTCGTCGGGTGCGGCGCGGTGTTTTATTATCCGACGCCCGACAAGCAGAGCACGTGATACCCAAACTTGGCGCAGGAAAGACAGCTACAAAATAAACTTGCGCGTGGAGAGGATCATCTTGCAAAACTGAAGAACAACACAAAAGAACAGAAAGAAAGTGCTCGCGGGCCACGTCCTCTGGCAGGCACGCGCACGCTACACCACGCCATTCCCCGTCCAACATCCCCGCACTCCGCATCGCCCCTTCCTTCGCCTCGCACCGCCCCACATCCTAGTCGCATCCAGCCACCGGCCGCGCTTCCCCGCCACGAGCCGCATCGCCCCTCGCTGTGCTGAGGGAGTCACAGTGGCGCTTTACGTTACGTATAGCATGTTCGCGGACAAATTATTCAGTCACTTTCAAAGTTGTTGCTTCTGTAGAACGGATGCTGCAAAAACCAAGCCCGAGAATCTCTGACCCTTCTGGGGATGTCAATTTCATAATAAATCCGTCTATGTATTTTTTTTTTAATTTTCGCTGTTTCTAGGAATGAAACGTGCGTGTATTTTTTAAGATAATTTTTCTTGAAAACCTTAAAAAACTTATTCTTTGGGCTGCAATTATAATAATTTTATGATAAATATTAGATTAATTAATACAACCTCACTTGAAAATTAAATACACTTCGCCAGAATTATTGCAGAATAACCTGATGTTGTTCTGTGAAATGTGAGTAGGACGTATTCTTCGGTGTGTTGAAACGAACGGGGAAATAGGATTAATAGGGTGAATGAAATGGGATGTCGACCCCCAGTGCATGATTCTGTTAAAGCATGAGAATGTCATTTTTTCACAGAGCTCCCATCCCGTACTCATAATACACCTACAACTTACAAAGACACTTTTGAAGTCCATTCTCGAAAGGCAATGCTGTGCAAATCGTGTCATGTTGAATTACTAATAGATTCTCATATTACAGGTTCTTACAGTGTTGGAGATTGGAAAAGTTGTATTTCACAAATTCTTGCTATCAATTCAACTCCTTTACATTTCAGAGTCAGAAATGGAGGTGCAATAAATTCGATTCGCATTCTTTTCTTTCACTTTAGGATTGATTTGTTCTTAAGAACAATTAAAATCAAGATTAAAAGTAGTAAAAAATTATCTTGCAACCTCCATTTCTATATGTTTGGAGCAGTGACTGAAGTGCTTTCATTTTTCATTTTACTCTGCTTTGTAGTTTAAAAGGTACATCATTTTATGTTGACATTTCTCTTTTCAATGTCTGTGCTCTTAAGTGCATCATGGTATGTAAATGAACAATTTACATAATCTATTGTTGTGCGTCATATATTAATTAAATTCAATGTGTATGTTTTCGGGATAATTTATAAATGCAATATACTTGAAGTGAAACACACCAAGCGCATTAAAATTACAACAAAAAATACAAATAAATAATTGAAAATTAATAAGTAAGAATAATCAATGTATGTTTTTTATGTTATGTAGTATTTACAAGAGTAATGTAATCAACAGTAACTTGTATGGTATAAGCATTTATTTGTTTGTTTTTCATCACACTCCCTAGATAATTGCGTCTTAAATCTCAATAAAATATCTCTGTTGGTGTGTTGTTTTAGTAAATATTCCCTTTAAAAGGATCCTGGAATCCCACATTTAGTGGCCGTTCCAGCCATATCGCTAGCGGGGGTGTGATCAACCCCTGGGAGCCCGCTCATGCCGTCGTCACTCGCCTCTCCCTGGGCCCCTGCGTTAAATGCAGATTATATTTCTTTCTGGCATTTTGATTGAGGATGTCAACAGTATATCAGCGCCGTCATTGATGCGCCATTTTGATTTATCGAGCAGGCGCGCGCGATACGTCCGCTCCTCGCCCCATCACACGGCCCTTCCACAACCCACTCCGCGCCAGGACCCTTCCGCCCCACGCCCCCGCGTCAACGCCCCTGCGCGACAAATGCGCATCGTCATCCCGACGCGACAGCCATGCAACACGTCTTGTCGCCGCGCCTGTATTACGCCGTTTTTCACCCCGCGCACACGGACGGTCAGGGGGGCGTGGCCCATCTCAAAATTTGTATTGGGACCCAATACTCTCACAATTTGTTTCTTTATGTGCAAGCACTAATTTTCCTCCTTTTTAACCTGACAATATGGTAAATTGTTATGAGAAATTTGGGGAAAGAGCTCTCAGAGCCATCTGGCAAACGTGTAAATGGTTTAACATTTATAATGGTAAACAATTGTATTTGTAATTGTATCATTGAAGTTATAGTTTCACTCTCTTTGTATGTTTAATCCATTAAGTAAAATATGTTGTGTATATAAAGTTCAGTTAGTATGGGGTCCCAGAAATGTACTTATCCCCTTGTTTTAGGCTGCGCACGCCTTTGTCCCAAAGTTTTCACCTACGCACGGGAATCTCACAATCTCACCATTCTCCAACAACTTAAACACTTTCTGGCCATCTCCCTTCCTCACGATTCAACGGTCTTCTGATCTCCCCAACTGCTGTTCCTTCTCACCATGCTCATTATCTGACCATTGTGACCATACCTCACGTCACTCTCGTTATCTAGTTTATCTCTCTTCGTCTCCAGATTCAGATTCATTATCACAATCACCCTCACTGCCTCCGAACATTAAAGACAGTCTTCACTAGATCCTCCCCCATCATTTAAACTCACTCTTGATAATAGATGATAAAATTCCCTTTCTTCATCAATCTATTATCTGTAAAGTAAAACTTTCACATTTTTATTATACAATTTCTCCGATCGAACTTCTTTTTTAAGGACCTTCAAAATATAGTGCGGTTATTGTGTGAGACTGTTGTACCCAAGTTTGTGGGTTCAAAAAAGCTCGAAGATGAGGATTTTAAGGGCGAAAAAATTCTTCGAACACCTTCCTTCGGATAGGAGGTAAAGTCAGCAGTCCCGTGATGTAGATTTACTGCATGTAAAATATCATCAGACCTAAGGCTGTCAGAAAAATTCAAATCGCCTATTTCATCGTCCGACCTATACCTTCTTTCTCTTCTAGTTGGCGAAAGGAGCCTAGCAAAATAGGTCCCCGTAAAATAAAGCATCATAGAACAGAATATAATCCTGTCTCGTAATTTTTAATCACCGCGTTCCTCGCCTTCGCATTTCAATTATTTTATCTCACCTATATTTCCAATCTTCTTGAATGAAACCAATATTTTCGATTGTTTTACCTCTTATTATTTTTGGTTTCCCTTCTTTCAATGTATAACATTCAAAATTGACCTTTCACCGTCATGAATCCGCCATTTTCTCACCCCCATTCCACGGTATGTAGGTGTGACCCACTCCAGGGATCCACCTGCCACAAAAAGTGCTAATTCAGAACGACTGCGAAATTGGCGCGTTCTGCAGGATAAATATTTCCGCGCCCGAGAAATAATTGATACTGTCACATTGTGTTTGGTAGTTTTTAAAAGGTATAGCTTTCAGGAGAGGAAAAAAGAGAATCTGGGATAAAAGAATGATGAGTCGATTCAATTTCGATGATAGGAAGTCATCATGGATCCCGGTTAGGAATCAAAATATTGACGATTTCTATCTGATAAAAGGTGTATTTCAAATGGAATTCCGAATAAACAAGACACAATGTACGTATAAATCACGCATTTTGAGTGTAATGTGAATACTTTATACGCGAACCACACTGTTCAATGAAACATCTTGATTGTAGTTGATAACGATTTCCAATACTTTACGAGATGTAGTCGTTGTAGTTTTCAGCAAGACTGAAAATTATCTTAAACATTCTTCCATATTCTCTTCTCAATTTTATGACTGGCCGGGTGACATAATTTCAGGCCGGGTCGTGTTTTTAAGTATTCATGCGCCGAATACGTTTCCACAATGTAGGTGAATGTATCAGACTGCATAAAAATGAACATGCATTCAGTAACAAGTGAATATCACTGAAAAAGGACTAAAACCCCTCTTTTGCAGGCACATTGTGTTCGCATACATGTCAATTCACGCATCGAATATCAAGGATTACTTATTGGAATGCGTTCATTAATCAACAAAACACCAATGTCACGCAAAATGAAGTCGCATGTTTTGTAGGATTGCTCTACATCTCATGCCAGGAAATGTGATGACTCTATAGCGAAATATAAGGATATTTACATTTTGACTATTAAGTTTGTGGATTTGAATTCTCTCTATTACCAATGTAAAACACGTGAATGCGTCTATTGCTAAACTAGTAGAATAGTCACAAGTTATTTGTAATATGATGTTATTTGATGGAAACGAGTGTATTTCAGGCTTACAGAGACAGTCAGGCAATTCCAAACGATTTTTCTCAATGTTTGATGAATAATTTATAAACTGGAACCAAACAATTATTTGTTCTTTAGTTATCCTCCTTTAATTATTTATGCCTGGAATTTTATTTTTAAGTTAATATTTCGTTTGAAATAACGTTACACATTTTGTAACATTACCATTCACGCTAATAGTTCAAATGAAAGTCAATAAATTGTATTTAGAAATTCTTTTATTATTGATTACTTGAAGTGTACATTCTCCTCCTCTCTTTACCTTCAAATGTAAAAATAATTCTTACACATATAACACACATACCCATATAACACATTGTGTTATATCGTTTATCCTTCATTAACAACTTACATTAATGTGAATTATCACATTACAAGAGAATTCTACTTGCGATTTCTTATAACAAACATACCAATATATTTTTATTTTTTTCTGCTGGAATAATACCACTGCTTTGAATCAATTTTATGGCGTCGAATACATTTCTTCTAGTTATTCATTTTACCCAAAATAAAAGAGAAGTACGTCATGAGTGTAACGAACCAGTCTTGGGGACACGGCAGAAGAAATTAGCAAAAGAGAGTCAATAATTCACATCTGGCGCTCTCTGATCTCCGGCTTAGCTCTTCCGGCGCTCTCTGATCTGCGGCGCAACTCTTCCCACCTACTCCGCCATCTCCTCCATCGCCGCCGGGACAGTACGCGGCCGCCTTTGTTGTGGCTTCATAATTTCGCGCTACTTCGCTCCGCCGTGTCGCGACGGCCGGTCAGCTCAGCCTGGGCGCCGCGCCGCGCCGCGCCGCGCCGCGTCGGGCCAGCCGCGTCCGCCCGGGGCGGTCTCTGGCTGCCGCTCTGTGAACAGAAAGTTTCGCGACATTTCAGAGACGCGAAAGAGGGTGCGCGAAGTGAGGCGGTGGCGGCGGTGTTCAGGATTTTGGTTTTAATGCGCTCGGCATGGCTGTTTTACTGTCTCGCGCGTTCACAATAAATATCGCCTCGTCGACGGGTTAGTTTGCAGCTGCAAGCGAGCGAGCGACCTGCTAGGGGTGGGCTCCGAGACCGCTTGCCCCGCCTCTACCGCTACCGTCGCCGCCGCCGCCCGGACACCTGACGTTATCAAGTATCCAAGCGCACGCCAGCAGTTTCCCTCAAGTTTGCACTTCAGAACATTTTCAAAGGGTTGGAAATAAGTTATAGCAGAGTGTTAGTAGTGCGGTAAACTTGAGGTTCAGACGGAAAGGATGGGAAGGGAGGAGCGTTTACAGAGAGAAAACGTCAGGAAACTGGTGGGAGCGCGGGGTGATTTTCGGAAGTGAATGAGCAGGATCGGTCTGCGAGAGTGCCGATGTATTTTAGCGCGGGAAACGTTTCGCTTTATGCGAGCTTCATGAAAAACCAGGTGCCTCTCCCCCACCTTCTCCGTCGACCGGAAGGTCATCGGGAGAAATGCTTGCGAGCATCGCTATCTCATGACTTCAAAAGGATATCATGAACTTCTTTACATCCCTCTGTGTGCCGTTCTCCTTTTCGGATTTGCATCTTCTTATTTGCCTCACCGAGCTCTCGATCGTCTGCTGCTGTTTCCTCATTGACTTTCCAGTTCCTCCTTTCCTGTCCCATGGTCTTCCTGGGATGAGTCTTCTACCCTTGCCCCCTGCCTTCCAGAGCAGCAATATTGCGCTTGGATTGCTTTCATTCATGTTGTACCTTTACTGCCACTTCCACTTTTCTGCTACAATACTATCAATAATGTCATCGCCTCTCTACCTAGTAATCTTCTCAGAATCTCCACCACCAACGACACCTCTACCACCGCAACAACAACAACCAAAGATATACTTATCCTGTTTTTTTCTGCTGACGGTATGAAATACCGCTAACGCCGGCGTAGTTCTTGTCTTCACCCCTTTCTCAGTACATCAGCCTCTGTCCGGATATCCGACTCCTCTAATAGTACTAAAAAGAAACGAATGTTGCACAACAGGGGAAAACCTATCTTGTTTCCATCGATTGAACTGGTGTCCCCAATTTTTCAGATATTTGAAACTACTCCACAAAAGGGAAACAAAAGGCATGCGACGATTTTTCTCGTCGAAGTAGTCTGTCACAGAGTAGTTACGCATTTCCACATCACGTACATTCGAAAGGTAGCATTTTATCGTTTGTCCTGCATTACTGTTCTATTTTTAGTTTGTTAATAAAAGATTAACAAAGTAAGATTACCTATAATATGTTTTCAGAGATAAAGAACACGGTTCTGTGAAAATGTCTGTTCATGTATAATCATTAGTAAAGAAACCTAAAGTCGTCAGATACGAATGGCCATCTGCTTTGGTTTTCCGGCCATAATTTTGTCATTTTGGTTTTCCAGCCATTCTAAGAACTAATCTTGTTGCAAGGGCCTATTATATTTTCATGGCTGATAGAATTCCTCATCCACAACGCTCCTTCATCACAGAGGTTATTTACATACAAAACCCTAACCATCTGTCTGAATCTAAACGGTTCGGTTTTTTATATCATAGCCAATTTCTCTGCAAGGCACGATTACTACGCATCTCCTCCCTGCGGCAACCGTTCACACCTTCCTCGCCACCGTCATCACTTTCTCTCTTGCAACCATTGGATCTGTGACCTCCGTCACCACCACCATCCCCTCCATCGTTGCTCTCAGCATCAACTCGTTTCCACCGCCGCAACTATCGTCATCACGAAAACGACTACCTCCACTGCCATCACCTCCCCTAGCTGCCGAGACGCAACTGCTCTCGCCTTTCCTGCTGTCACCGCCTTATCTTCGCCAAGTCTCCCTGACGCGCTCCGTGCTGCCGCGCCCTTGCGGAACAGACACCCGCACGCTTCGGTTTCACACTCGCGCGCGCCCCGCCCCGCCCCTTCTATCCTTCGCCCCTTTGACTCCCAGACTCACCCCCGCTCCGCCCACCCGCTTGAGGGCGTATAACCATGACGCACAATTAAAGGAAACCTTTAACTACAAAGGAAAGTAGAAATGGCGGCTGCCGTCTTCGTCGCCGCCGCCGCCCTCGCCCCCACCACTGCCGCCGCTGCCTCGGCTACTGCGAACTCGCGTGGGAGTTCATCGAAAGAACAAGTCGACGGAAGACGCCTCTTCGACCGAGACGGGCGGCGATGCTTCCCTTTTACCCTCCGTGCAACTTTTCCTTTATGCACCAACGCGGCGCGGAGGTGGAGCGGGGCGGGGCAAGACAGGGGGATCGGGGATGCGGGGGAAGGGCGGACGTCTGCACCGGTAAATTATCGGAGATGTGCCTCACGCTGCCAGCAAAGCTTTGATGTCATTTTCGTTACGTTAAAGAATGTCTTCAGGTGGGAGTCAGTCGGCAGGCGTCTAAGTAGCCCGCTCCCTTGCCTCGACGACGACGACGACGGCGACGGCGACGGCGACGACGACGGCGGCGGCGCCGCGGGCGGCAGCTGCCGCAAACAAGCGCGTTCGCCCGCGCCCCTATTTACCAAAGGCGAAGAAGCGCCGAAGTGGGCGGGGTTGCGCCGAGGGCGGGCAGGTCGCGCTGGAGTAAGTTGATATCTTGGGCTAGGTGGAGCTCACCCACAGCTGGCAGTTCCTAGGAGATAGTGTGTGGTTCTTGTTGGTGTCAGCGTTTACACTCGGTTATTAATGGACTCTCAATGAACTACTGTTGTTTGCCTGATGTGGTTTACAACATACCTCTGTAAACGTGGATAAATTGCAAAATAATTGCTTTGGAATTATAAATCATTTTCTACATTTATGCTGGTTTAACCCGGTTTTCCAATTACTTTGCTTTTTATGATTGCAAGGTAACTATTAATGCTATTGCTGGCACCTGTGAAACTCATTCTAATCTTACGACATGGAGCCCCAAATTAAGAGCAATCATTTCACTAGAACTTCTACCGGCTAAGGTGGCTCAGAGCATCTATTGATGTCACTTCAGTGCCTCTGCAGGTCCTTGGGTTCGAGTCCCGACGGTGTAAGGATTTTCGACCCAACCTAGATATAGCTAGGTCGAATTGATCCACACTCTGGAGAAGAATTTTAGCAGCCGACTGCTCTGAGCGGTAGTTTCACATTTTTTCTGCCATCAATAGTAGGCGAATGTCGGAGAAGTACTTTCACAAACGGGTCACGGACCGCGCGGGATCTTTCCTTGCTCTTCCTTGTCCTTTCTCACCCCCTTGAGTACACATTCTGATACTTACACTGACACTCGCACTAGACTACAATACCATGTCCGGGGGCGAGTCGGGAGCTTAGAGCTTGTCCCGGCTGGGGCGGTGCCCGGTTGGTGGGAAATGCCTGGTTGGAGAAAACCCAGCAATCCGACGTGTAGGTCGGCGCCTGATCTCACCATTGAGTGGAAGATCACCGCCAACTCCTGAAATAAAAACAATATTCACTCACTACCTCTACGGGACCAATGAACTCAGTAGTTTATGCATCCGTAATCAAGCAAATAACCATGCTTCCTCCTGCAGAATTATTGATGGTTACGACATTAATGTGTATATTTTTTCCCAATTTGAGTCTCTAGAAATATATTTGCATTTTTAACTCAAAAATAAAATGGAGGTATAAGGAATAAGGATGCTTAAAAGATTCCTACGCTAATCGCAGTGACGATATGAACAATCGTCGGAAAAGCATTGTTGAAAAGTATTGTTGTTTTCTCTTGATGTACAATTAAAATCATGTATTTTAGTGGGCAGAAAACACTAAAACAATAACTATAATACGAAAAATACACAGAAAAGTATATTAATGTATTTTCGACTTTTGTAAGAAAAAAATGCCACCTGTATGGAACAACCGCCAACCAAACTAGAAGATTTTCCCAAACGATTAAGAAAATGTTACACCTTTCTTTTAAACAACAGTGACATCCCGCGCCTCCAGCCCCAAAGGCACCCCGATTTCAAATCACATCACCCGCACTCGCCTCCAGGGGCGACAGCAACTGCAAACTTTTCGGCAGGCAGGAAACCTCGGGAAAGGGTTCGCCACGCCCATACCCTAGCCCCATGCCACACCCTTCGCCGCTCCCTAGAAAGGCAGCTCACTAATTAACAGGAGTTGTAATTACTGTCGTTATCGATGCTCTCTTTTTGTCGACTTGGTCATGTGCCACGACCGCCTCTGAATGTGACGGCCAGAAAGGCGGCCTCTGAGAACGAACCTTGGACTTTTTTTTGCATAAAAATTAATAGAGTGCGCGTAACATTTTTTCATAGACCTTTGCTGCATGCATAAAATAAAGCTGAACGTTCAAAATGTGCAATCTGAAAAGGCGTGTGTGGCGTGGGTTTATGGCAAGAAGTCCAATTCACGTAACCCTTTTCCACTCGTAACCCTTTTGAGGCCTCATGACGCGTTGTGCTTGCTTACCAGCTCTCTGACCGCAGCAAACCTTGATTTTTTTGAAATGATAAAATTGTATTGTATACCCTTTCGCAAATCCAGTGCTTTGTATCTGTGCATCTAAATGTAAAGGAAATTTTCAATGACCTCCTTTGTGCAGCTATGAATAGCAAGCCGCAATGTTTTTTTCTCTTTCTGAATATGGATATAGGTTTTATATCTATGTATGAAAAGTGGAAGGTTTTGAAAAGGCACCGTTTGCAAATGTACATGAAAGGTTTCCTGACTGTACTTTTGCGTTAAAAAAAAGAGCGTACGCCGGTGTTTAGTGATGCAGCTGATATCTGCACATAAGGCCCGCCTTGTGTTCCTACCCTTTAACAGGATGAAATTCGGCACAAAACCTGCACCCATCATGGCATCGATGGGACTGCTGTTCGACCAGTGGACGAAGCCTCGGGCTCTTTGAAACGGTAAGCAATTGGAAATATTCGGTTCGTCGATTTCCTAACACTCGAGTCAATAGAGATTTGGAGAACTCTTTTCCATCGAGAACCAAGTCTCGTTAGTTCACATGCGGCATTACGAGTTGCTCTCTCACCCTCTCTCTCTCTCTCTCTCTCTCTCTCTCTATATATATATATATATATATATATATATATATATATATATATATAATATATCGTATTTTCTAATTGCTGCATCGCTGACTGTGGATTGCAAAGTTTATGACAGGCAACAAAAGAAAATCCGAGAAGTAAAATGTAAAAATACCATACTAAATTAGTCTTTTAATGAGTTTTAATTCAAGTAAGATTGAATGTAGATATATCGTGGTTCATATTCATGTGAAGTTTGTCAGTAATGGAGCATTGATAATCTTGTGTCATGTTCACATCAACTATCAAATTTCTGTTTGGAAATTCTTTGGCAACTGTATTAAGTAAATGAAAATATTTTTGAAGAATTGTATTTAGTAATTTATCAAAGATGTCTCATTCACTCTTTCTCTTTCACAATATCAAAATCCCGTATATTCTTATTGGATTTACATGCATACTCTCTCCGTCCTGAATGTGCTCCCCTTCATAAAAATGCTATCAGCGAGCGTTTTTATTAGCAGTATTGTATGCAGTTGGCATTCAACACAATTTCCTGAGGCGTGACTCCCGCTGCTGTCCGCCTCGCTCTCCATATCGATTCCGGGCGTTGCGTCGCGTCGGGAGAGGAGATTCCGGAAGTTGAAAGAGGGACAATCAGCGGCTGGGGGCCGGGGCCGGGGCCGGGGCCGGGCGGTCGTGCGGGTGACGGCGGGGGCGTGCCGCTGCACGGACTAAATTGCTGCCGACTCTTCACAATGTTATCTGGCGCGCTTGAAAGCTTTTACGTGCCTGCCAATTAAATTATTTGCAGTCCGATTTTTATCGAAGTGAGATTGGCACTGCGCGCAAATGACATATTTCAAAAGAGTAGCGTGTAAAATCTATTCACGAAATGCGGAATGTTCAATGAAATACAACAGAAATACGCAAACCTACGGTAGGGTCGATATTCGATATAAAGGTATGTTAACTCTACCCTTCTTTCAAAATATAACTCCTATTTTAGTAGTATTGTTTTAGTTGATAAAAGTTCACAAAACAAATTTGAAACGAATGCCCATAAAATCAGTGATGTACTTTAACCGTTGCATAATGGCATTGTTCTTTTAAAACTTAAATTACTTAGAATACTTTTTGTAACTTACAATCTCAATCCCCAAATTTTGAAATCTGAAAGTACTTGCTAATGTTTCTTCTGTAAGATCGGTAAATTTTTACATTTACATTACTGCAGGGTTATTTTAAATCAGTTACCTGATAATAAAATAAACTTATACATATTTATCTTACGTAGTTTATTTTCATTTTCCGATGCATACATTGACATAACATCAAGTTTTATTTGCGATGTTTACAAATGGTCAATGTGACTCCCTTTTCTCACTCTGCAGGTATCTCACCTGCACGATAGTTCATCCCAGATACGCGTGATCATGTCCGCGTCTACCCAAGCTACTGCTACGTTAATCTGTTGACAAAACTCATTGAGACTTATTGGAAGTGGAGAGTTGTAGACGTTATCTTTAATGTAACTCCACAGACAAAAATCTAGCGGCGTTAAATCGGGAGATCATGGTGGCCAACCTGTGTTGCCACCAATCCCAATCCAAGTGTAAGTGGTGAGGGATAGGTACGTAGTGACCCCATTGTGGTATTGAGGAGGTGCTCCATCTTGTTGGAAAATTAAATTCTCTCCCATATCTTCTTGTTCTCGCACAGCGGCGGTCGTGAACAGACGTGTCCGTCCAGTGCGACCAAAGTAGTCCGTTGAGTGCGAGCAGTGGAAGTGAATGGCGTACAATGTCGACCCATCAACCGGCCAGGCAATAATCCACGCCTTACAAACCCTCATCAATTCTGATTTCGCCAATAAAAACAACAGTGAATTGAATTCTTTACATCAAAATACCTCATCATCAGAAGAAGAAAAAAAAGGGATCAAACCATCGACCCAGCCTCGAACCAGCAATGAAACGAGGACAGCGCGGCGGCTATCAACACAGTTCTACAAGGGCTCATTGCGCAGCAATCCCCGATTCAACACGGAAGCAACACAAAAAAGAGGTGAGTCGGCGACAACATGAACTCTCAAGATCCCAAAAGATTCAATTCCGATCCCAGTACAGACAGTGTAAATCCATCTGGTGATATAGAATACAGTTACAATGTTCCAATCGAAAACAGATTTACTGAACTTGAAAGATTAGGCCAACATCTCGAGGAAAGACGTTTTGAATATGTGAAGGTTACCTCAGGTGAACAGCAAACTCTAACAGAAAAAATTCCTCCTATCTATGTAGCAGAAATAAGTAACCTCAATCAATTTATAATAGAACTCAGACCAATGTTACCAACAATTTTGTAACAGATGTAAAGGACAATAAGATCAGTGCAAAAAACGCTACAGACTTTCGGAAAATAATAAAGTACCTCATACACACACAACGGAAATACCATTCATACAAGAATCCCGCCAACAAAATATTCTCCGTTACGTTCAAAATCCTTCATAAATCTAGATTTGAAGAGGACATTTTTGTAGACCTTAAACAGCGTCACCCTTCAGTGTTAAATATCACTAGACTACAAAAAGAAGGCAATCCAATACCAGTGGTCGCATCTGAATTCAACGACACAGAAACATCCGAAACTATACTACAAATAAACCAAATATGCAACCATCGAGTAATTACAGAAAAAAGGAAAAAAACACAACGGTCCCATTCAATGTCAACGGTGTTTGGACTACGGACATACAAAATATAATTGTAACTACCCATTCAAGTGTGCTTTTTGTGCCGGAACCACTATTCAGTGCAGTGTCAAAAGAAAAATGAAAATCCCGTGTGTGCGAACTGTCTCTGTAGCCACAAGGTTGATGTAAGAAACTCAACTTGTAGTTACTACAAGGAAGTAACAGACAAAAAAACAAGGCTATGAACAAAATTAATAGAAATACTGGCAACCACAGAACACTAAAGGATAGAAGTGTACCCTCAATGTTAAATGACGGAAACGAAAGTCGCTCGCAGCGCTCCAAGTGGCCTGGCAAAGAACTTCATAAACCGCCCGCCTTCCGAAGCTATCGTAGCACAGCGTATGAAATTAATTCAACTCATACTCATCGTGAAAGTTACTTAATATTAAGACGCTATATTCTACTGTAATTGTACTAAAATATAATAGATTATCAATTTTCGTATTGTACTTGAGTAAGATCATAACTGAGGGAAGTCATCTAATAATATGGTAATGGAAGAAACGAAAGAATAAAAAGGAATAAACAAAGAAATACATAAACAAATCAATCATTGCCTTTATTTTACAATTTATATTAAGGCATTATATTCAAGGCAGGCTACAACAATTTAAATTTTTTCACTGTCTTTTCATGACCTTTTGTAGTTTTTCTTTTATTTCGTATTTTCTGTTTTTCATCTATTAATATTTGTATATTAAAAAACGTACACTTTTTTTAAAATAAGTTCTTCAGATAAGTGTACTTTACAGAACAACATATCATCAGGCGATTTGAAGTTAGAGCAAAACTTTTTCTCCAAATTATTTAAATGACCATTTTTTTCCAAAAAGGTATACAAATGTTCATGAACATCCTTTAAAAACATCATTACATTATCACTAGCATAAACCAAATGTGATTTCATGAGGTCATTTTCTTTAAAACTGGTAAACAAATGATCTTCTGCAATATTACATGATAATACATTTGTTTTGCACTCCTCACAATCACTGTCAGCTCTTACTCCTAATTTTCTCAAAACATAACCAGCTACATAGGCCAAAGCTTGTTTGTCATGAAAAACATCATCAAAACTATTATCTGATAAGCAAGAGTACACATTAATAGAATCATCATCATCATCATCATCATCCTCTACATTTTCTGTTTCCAATATACTAGTCCACTGTAAAAATTGTTTCAAATTATTTATGGGAGTGCAGTTATCAGTTTCACAATTACCTAACGAACTGGCTGGTAAAGACAAGACCAGCAATTCGAAGTGAAGAAAACTCGTAACTGTTGCGAGTGCGACCGCTAAAACACAATAACTTGCGAAAAGACACAAGCCACACATAAAACGCGAAACACACAAGCCACACAGATGAACGCACAAAACATTAAAGAACAGCATGAACGTAACCAACGGCAATAAGTTTCACTCGTCCGCCATGCGGAAATCGCGTGCATGCTGGATATGACGTACAAAAACAAGTGAAAACCACTAACCAATCATTGCTTGATATTCCTTCAACTAGCGCTCCAAGTGGCCTGGCAGTGTGTTGCCGGTTTCCCAATCTCATCTTCACCCCTATGCTGGCAACCCCTCGTCTCCTCCGCCCCCTCCCAATCAATCACAAATCCACTTCCCGGGTCTACCGCAGACCAACCCACCAGAAAATTTCACTCATATCTCCGACGCAAACCCTTCCCTTTCACAACCTCCACAAAATACCCTGAACGGAAATAATCATAGGTCTCGCATACCTGATCCTCAATCAATTAATCCCATTCTCTCCACAATCATCAATTCCATCACAACTTGTATCATCAATTTCATAAATTCATTAATAACTTCAATCATTAGTACGATTCAAAGCTCGGTGGCGGAATATTTAAACAACAGCCATGGCAAATAATAGTAATAATAATAATAATAATAATAATAATAATAATAATAATAATAATAATAATAATAATAAAATCAATAATAATAAAATGGTCTTACTAAACTGGAACGCCAACTCTATCACAAATAAAAAAACTGAATTAATTCACTTTTTACATCACTGTAATGTCGACATAGCCAGTATTACCGAAACACACTTAAACAAAAACTACAAACTAATTATTCCTAATTACTTATTCCTAATACAGGACAGACAGGCAAGAAACCAAAGGAAGCGGTGTTCTCATAGAATTAAAATATAATTATCAACATAATTTAACAATACGTCTAAACACACCCGGATTGGAAACCGTAGCTATAGAAGTAGCGGATTCCGTGGTATTACTGTTAGCGTATCGGACTGTTGTACCCGAGTTTGCGGGTTCGAAACCGATCGAAGCCGTGGATATTTAAGGGCGAAAGAATCCTTCGTACGCCTTCCTTCGGAGGGGAAGTAATGCCGGCTGTCCCATGTAGTAGATTTACTGCATGTAAAAGATCCTCAAGCCTATATGAAGCCTCTGAGCAAAATTGAGATCCGCCTGTTTCGTCGCCCAATAATACCTCCTTTCTCCGCTAGGTGGTGAAAGGAGCGTAGCGAAATTTTGCGTGGTTAGACGGAAGAGCGGGCCTGATGGCCCCAGTCTCGCCACGTAAAATAAGGCATTAACTAACTAACTAAGTAGTCTTTAACAATAACGTATGGAAAGTAATATCTGCTTACAAACCTTCAACTATCAAAATAGCCAACACTAACATACAAAATGTATTCAATCCAAAAGAAAAAGTTATACTCTTAGGAGATATCAACGCCAAACACCCAAACTGGGGATTTCAAAATAAAAATCGTGACGGTAAAATAATAAACAACCACAATCTTAAAATAATATCCCCCAGTGAACCAACGGTTTTCCACTAGATCGAACATGTAAACCTGATATACTAGACATTGGAATAACCAATACCAACAATAACTTTTTTCATCAGTAATATTTGAATTAGATTCTGATCACATAACTGTTCTTGTTTCATCACAACAACTAACACCCCAAGACCATCACCAAATACTCTTAAAATAATCTGGAAAAAGTTCGCCGAGATAATCAAACAATCAATACCCAGAATAAAAATCTTAAACAATCCTCTCGAAATAGGTCAGCCCGTAACAACATTAATCGACCTTGTCAGATAATCTACATTAAAAGCACAATCTCCCACTGCCGACAACAAAACAAAGAAATAACAAACTTCCTCCCGACATAATATATGGAATAAAAATTAAAAATAAAACGACAAGACTATGGGACAAACTCAGAACACTTGAAATAAAGAAAGATTACTTAACGTAATCACCAATATTGTTAAAAGACTTATAAAAAACCCACAATAATCAGCAATTCCACAAATTTATAAACTCATTAAGCAGTAGTAATAACTCTATATGGCAACTCACCAGGAAAATTCTTAAGAAGAAAAACCAAATTCCCCTACTAAATACACCAACTGGAAAAGCGCTCACATCAATTCACAAAGCAGAAGAACTCTCCAAATATTTCGAAACAACATTCGCAGTTAATAACTCCAACTTCCACCCCGAATATAACAAAATCATTGAAAGTAGAGTACGTGCCCATACGGGCCACACCATGATATACTTTACTCTTCTCCCACAGAAATTTTTTAAAAAATATTAGAAATCTCCCCAATAAGAAAGCACCAGGACATGACAACATCACTAACATGGCAACAAAAATCCTACTCATATCTGCAATAGCCTACTTAAATAATATATTTAATTCTACCTTGCTACAAATTTCAATCATAACATACACCAAATCCCAGAACTCACGGAATTCAGACTCCAAAAAATCCAACCCATAAAACCAGAATTCAAAATAAATACCCTTTCCATGTCTTTCAAATGAAATTCGCTAACATAGTACCAGATTAGAGGACCCGTAGTGAGCAACCTCCCCATTGTATAGTATGTAAGTTTAGAATAAGATAGTAAGTAATAAAAAATACTTATATAAAATTGAAATAACTACCCATGTATTTACCTTCAGAAAAAAATAAAATTAAAAGAAAAACAACATGTCTTCTTTAAGCTGTGGCATCAGATAGTTTTGCCACTTATCTAGATATGTGATGCCAGTCACATAACAAAAAAAAAAAAAAAGTCCATACATTTTCACGGTGCACAAAACACATTCAGTTTAGGTGAGTCACGGGTATGTTCGAGGCATTCTGTACGTTTTCCCCGTATCCTCACATTGTGACTAATAACTGTACTACTGTATAACTGTAGTCATTAAAACGTTACTTTGTCATTGAACACAAGCTTATTAAGCAAACCATCGTCATCTTCCATCCTGTTCATCATGTCCGCACAGAACTCATAATGTTTCTGCTTGACAGTAGCACTCTACGCCTGAGCCAGTTGTAGCTTCCACCTGGCGTGCATGGAGCGAAGTCTGCCGACCAGGTGAAGTTTGAAAAAATCTGAATGAATTTCCGTCAATAGTTTCGAAATTATTCATTGATACTTTTAGGTAGCTAGTTTAGAATAGTCATGTACGTAGATCATAGTAATTTTAATAACGCAATATAATTTCTGTATATCTCTCGAATTACACATTCGAACATATTGGCGAAGCAAGAAATACAGTGATGTGCTGTAAATCTTCTCTCTTTGTGATTTCGCCTTCTGTGAGTCAGAACCCAGTAACGAATGCGCCACTTTTCCCGTCCCCCGTCGCATGGGGGATCCCCCAAAACAAAAAATCAACTTTTAATTCCTTTTTTAGACGATAGTGGCTGCTTATCTGCCCCTATAGTAATATAAATTTGTCAGAGGCTACACAGGAAAATATATTAACTCAATAGGATTTTTCCCAATCCTGTAAAATGTGTTTTTATCGGATTAAAAAGAACGTTCTCACGTTTTTTGCTCCCTTCCCCCTTTACCTTTTTAGAACACTCCATATATTCTGCTAACTCCCTTTTAGTTAGATATGGCCGACCGATTCTTCCCTAAGGTTGATTGGCTAATATATTTTTATCTTTTTCAAAGAATTATAGAAAACAACAGAATGCGTTGACTAACAGTTCAAAGAGAACTTTTTCAGTTAGTGAGTCGGATAACATGCGAGGGTGTGCTCATCCTTATATTAGGATTTTTATGTAGGAAAGGAGCAAAACCCTCTCTATCTCGTTTTAAGCTGTTTCCGTGCGATCTGTGGAGAATCTAATTAAACGATTAAGACAAAACGAGCAGCGCGATTAATCATTGCGCTGAGCGCGTCCATTGATGGAATCTGGGGATTGATCGGACGAATGCATGGTCGAGTACTTGCATACACTCCGCCCCACACACACGCATACACGCGCATATGATCTGCCCTTTGCTCCTCTTGCTATCCTTCTCATTGTAAGTTTTGCCGTATCCCATCATCCAGTCAGATGAAAAGACGTCATGTGCTGTCGCGTATACAAGTGCACAAGTACTTATACAACAATTCATTGACAAATATTGCGAAATAATTTCAAGTTAGAAAAACTTCATTTCATATTGAATTTTCTTATTGATTCCTACCCTTAAACGTTTATTTATTAAGTTTAGATAATGATCCCACCTTACAATGTTGTAATCTGCTTTTTTTTGCAGATTTAAGCTTCTGCAGAAAAAAAATAAATTGATTAAAACAAAATGGAAAATAATATTTCATTACAGTTTTTACGAATGTTTACAAATTAATTAGACAAGTTTGTAAATTACATAGGATTTAGAAAACAGTAATTGTCTAATATGAGACTTTTCTCATAAATAATGCCTCTCTTTAATATTTCTTATCAATTCCGAATTGTCCAATATTCGTGAAGTTTAATAAAGTTATTAAAATTGCACGAGATTTTTTTCCATTACTTACATGACGTATTTATACACGAACATCTTCACGGAAATTTCATAAAATTCACTGTCGTTTTATCTTTTTCTACTGTTAATCACAAAAATTGTGGATAGAGGAATTTCAAGGCCACTTCAAATTTTCTGATGTAATCAATAATGGTCCAACAGCGCATGGAATGCGACATTTAGAATGAATTTGAAAAAATCTTATGTATAATCAAACGTCGTAAGAAACATTCATAATCTTACGTAATATTTTTATTTATTCGGTACAACGGAATGCAGTGTGAAGAACAAATCCTCAAATATATTAATGTCATCTTATGTGGTTTATTTGACATTTACATTTATAGTCAAGCTGTACATTTTTATTGACTAATTTTCGTTTGAATATTCCGATGCGTCTTATACACTAGATTAGACATTTTACCACTTTTCACAGGTGCACATTTCCACAGAACTGCTCTTAAGTAAGTTTACTTTGGGGAATTCTCTCAATTTATTTCTATCATTACACAAATTTCCAAACAGCTCCTTAAGTTAATTACGTTACAATATGTTGCAAGACGTAGGTCGTTGAAAAGAATGTTTGCACTGTCGTTAATGTTATTTGTAATGATAAAAGAATAACAAAATAGATGAGAGAAACGACGTAAAGTTATAGATTGTTGAGGTAAGAATTATTATTGGTAGTTAAATTTCGAAATTCGAGACGTGGGGGTACACTCCAAGGCGAGTATTTCGCAAGACCTGCCAAGCGCCCACGCAGCTTGTCCATCGATTTCCCACTCCCGGACGTCATTTTCGTCTCCTCCCCCTCACGCACCCTACTCCACATCCACTCCCTCATTTTCTTCAAGTCCTTCGTTCTGCTGCGGCCCCCGCACTGCTATCTTACTTTAGCGTTTTCTTATTCTCGCACCCGCAATTTGCACCATCATATCTGATCATCTTCCTATTGCTTCACTTGCTCTGGTCGAAATGTTCATGCTGCTTGTGCTCGTGGTATTTCTAACGAAAGCCACGCATTTGACGTTCGAGTATTCGCAGAATTTTGTTTCTTGATTCAGAAAATATGTCAGTGTTGGGAAACCCCCAACTATGATAGAAACATGATGACAAAATTACTACAATTCTATTCCCTCATAAAACCTGAAAATGTGCAAATAAAACGTATCTATGGTAACTATATTGACTGTATTATCTAGAGTTGATGTTTGTTATGTTTTACAATTTACAAACAAATCTTTCAATACTAATATTAAATTAGTTTAAAGAATTGGTCGCCCTCTTTGAACTAATTTAATTATTCAAATGCATTGTTACTCAGTAACATGGTCACAATGTGGATAGCTGTACGTCTGCGGAACATATTCTCCGATCGTAAGTGCATCCAACAAGGTTACGGGCAAGGTGACAATTATATATACTAATATTTTTTCCAAATTAATATTTTAAACATCGAACTACTAGTAATGCGAACTAAGAATAGTAAAAGCAGTATGGGTATAGCAAATACATGCGTACCGTGATCAATACGGTTTGTGTAAAACTTCTAGAATTTCTGCTCGTCAATTCAATCTCTCTCCCCTGCGAAAATGGGGCGGAGTAACTTTGCTAGACTTCCTGTAGCCTCCCCTTTCCGCCTTCTGCCTCCTTACGCGGCCACACCCGCACAGACCAGTCGTTACGCCAGCCTTCCCACACCACAAACACCGCTCCGCCGCCGCCGCCGCCACTTTCGATCGGAGCCCCTTCTTTGGTGGAGACTCAGTCCATGCTTTAAACAGTTTCGATTGTCCTCTGTTGCAATACCCATTACGTAACAGCGTTCTCCGCTCGGTGTGCTCTACAACAGCCACGGCGTCCTTTGATGTGTGTTCCCTTTCGTACACTCCTTTCAAGTTCCAAACATTTTCGTTGTTACGACTGACTGCTTATTGCAGATTTTTGATAATACATTATATCTGGATTCATGAATATTACAATTATTCAATGCACGCAGAAATAGAAAGAAAACTTTGTCACTGCCGGCCGTCTGAGAGGTGCCTGTGGTTTTGTAAGAGACAAAGGAACTCGTAAAAAAATACAAAAAATAACGAACCTGTTTTGATTTGGACTGAAAAATGCGAAGTTGAGTGTGTTACGCCGCCTATTCTTGTATGGATCATACCGAGCAAATTCTCACACTTAGTGCGTCACTTCTTACGACACAGCTGACGTCACGTGACAGCAAGACTCTATGGAAGCAGTCGTCCAACTTTGAGTATTTGCAATTTACCTATTTCTGTAACTTTTTTGATTTTCTTGGTATATAAACATATGTTATTCGTATGTATTGTCCTATGATATTGCAGTATTCGTAAAGCCAGTTCTTATTAAAAAAATAATTTACTGCAACGTTATATGAGTGTATTTTATTTGTTGTTCTTGGGCAGTGTGTGCGCTTTTTGGAAAACCATTTTGTATGGTTTTGTTTAGAAGCGTTACTGTTCTGCAGGACATTAGTTTGTTTCTATTCATTTATCCATTAAAATAAATGGTGCCTTCTCTGAACCGTAAGATATTAGACATTCGCTATTTACAAATTATATCTTTTTTATGGAATATAAGCGTTCGACTAATTGTTTAACAGCAAACAATATATGTTTTAACATTAGTAACGAAGATCATAACGAATCTTACTAAACAACATATTAGAATATTGAAATAAATGCGCACGCGTAATTTTATACAATAACTTTTATTTTTCGTTCATTAAAAGAAGGTATAATTTTTTGTGTAGTTTTTAATGCATACTTTCGCCAAGTAAAGAATATTTGTTAAATTAACTTAAATCTTTACCAAACATCCCTCGAGTAAGATACCCTTGGTATTTAATTTTTTTCTTCTTTTCTTTTCAACATTTCTTCTTTTCTTTTCGCTTGCAATAGGAAGGTCTCTTTTACATGGTAAGTGCAATTCTCGAGCCTCATGATCGTTGTCAGACGTTTCATCAGAAAGCATTCCACTTTATTTTGATTGTTCTACTTCCAGAGCATTTCCAGTCAACTTGGGAATACGAGGAAGCAAATTGTCTGGTCTGATCAGTCATTTGCTTTGGTGAGATTAAATATTTACCTCTTTTGACTTCTATTGTATGCCCAGAATTCTTAGAATACTGATGTTCACGGAGTACATGAAACCTAACCACAATGCACTTTTTATTTCGGATTTACTTTAAGAAATGATAATCTGTTATTCTGACTCAAATCCCGTTATTGAGTGTTCATGGTTCGTAAATAAAAATATATTGTTCGCCATTGCAAGTAAGCCAGAATAAGTCCCAATATACTATTTGCAATATTTTAAAACTATTTTATTATTAATTAATTTATTTATTTAGGTCTATCTGCTCCTCTCCGAGTATCAAGAAGTCTTTTCGGTTAGATACCAAAGAGAAAAACGCAAAACGTTTTAACATAGTAATTCGAACTATTGATGCTCGTGGTGCCTCGTCTAGCTGCTTTTATTTCCCGAAGCCAAATTTCCCGAACGTTCTTTAGGTGACATTGGTTAGCCTGGCCGCGGACAGAGCACGCGTTCGCGCACACGAGTTCATCCGGGCGAGCGGTCGGGCGCCGACCCGATGGCGCGGAAGCGCACGCCTCCGCCGCGGCGGCGCCCGCCCCATCGCGGGACCGAGGCGGGGGCGGAGTGCCCGGGGATGCGGGCTGGGCCGGGCCGCCTCACCGCCGCCACCGAGCCAGCCGTGCGCTATCAGGTGCAGCATCGCGCCACGGCGCGGCGCGGCGCGGTGACGGTGGCTGGAGCTGCGGGCCTTGATTGTGTGGCCCGTGCTGGCGGTGGCGGCGGACGGGTATTCAATCAGGCGAACGACGCCGGCTGGGGCCCCCGCGAGGGAGATGGAGCCACCCAGTGGACGACTGCAGCGCCGCGCTGCGTCGGCCGAGCCGATAGTGATAAGAGGTGCACGCCCGCGCGAAAGCCACCGGGCGGGAGAGAGATGGCGGCGGGCCAGCGTGTGAGTGAGAGGGGTTTCATCGAGCGCGGTGCAGGGCGGGCGGGGGGAAGAAGGAAGGGGCCGGACCGCGAGGGGGGGCGAAGTGTGGGGGAAGCGGACGAAGCAAGGGGAGTGTGAACGGCTGGGGAGCGGCAGGGCGTGCCCGGCCGAGCGTGCAAGCCACACACGCGTGTGCGACGAGCGGCGCGTGCGCGCTTCGCCCGCCTGTCGATGGAGCCACCACCTCCCCCGCTCCGCCCACCCACCTGGCGTGCCCTTGGTCCGCCGCCTTCTAGCTCCCCGTCCTAAGGTGTTGACTTAGACGCCGACAACTCACGTTTTGTTCTGATCGCGTGGCAATTGAATAACTACATTTCTAACCTGAACGTGAAATAGGATGACGTGCATAAATTGTGAGAATGCGCCCATCATGTTATTTCGTCTTCATTACCACCCTTTTTCAATATTTTTGTTAACAGCTTGATTAGTACGTCGATCGGTAACGATTAGAATTTGCAGAATAAGCATCATGCAAACAGGAACAATAATGTTTCAGGAAAATTTGACTTTAAAATATCAAGAGTATTTTACATTTCATATACATATCATATCAAAATATCAAGAGCATATTTACGAGTAATCTGCATTAATTTTCAATTCCTGTCCGGACAGTGAAAAATTTTTTAACACACATTTGATAGGTAAGTCGAATTCAACCGTTTTCTGGGGCAGAGTTCTGGCCACCGGCTGCCGTCGTACTCCGTCGTTTCTTCGTTCAAAACCAGACGAATTCCGGGGCATACCCGAACAAACGGACCATTGACCACGCGCGATCTTTCCTTCGTCATTCTGGGATTATTCGCACCCCACACTAACACAACTTACACTTACATGCAGTACACTATCACACCAGTGGCGTTTTCTATGGGTGTGCAAGTCGTGTGTCCACGCCCAAGGAAACAAAAAAATCATTTATTCCTTGAATTTATGTAGATTTATTTCATTTATTGGGTCTTCCGTGCGATCAGCGTCGTACATCGGTGCACGTCCATGCATCGTAGGCAGTGCGCGAGCGATGCTCAGTCCATTGACGATTGCCTCCAAAGTCTTCAGGTCGGATCGGGAGGCGACTCACTCAAGGACAAAGCGTGCCAAAACGTTGGATCTCTTTTTAACAGCCTGCCGGTGAGTTCTGGTGACAGCGACCGTCCGTGATTGTGATATTCCCTGTTGCGTGTTGATGCGTTTAGCGATTCTCATGCAATTAGTGTTATTTTGTGATAAGAATAGTGAAAAGTGGAACAATAGTTTTAAATAATTGCTTTCCTTTCCTTTCGTATGAAGATAATAAACAAGTAATAGAGTGATGGCTGATCGTGTCCTAAGATGATAATGTTTCAGAATTTAATTTTAAAACGAGAACTGAAGAATGGGAAAAGCGTCGAGCATGCCTTTTTAAATACTATAAAATGTGTAATTCCAATCTTTGCAGTCGAAAATTCATCATCTCCATTGTTGTTATTTTGCGACTATCTTTACCTCATTTTTCCAACATTATAATTTAAAATTAATGTTTTGTTTACATAATTCAATTTTATTCTAAGTATGTAAGCGAAAAGAGTAGTGTGAAGAGAAACACTTTCCTTCACTGCCAACGCCCTAAGTCCAGAATGAGGAGACGCCACTGTATCACACATGTTGGAACTCCAGTCGAGAGCGTAGATCTTGTTCCGTCTGGGGCGATGCCCCTTTAGGGGGAGATACCTAGTTGAAAAAAACTCCACAAGCAGACGTAGAGGTCGGCGCCGGATCTCACCATCTAGTGGGGGAGAACACCGTTACATCCCGTGATAAATACCTGCCCTGCACTTACGAACTAAAGACCATAGAAGTTGGCGCGCCTGGAAACACGAAATATCCAATCAATTCAACTACAGAAAAAATGCCATATATTGAGTAGGCTGAATCGTGGACCCTACCGCAAAATTCCTGAAATGTCTTCAGTCCTGCAGAAAGTGGATAGGTCGAGTTGCGCTTCTTTGAAGGTCCCGCGCTATACTAAATCCAACTCCTGTTGCACCATGCGTGGAGTGCCAACAGTACCATCTACGCACATACGTAATCGAGTATTGTCAGAAGGCAATAGTCGGGTTTCTGTTTGTTGAGAAAATCTTTCGGTTTATACTCGATATTTCTGACATGAAGGTAGAGAATGAACTACTTGCGTAACCAAACTGGCTTCGTAAAAATTCATCTTCCAAACGTCATGAAAATAAGCCGTGATGTGAGCGTTAGCAGGTTTTATTTTCAGCATGAAAATTACCAAACGACTTGACGATTTTAAAATAGTGCTCATTACCAAGTGCAATCAATATTAATTCTTGGGTTATTAGAAATAACTACTGAGGATTTTGTCATAAAAAATTTATAATGAGTTACTATTGGAGGTCACATTATTGCATTCTATTATCCTTTGTCATACGTTACTTTCCTGTGAGGCTTCGATCTTGCACATATACATCTTCAGTATCCCCCTCACGTGTCAGTATTTTCACTTAGCGTACACAAACAGTAGGTGTGGAACTAATGGTCTTCCGAAAACGCCAACGATTAACTGTCAAAAATGCGAGACTAGAAGATAAATAGATGAATAATAACGTCACAGACAGCCGCAGGGTTTCTGTTTGTTGAGAAGAAGTCTTTCGAAATAATGTTTACTCACGATATTGTGACATGCTGGTAGAGGATGAACTACTTGCGTCATGACCAAGCTGGCTTCGTAAAAATCGACATCAAAACCTTTTTCCAAAAGTCTGGAATAAATCGATATGCATTACGTCTGACGAGCGCGTTCAAAACGAGTTCGCGAACTGGAAGTCTCGGCCACTTTGTGACATACCAATAATTGGGACATTGTATTGCGTGACATTTATTGTAAACAGGGTGAATGGTAAGGATAGACATATGTAAATATGGCGGCCTAGTAACGGTAGACGAGTTGTCGTCAAGGTCAATAAACTTCATTGCTTTGAACCACGGGGCGCGGGTAGTTCATAAAGTAAACTGTTTGGAAATTGGCCGAGAATGCAATGACATTCTGGGGCGCGGCTAGTTGAATTTGTAAGTAATTTAGGGATTGGCTAGGCATGGAATGACAATGTATTTCGACGGAAGTGGGTCGAATTTTGCAGACAAGAAACAGTAGAAAATATAGACAGAGTTTTGAAGGGCTGAAAGAGGGGAATATGGATGCATTCCGACTTATGCCGTGGTGTTGTGCGGATCGTGTGTAGATAATTGATATTGGGAGTTTGGGAATTGTGAACGTCTACTTTGGAGCGTATGGTTGTCGGACTTTGAATATTGATGTAATGTGCGGAAATTGGAACTTGGAAATATTTCGTGTGCAGCAGCTAGAATTTAAACTGTGAACTTAGGTAAATTTGTCGGCAACAGGACTGGGAGAATTTGAAGCAGATAATAGTTTACTGAACGTTAATATTTTAAGCATATGCGTAGAAAGAACTGGGAACTTTTAAAAGGAAAATTAATTAAGACTTATCAACTTATGAGGCGGTGAGGATCAGTGACTTGAGAACACTTGTTCACAACGGAAGAAAAGAAGATGGTATTTGGACCTGGAGCCATCGACACCGGGAAAGATTGAAAATGGTTCTACGCGGCGACATCGGCCAAGAGCGCGCGAAGACGGGTACTGCAGTATAAGGTTTGAAACTGGTCATGACCGAAAGTACGTTTCGTATTGTTACCAATGGACATTGAATAAACTTACAAGTTTCTGTGAATAGAAAGGATGATTTTCATTTAGCCTATTCCAGCAAATGAGTAGCTAGAAATATATATTTGCTTTTCAGATTCATCGGCCACTCTGTACAGATGGCAGATCGAATAATCGGCTATTAGTAAGCAATAGCGATTATTTCTTATAAGACCTATCGACCCAGTTAGCCGGATATTAATTTATTGGAAATAGCAGTTGAAGATTAATTTTAATAATTGAATTAACGTAATCTTTTCCTGGCGCCCATATTCTTATATATATTTGGAACGGGTTACGTTGAATTAATATTTAATAATATTAGGACAGAGGAGATATTAAATTTAAAAATTAAATTAGACAGTTTGTTTCAACCTCCTCATGGGGTTTTCAACAAATTGATATAAATTGATGGAAACAGCACGCTGGAAAGTCCGCAAACACCAAATGTTCAACCGTCTTATTGTAGAGTATATTTCTCCATTAAGCTTCATCTCCAATATTTGCCCACAAAGAGGAAATTGAAGTATTACATTTATTTTAGAGATCTAACCCCTTGTTCCTAAGTTTATGATCTTAACTGATTGTCAGTGAGTTTTTTATAGCAAATGCTATATTTAATGTGTTTTTATTCCATTCCAGTCACTCATACTGTTTTATAAACTGAGTAAATCTATAAATCTAAGAAAATTTGTATGTTCTGTTTCGTTTCTGTATGCATACAATTTTCTTTTCCTTCAAAATTTGAGGTAAGATGACTCGGGTTATCAATTTTATTCGCATTTTGTTCCTTTGGAGTTTGGGTTTTTTAGTTCTTTTGGATTTTACCCTAAGCAGGGGCCTGCCTGCAGTGCACAGGTTAAAAATTATATACTTATTTCAATGCTTATTCTTTTTAGAATCGTCCGATCGCATAATTCAGTCACCCATTAGAGTTTAATATCTGCGAAAAGCGAGTTATATTTTTCTAGTAAATGACAACAATAAATTCTGTAACTGCACTTCTGTAACGTTGAATAAAATTTGAATGCATTAACAATAATAACAAAAGTCTGCAAAGTACACAACCATTTTCTAACGAAGACATCCGAACAAATTATTTCCAAAATATAAAGGTAGGTGTGAAATATTATTAGTTGTAAAGATAAATTAAGGGATAAATTAAAGGGGAAATGAAAAATTGAAATAATATAAAAGATAAAACCCTAACAGGATTTAAAAAAGGAGAACGTGGGAGAAAAATATACAAAGGTAAAAGACTGTTAAATGACATTTTCAGAAGAAAATAACGGGGGTTTGAGAAAGTGAAATGAAAATAAACAATAAATAATGGAGAAGGAAGAAACACATAGGGAACATAGAGCAAGGATGAGTCCTATGCCACCACTATGACACACTGCCCGCGACCTCACGACCCATCCATTTACTACCGGGAGCACCGTGACAATAGCACCGCCCTTATCTGGATCCCGTTCATCACCACTATAGCCATCGCCACGCGGCCCAGCGCCTCCGCCTTCCCGCCTCCCCCCACGCCACCGCGATAACCGCGCTGTTCCCCGCCCACACCAGGTGAGCCGTCGCCTCAGGGCGCATGGGCGGCTCCCGCGCAGCTAATTTATTCCCCCGGCTGTTATTGTTTTCTGTTTTGTTTATATTAAAGTCCAAGGGAATACCGCGAAACAGCCGGTCTCGCTACCGCGTTCGCCTGGACGCCGCGCCGCGCCAGAGCGCTGCGTAGAGGCAGCGCTGGTGGGCCAGTGGCGGTTCTCTCTCTACATCTGTCGGGGATATTATTTCAGCATTATCCCGCCAGCAGAAAGGAGGGAAAACAATCCATTAATCATACAAAATAAATACAGCAGCCTGCTCTCTCCGCGCGTCGTGTTTTGTTTTTAATATATGCTCGGATTCGCCGCATCGCGCGCCACCGCCGCCGCCCCCGCTGCCCGCACGCGCGCGTTGCCGTGCGCGCCGCCTCCGGCAAGATTGCTTCCGCCGCCGTCGCCGCCTCCGGAGCAGCACCTGCGAGCGCGAGCGACTAATGTGTTTGGAGAGGCAACGCGAAGCCGTTGCGGCGGCGAATGTTGTTTCGCGAACCGTTTTTACTGCTTGTGTAATCACAGGGGCTACGAGAGCTGCCGGCGGAGACGGGGTACATAGGGCGGGTCCCGCGCGCGTCGAAGATTGGTTATCGAACTGCGGTCGCGAGCGTTGCGTAACCCTCCGCTCCCCACCGCCTCCCGGCTCCCTCCCGTCCCCAACCCCACCCTCAACCCTTTCCGCCCCGTCCCGCTCCCGCGACGGGCGTGCCCCTTCCGGCGCCGCTTTTATTGCGTATTGGTCCAATATTTCTGCGGTGATTGCGAAACGAGGCGTCGCGGCGCCTGGTGTCACCGTGCTGGACGCCGTAGGCGCCGCGCCGCGCCGCGCCGCGCCGCGACAGTGCGGGGCGGGCGTGGAGGGGCGGTTGGACGCCAGTGGCGTGGTCACTCGCTGCGGAAACGTCATCTGCTCCGTAGCATACGCCCCCTCAGAACCCGCAGATGTTTGAAGCATGTTCTGCCAGTCCACAAAGAGTGCGTGATTTGTGGTCGAGAAAACTGAATGACTGAACATGAATTACTGGTGAGAACATAATTTGAGGTAAAAGGAGATAGAGAAAAGGGAAAAGGATTTGGAAGAGAAGGGTAATTATACAAGTTATTTTCTGGGATACGTAAAAGTCTGGTGCCGAGTAATTTATTAGGTTGGTAATTCGTTTAACACGTTTAGAAAGAGGCTTATATGAAAATGAAGAATGTTGTTTAAATATTCACCTTCGTAATGTTAATTTACGTGCAAGTAGTAATTGATCTGCCAAATAATAAAGAAGCTTAACAAATAAATTAAATAAATTATCAAAATAATTACTTAACAATTGTCCGAACAAAATGTCAATCCTAAGAGATTGTGTGACGGGCGTGCCCCTTCCGGCACCCCTCAACAAATTGAAGAATTTCTATACTATGAAAGTGATTTAATGAAAGAAAACATTTCTTGTAGAAACACCAGGTATACGAATAGTGTTGAGCAGACGCGCCCGCAAAGTTTCGAGAAGTGTTTGATCTGTTTTCATTTAAAGGGTCCCTCTCGTAGCAACTTCCGGGGAGTGCGCGGGCGCGAGCGTGTGGGAGGGGGCGGAGGAGGGAAAAAGGTGCTCCGTTAGGCTGCAGCTATCTTAGGGGAAACCCTCAAAGTTAGGCTCTGGAAAGAGGAGAAGAAAAAACTGCGCCAGCCGAGGACTTGAGAACTGGGAAAACTGAAGTTCTGCAGAGGACGGGCGGAATGGAGGCGTTGCGGAGCGTGTTTCTTGGAGTTTTGCGCCCGTACGCTCGCGCTCGCTGCCGTCCCCCGCCACCGCCCCGCCGCCACCGGCACGGCACTCGCGGGCACCGCGTGGCGGAACGCAAAGAGAGAGCGAGGCGGTGGCGACTAGCGCGGGGCAGAAGGAGGCAGAGCGAGAGAGAGAACGCCAACGTTGAGATTAGGTAACCTTCATCATTTACACTGCCCCCTCTCTCTCGCCGTGCGTCCCCGCCCGCGCGCCCTCCGACACGGCGTGTTACCGCGCGCAGCTGTTGCTTGGCTATGCATAATGAGCTATGGTTGCTGCCTAGAAGAGCATGAGTGATGGAAACAAGCCCTCATTATCATACAGGGGTGCGCGTGCTCTCTCTCACTCGCACACACACACACACACACACACACGCGCGCGCGCGCGCGCCAGTTCTCTCTCTCTCTCTCTCTCTGCCTCTTCCCTTCGTCGTGTCCTTCCATCCCGTGTTTCTCTTTCGGTAGAACGGTTGCCCCCGCCGCCGCCCCCGGCTGACACCAGCGGCCGCCGCACGTGCTCGCTGAAAGCACCCTCGGGGGTGGTGCAGCACGGCAAGGGACAGGGACGGCGTGGGCGGGGGCAGGGGCAGGGGCGGGGCGGCAGTTGAGGCGGCGGCCGAACGGCCGGCCTGCACGCCGGAGGCCCAGCGGCTGATCTGATGTTAACACAGAGCTTGGGGCTGTGGATTTAAATCACGGACGCACAATACACGACGCGATAACATCAGCGTCTCAGATGACCTAAAGCGACATGCATGGCGACTGAATACATCAACCACGAATTTGTGATAGACTGTAGCAGCATCCAACTTGCAAGACGCAACAAGTGAGTCATTGACTACCATTTCTATTAAATAGGATGATTTACTGTGAGCTGTTGGGTTGGCACATTCAAAGGACAAATCAGTAACAATTATTGCTCTCTCTGAATTTCTAAAACACACGAAGGACTATTTTCTTCATTGTTAATTATTGTTCTTCTTTATTACTCTTTATTATTCACAGAATGATCTGAAGATATCATATTATTATTTGATGTTAAAAATGCCGTACCTTTTAGAAGTATTACTCTCAGTGTTTCACTCCGTGTATGATTCACAAAACACGTATATGGTCCATATCTTTATACGTGGATCTTCCTTGCATTGTGAAGAAAATTATGCGGAGGTTATAACTTGGAACAGTAATGTTTTGTTACCCAGATTTTATGATTATTCATACAGAATGAAAGGTAGCGTTGGCAGAAGAAATTTCCAGAATGTAAATTAGATCTTACTTCCGTTAGAATGCAGACACATGGTGCTTATAAATGCCAAATTAAATTGCACTTAATGTAGCTCTCATCAATTTATAATACATTATCAGTATTTAATTATCATATTATGTATGCCATCTATGTCACTATGAGCATCGCCGCTTTCTGTGTGTAACGCAACGCTACCACGATTGGCCCTACTTGCATTATTTACAGAAGGTTAATCTCGTGCACTGTACTCTATAGATGTGTATTTTACTCAAAACTTCATTTCTGGATGTGAAGGAGGAATCTAAAAGAGTAATAATTTTGAAATGTAATGTCATATTGTGATGCTTTTTTTCGCGAATATCGAAAAGAACAAAGTAACTGATCCAATTACCAGAAAATGTCATTTTCTTCCATCTGTAATTGTTTAATTCAATTTGGTTGAAATACGTTGTTCTCATTTACTGTAAATTAATTACACCCCCTGATTCTGGCTGCTTATCGTGCCACACCATCTTCAAAACTATGTACTCCAGTTTATTGACGTAATAATATTTTGTATATCCTGACTGAATGGTACGGGTAATTGGTTGACTCTCTTGTAAAATAGAGACATTTTTATTCCACTTGCGAGACTAATGGACGACGTGAGAAGTAAAGAAACCTTACTGATTGATTTACTTTATTGACATTTGATTGTTTGATAATGTCGAAGATAATTTCTGGAACGTGAGGACCTCGGGGGAAAGTAATAAAAAAGAAGGTTATATCATAAAAAGACAGATTTATGAAGTTACAATTAAAAAGAGGGTGAAATTTGAAGAGTAAGATCGCTAAGAACTAAGATCAAAAGTCAGCTGTTATTTTCAATATTCCGTTATATTACATGTGCTTAATTGCCAAACCTTACTTTGTTTGTTTAAAAACGTAATTTAGTACTTACCATTTTGGACGGTTTTCGCAAAAGCATTTAATTTCCATAATTTCAATTTCATTGCAATTACGTTTCATCTTCGTTTAAGCAGATCGCATTTTTAGCATGACATGGTTTCATAAATGAGGCAGATCTTACCATAGAAATGAAATGTTAATTTAAGAACATTAAAAAAGAAATCCAATAAAATTTATTAAAAAGAACATTACCGGGAATCCTAACAACAAGGCTTAATAAAGTTTTGTCTCGTGAATAAGAACCTTGCCTTTTTTCCACACATTTAAAACCCAAGTAAACGTAACGCTAATTTTGTAATACTAAGCGATGTGCAATATAGATCTTTAAGACGAGCTAACTGGTGGCAATGAAAGCGTGTGTATTTGCTAGTGATTTGCGATAGCTGATATATTCGTTATAACAATATTTTCCTCACGTTGAAAAATCAAAGACAAGCATTTACATATCTGCAATAACATAGTGTTTAGTTTAGAACGCTTTAAAATGTAGTAATGATTACACTGTTCTACAAGGGTTCTATTTCTGAGATAAAAGTATGTGATTCCAAATGAATTTACAATGGGAAGCTCATATCTGAAATCAAAATGTCGCGTTCAGGGATAGTTTTTCAGTAATTTTAACTTTTATATCATGTAAAAGGCATTTTTTCCTATAAATTGAGGGAAATTTTGCAAATAACAGTTGACAACATTAATTTCTGTATTCATGTCAAATGTTTTACAAACAAGAAGTCAAACATTGTTTTTCCCGGATCTACCTTCTGAGCAAAGGCCAGTTCCACACTCTGAAAGTCTTCCAGTTTCCACAAGACAAGCAGGTGAAGAAATAGAAAGCAACAGTGATGACAATGAAGATATGACATCTTATGACAGACATGACCCTCTGTATCAGGGCACATGTTCTTCAACGCCTCATTTATTAACACAAGCAGATTTAAATGATTTAGTGCGTGACATATGACTAAGTAAACAAAAGGTAGAATTGCTTGGTTCGAGGTTACAGGAATATAATCTTCTCCACCGAAGTATCAATATCAGTGAATTTAGACACAGAGAACGTATTTTCATTTCCTACTTTGCAAGCGAGGGGACACTGACCTTCTGCAATGATGTTGCATGTCTTGTGAAAACACTCGACGTCAAATACAGTCCAGAGGATTGGAGACTCTTTATAGATGCGTCGAAAATGAGTCTCGAGTGTGTTTTGCTCCACAATGGAAATAAAATACCTTCTGTCCCAATCGCATATGGCAGTTTGGTTAAAGAAAGTTACGACATCTTAGAAAATATTCTCAAATTAATTAAATACAGTGAGTATAAATGGAAGATATGCAGCGATTTCAAAGTAATTGCGTTGTTAGGCATGCACAAGGCTATACAAAATATGCTTGCTTTCTTTGCGAGTGGGATAGTCGCGAAACTCCCACTACATAAGAAAGAAATGGCCGGAACGAAATTGGAAAGTAGGGGGAAAAGATGTCCAACGTCAAAGCCTGGTAGCTCATGAAGATATACTTCTACCACCCCTTCACATCAAACTTGGATTAATGAAACAATTTGTAAAGGCGATGGATCCAACTGGCGAAGGGTTTACCTATCTCGCTGACAAATTTTCTCGTCTTTCAGCAGTAAAGATAAAAGAGGTGTATTTGTAGGCCCTCAGATTAGAGAACTCCAAATAGATAGAGATTTTGAAAAATGCCTCACTGACGCAGAAGCACGAGCGTGGCAATGTTTCAAGAAGGTATCAGAAAACTTCCTTTGAAGAAAAAGAGCTGCAAATTACTAGGAAATAGTCCATCAAATGATCACAGCTTATCAATAATTCGGCTGCAATATGTCTGTAAAAGTACATTTCATGGACTCTCATATTGACTTCTTCCCAGAGAGCTGCAGCGATGTATCAGACCAACACGGGGAGAGATTCCATAAAGACATATCCACCATTGAAAAAAGGTACGAAGGGAAGTGGATGCCTTTATAGGCATCTGACTGTTGGCTGACTATTGCTGGAGTATCATTCGAGACAAGAAAGACACTTGTTACAAAAGAAAAAAATAATATATGTAAATTGTTGTTGCCACATTTGTATTATTTTCTCTTTTTCCGTATACCTTCCTTTAAAATACATGCTACAAAGTGAATTGTTTTGTGAATACTACTTCTGACAGCACCTTCCTCGGCTTCCCTAAAATGGTAGAGTTAAATTATGTAACTGAAATCAATGATCAGGATCACTGTAAATTATTTTATTGCTATTTCTTGAATTCCGAAAAATCAGTTTACATTTGTAAAGTATCGTGAGATAAAAAATAGAATTCCGGTTTAACTGTCCCTGACAGAGAAAAACTGAAATCAGATTTGGATTCACCTTTGAAATTACTATAAGAATCACAACTTTTTTCTCCAGAAATAGAAAAAAGTTTTTTTTGTAGAACAGTGTTATTAGAGTTATTGGCGTGCACGTTAATTAACCTTCTAAAAATAAAAAGGAACATTTTGATGTCTAACTTTTCCTAGATTGCTCAACAAACTTTAATTATTTTTAGTTGTAGATGTATCACGATACAACTTAGGATTTTATCGTATGTCTTTGATAGTTGGCTATCAATGCGCGAGGATGATCAGGAAAGACTATACTCAAGATTCACATAAATTTGGGCTACACTTCGTGAATGAGTGCTCATGTTTGATTATAATCAACAACAAAATATATCCGTAAAAATTGACTGAAAATCTATTTAAATTGCTGATGATCGACGATTAAATAAAATAGTTTTCAGTATTTTACTTGACAAAGTATGGGTCTAACATCTTCAACATATTTCATTGGGTAGTGAGATCACTTCATCACTTCACTTCTGAAACCGGTGGTTTGTAGGTACAGTTAGAAATATTACAATGTTGCTAGTACTAATTTTCGTGCATATTTTCCAACTCACCATATATAACATATGGTGATAGACAGTGATTCCATGAATGCAATTACGAAATTAAAACATGTAAATTTTTATATTAATGTAATGTTTCTCGCTTAAAATTTCAAATAATCAAAAATTAGAATTCGTAACGACATTAGCAGATAATATGATTTAATTTTAAATATATCCGGCCCTTGCCTCCATTGGATATGAGCCCCGCTTCAAGACCCACGCGTGGTGCGGGCGTCGACAGCGCAAGGGTTCAGGCAGGGGGCGTGGCAATAGCAGCTCAGGCTGCACCAGCAGCGGCGAGGGGTCGTCGGGTCCTTTACGATGCGCCGCGGCGCCTCGTAAACATTCGCGAACCAACGTCGCTACGACGCCGGCGTCAAGCACGAGGCTTCGGGCCAAGGTGTCACGACGTCCATCGCCTCTCGCTCGCTCCCCACTCCCTCACCGCTCCCACCCGCCCGCTACCCGCCCGCTCCCCGTCCGCTCCCTCTCGCCCCCCGCCGCTCCCCGCCCGCTCTGGTTCTTAGAACGTCCGGAATTGATTGCCGTAAAAGTTTTGCTGCCCCGGTTCACACGCGTGTTTATGCGGCCGTGCCCGCGTCTCTCGTACTCGATGCTTACGGCGCCTCCCGTGGACGCGCTGTGCCCTTGCCTCTAGCCCAAGACATTCTCCCACAATGACGAAGGGAAAAGCATTCCGAAGATCTCTTCGCGTTAGCTTCGAGTAGGCCTAGTATATTACAAAAGTGTGTTCTACCTTTGTGTTGAAAAGTGGTAGAATCGAGAAGTGGATATATCTGTGGAAAAGAAGGAGTGTAATGTATAGCATTGAATAACAATTTGAAGTGAAAACTTTTTTATCTAATAAGAAGTTTCATTCTTTTATTTATCATTTAAATATTCGAACAAAACCTATTACAAAATAGATTGAATGGTTAAAATTTGTCAAGTGTTGAAAATTCTTACTAGTGAAGGTAGAATATTGATTTCAGGCTAAAACTCACTGCATTATATAATTATGTTGTAGTTTAATTTTCTCATTCTTAACGTTCAAATAAAAGTTGATGGAGCTATAAAATTCTGAAAGAAAATGTTTTAAAAGTTACTTTCTCTTATAAAGGATGTCTCATATGATTAATGTCTTGAACTCAAGAATTAGGTCGTCAGGGCTCGATAGAAATGCTGTTTACGTCATCAATCTAACAGACAGTTTCACTGGAATGTGTCCACAAATATGTATGGAGTATACAAATTTTAATGAAGAGCGATATCGTCAAAGCATTATTTCTACAAAACTTGGTAATGTATTAACGTCTGAGGTTTGTAGGATTTAATTTTAAAATGTTAGTTCTGAGCAAAATCCGAAAGTTTAATTTCTTAAGTAACTAGCATTACATAAAGTTAATGACAGAAGCTGAACAGAGTTTGCTGCACTATCGTATATCACACGTTTATGAATGAATTATTACGAGTTTTGGTCATGCTATAATTGTGAGAGGAAAAGTGTGTAAGCCGAAAAGAAATTAATGTGAAAGATTACAATTAATGACCTTAAGGTTCGTATTTCGATATACGCTTCAAGATCTTTGGACGTGACACATAATTAATATGTTATGAAAATTACTCGGACAGTAAATTTGTGTGTGGGCGTGCGCGTATGCAAAGATAATCAATAAACTCGAAACGCACTGTAAGACTGTGAGTGACAAATTTGCATTGCGTTCATTTCCTACTGCACTGTCCCCCGCACGTGACATTTAAAGAACGCCGTCCCCAATTTGAGCGAGGCACGCACCGACGCGGCGCTCTCCTAACCACATGCATTCACGCGCTCGCACGCACGGAGCGGGCGCCGCCGCGGCCGCCCAACAGCCACTTAAGGTCGGTTCTAAAGGATTACGGGCAGGACGCGGGTTGACAATGATAAACAGAGCCTCGTATTGGCGAACTGCCCTGCCGTGGAGCGACCGCCGCCGCGCCGTCTCGCTCGCCCCCCAGTCCCTGCTGCTTCCGCCGGCAGCGCTCTCTCCGCCCCCGCCGCGCCGCTCCGCGCCGGGTCCATTTCCACCTTTTTGTCACTCCCTTCGCCCCTGCCTACCACCGCGCGTCCAGCCCCGACCCACCCTGACACCACTCCGTCCAGTTACTCCGTTTCCTTTCCCCCTGCCGCCTCTTACCCGCAACTCCGTCTGTTCACCGCCCTTTCTGTATGCTGCGATATCTAACCACTCTGCCTCTCCTTCACTTCACCTTGTCACGTTTCCTACCAAAGCGCCCCAAGCGCCATCCAGTCGGTTGTCCCACAATCCCGCCACTCAGTCTCTTCGCCAACTCTACACTTTCTCACCGTGTACAACACACACACACACACACACACACACACACACACACACACACACACACACACACACCACACACACACACACACACACACACACTTCAACTTTCTGTGCCACTCCGCGCCAGCGCACTTCCCTCTACCTCCCAGCTCACCCACTTCTCTTCATTTACCAACCTCCTTTGTCCTCTATCGCCCCAGCAGTTCCAATCCCCCACATTCGATCTGCAATCCTGCTCGGAAAAATCAAGCACTATCACCTTCACAATTCAACATGCTCCCCTCACCTCTCTCAATCACACCGCTGGGCCTGGCTATCTCCACGACCACTATCAGCTCTTCCGCTTCCACCACGCTGTCTACTGTGGCCGATGCGTTCCCGCTGGCCACTGCGCACTCTGATGCCCCGTTGCCCTCGCTGCTCCGGTGCGGCCCCCGCCCCCGCCTCCTCCTCCCAGCAGTTCCGGCGCCAGAATCCCCCCGCGCCCCCGCGTGCGGCCCCTCATTATTTATGGCGCCTCCTTCACCCCGCCGCCGCAGCCGCAGCCCCTGCCCTTGTCGTAAATATCTGCCTCACGACCAACCCTCGCCAAATCAATGCTGTTCATATGTTTTAATGCAGCGGGGGCGGGGGCGGGTGGCCGACCACTGCGACGGCCGATTGTAAGGCCGCCCTCTGAAAACGCGGACTTTTAGTGCTCCGAGCAGTTCATTACTACGCTTTACGAACCTCCCCTGAGAGTCAACTAGTGTCTGACCGCGGGTGGACGAAACAATAAATTCCACTGAAGGAGATTTGCTACAATTGACCTGGGGTGGGTTATTAACTGCTTCTTTTACCGATGCTATTCGAAATTTCAATCGGAGGGTATCTCAAAGGTATATGCGTGTGCAATTTTCGCTTTATTAGCCTGTGTTGAAGTAGAATTTTTTATTGAATGTCGTTTTTGATTGACATCTCTTAATTTATTGATGTTTGAAGAGATATTCCAAATTCAAATCAAACGGAAAAGTAATATTTGGAATTAATTAGGTAAATAAAAAGAATGAAATAGGGCCTTCCCACTGAATCCAGTCAAATAGAAATAAAAGGGAATGTTAATTTGTCTTGTAGTATTGAATTTTGTGCAATATATTCAAATTATTGACGAAGAAGAATCAGATAGTTCAAATGAAAGTATGAACAGATTTTGCATGTGAGATTTTTGTGTCACTTTTTATTCCAGGATTTTATTCATACTGTTCAAGTAAAAAGTCCAAGTTATCTCTTAATAAATGAAATTCAAAATCATTTGAGAGTTTTTCTATTTGAAGAAATCTTTAACTTTCAAATACATATTTTTTTCTTATGGGTCCTCCCTTTCGGAATTTATTCTTAATATTTTAGGGTTTAATATTTCAATTTTCCTTTCATTTTTTTCACATTCTGTATTTTATGGTTTTCCTCTATTTTGTCTTTAAACTGTTCTGTCCAATACCGATATTTCAATTTTGGCTTGTCACAATATTTGACCTCCTGTGAAAACATTTTTCTTAAATGAATGCTGTCGGCTGAGCGCTTCGTCCAAGGCGTCACCCTGGCAACCGAGGGCATTTCCATGACTCCGGCCGCGGAAACCTCCGACATTTTTATGTATTCTAACACTCATTTCCGATGACATTGTTGTATTTCTTGGGGCATATCTTTATCAGATCAATTTTTCGACTACCTCTCGGTAACTGATAAATTACTCTACTGGGCCACTTCTGGGGTCCATTCCACCCATTTTTACTCTCTCGCCTTACGAAGTTCTTCGTAAGAAGAGAAGGTTATGTAATCATGCGTCGGAACACGGCAAATTTTCGGCAGAAAAACTCTTATTACCGGGCTCTGGTAACGAAAAAGTGATCCTGATGCTAAATTTAGAAAAAAATTCTCTAACACGGGGCCAGAATCCATGTTTTGTTGGTTCTTATCACAGAAAAATCGATTGATGGCAAAACGTCTGTCTGCCTGACTGTCTATCTGTCCGTCCGTGTTTTCCAAATGTCATGAAATATAGCAAGGTGGGTTTCATAAGTCGAGCTATGTACCTTCTTCCGGACTTCGTTATGTACCTCATAAATTCCGTTAGCTCAAGTCTCTGTTAAAGTGGCAAGTTCTGACATCCACTTTTACCTTTCCTCTCCCCAGGCGTGGTGGTAGCAGCGACCTCCTTGCCAGGCCCTTATCCTGCAGGGGGCCTTTGGAGGAGGTGCTATTTCTTCATCAGCCTCCGCCTGTAAATTAGCCGGCTTGCAAGGGGGGGGGCATAAAAAGCGCAAGTCGCCCACAGCGCAAGCCGTCCATTCACCCTCGAGTCAATAAAGATTAAAATATACAACTCGGCTTCATTGGCCGAAACAGGGCGCGCTTGGACATGAAACAAAGGCCCGCGCCCGTTAACTACCTCCCGGAAGACACATAAAACTCGGATAGAAAGTTAATATAATAGAATTGAGTGCGAACGGCCGTGGGGAGGGATTACCATAAGACGAACGGACCGCCGGGAGAGGGGGAAATGGAACTCGTAAATTGTTCTGTCTGAGAGGCGCCGGCATGGGGGGGGGCGAGGCGGAGCGGCGCCCGCGGACCACGGTTGCGTTCCGCCGTCCCAGCCCCTGCACTCGCTCCGTCGCCGCCCTCCGCGGACCTCCCATGCTACCGGGCAATAACGACCTATTTAAATCAGTGGCCTTTAGGGCTTGGACGCCCCTCGCCCTTGGCCGGCCAGGCACGGCCCCCGAGGAGTCATTTCGCCAACTTGCTGCGACTCCGGGAAGGCGGCGCGGCAGCCGCGGAGTTCGTCGCTGGACTTGGACGAGGGGAATCCAGGGGGCACAGTTAAACGCGAGCCTAGTGATCTTAAATGGTGAAGGCCAATGAAGTTTTGGTGGCGGGCTGTCTTCTGTAATGAAATAATACTCATACTTTTATGTACATAAATTTTTATTACACTCAAGTCATTTGTAGCGTTTATTACTTCATGAGTGTCGTATTGATTTCAAAATTAAGTTAATAAGAAGATAAAAATCTGTTTTATTAAAAATATGTTTTTATTCATTTCTTTCGAAGTCAAAAGGTTAGCCTTTAGTGGAATCTTAACTTTTTGGCATAAGTCTTCTGTAATAAACAATATTATTGCTTATTATGGATATTTCAAATGTTAGAGAATGCGTCTATACGTCTGAAGGATAATTATAGCGGCCGGCTGCCTTGATCGGTAGTTTTCCGTGATTTCTCCCATCAACACCAGGCGAATGTCAGAGCAATATCCTGACAAACGGGCCACGGACGCGCGCGATATTTTCTTTCTCTTCCTTGTCCTATCCTAGCCCCTTACATACACACAATTACACTTACACGTACATGCGCTACTACCACATCTGTCGGGAGGCCAGTCGGGAGCTTAGAGCTTGTTCCGGCTGGGGTGACATCCCGCTGGTGGGAGATATGTGGTTGCGGAAAATCCCGCTAGCCGGTATGTCGACGCCTGATCTCACCATCCAAAGGGGGAAGATCACCGCCACCTCCAGAGTAAAATGCATGCTATACACTTATGGAATTAACGACCTTACCATTTGACGCACCCAGAATCACTGATTAATCAATCCATCCAAAAGAAATACATCCCGTAAGACCAATCTGTAAAAACGGTACCTATCCGTTGTTGGACGCTAATTCTCAATTCAAATGTTTCATTTTCAAGATATATAGTGTCACTGAAAATATCGTATTTTTCTATTTTTTTTTGTTAATGTAAACATCTTTTTTACGAAAGATTTCAAGGAGTTAATTCTAATTTTATTATAACTGAATATTTTAACACTCGTACTGAAGTGTATGTATTGATGAATGTTTAATTTATTTTTTATCTAACGATCTGATCTTCCATTAGGAGAGTAAAAGTGATTCAATATTTTTGTGGTATTCCTTGTGAACTATTAGTATATATTATCATTCGAACATTTTCCCTAAAATATATCAAAATAAAAGCAACATTGACTCCTTAAGTAAGATACTGCTCCATTAGCTCTCCGAGTTTTTTTGTTTGTTTTTTTATCATTTTATCACATTGATTCCCATGTAAGTATTTGCAATAAATTAATTAATGAAGCTGACTTTTCCCAACACAATTTATCCACAAAACACACAAAATCTGGAATAATATTATATAGGAAGGAATATGTACGTACATAGAGTATTACAATATGCAACTGCTATATTAGTGTTAATATCTCATGCTCTGTTAAGTTCTCAATCAACTTGTGTGTATTTTCTTGGGTGACTACAGTTTCAAATCTAGCCTGTACAGTTTAGAACTTTATGGATCTTCGAAGAGAATCTGACCTAGTTCTGATCATAGCACGTAAGTGAAGTGCATCAGCTGAATCTGAATCAAACAAGATATCAACGAAGGCCTTTTTCTACCCAAAGAATGTAACATGAGTCGCTAGCAGTCCGAACGTTTACATTACATTAACGATCATTCATTTAATCTTGCCGTGCTTTGCTTCGAAAACTAATTTCATTTTCTTCTTCTCTCGAGTAAAACTCTTTGGAAGCCAATAATCTGTTCTGTTGCGCCTCATTAAGGAGCGATTTGTGCGAGCTAATCTCTTCTGTAATGCGAAATCTCCCGTAAAAAGTTTCCTTCCTTGTTGCTGTTTTTCTCTCTTTTTAGCGGAAGTGTTTAAAAGTTGTAGTACGAATTCATTGTAACGTAATATCAGCAAAGTCTACTGAATAAGAGTCAAAAAATAGGTAAATTCTTTACGGTAGGTTCTTGAACACTCTGCCGTAAAATGCAACGTGTTGTCTCTCGGCTAAAGTGCCCCCGTTTCAACCACGTTCCTACGACCTCGGTAAGCTCGTACGAAGCCTAAAGGTCGGCGATTAACAGCTCGCATCACGCTTTGCCTCGTACGCGCAGTACCGTTTGGTCGTTCTGCCACTTGCTTTCCTTTGTTAAGTTTTTATTCCACATCGAAAACCCCTTCAATTTTCCGGCTCCGAAGAGGTGAATGTCGTTCTCTCCAAAGTATTTCCCGTCGCGAAAATATCGGTCGATCCCACGATATTTCGGCAAGGGGGCGGAGGTGGAGCGGTGCTCTGCGAGACAAAGAGATACGAAGCGTGAGAGAGCGAGTGAGAAAGATAAGAGAAGAGGCACCTCAAGGGGGGAGAGGAGATATCCTCACCATGTCTCCCACACGTGTCCCACCCTTGGGGGTCGCCAGGAGCCGCGAGGCTGGCTATTATTTTCATGGTCGATATGGCAGCGCGGGCCCTCCACTAGATGTGCATACGCCCCGCTTGCTCCTGCCTTTTTTAATTGGATTTTTAAAACACTCTGCGCTTCAACGGTTCGGCTGGATTTGACGGCTAGGGAGCGAGCGGCCGGGCTCAGGCAGCGCCGACGCCGGGGATGGAAGAGGATGTGGGCGAGCAGGGAGAGGGGAAGCGAAAGAGAGGGAGGGAGAGTCTGGAAGGGGGAAGACTGCGGGAGAAGGGGTGATCTGCGTGAGAGAAGCTCGGACCGCGATTTTTACGGCACACAATATTTTCGCCCTCTCCACGCTCCCTTTCTTCCAGCTCTCCTCTGCCGTTCCTCTCGCGCCTATCCCACGTTCAGAGTCTTTTCACCCGTGTTAAAAGTAAATTAATAGTGCTCGGAGAGAGGGCGTCTGTTATACCGGTATATTTCATCCTTCCATAAAATTCGTTTTCTCGGTTCAAGAAGGGGAATAAGGAAGAGCCGGAGATTGTGTACATTTTCGAAAACGGCCGACATTATTCTGAATCTGAAACGTGTGAAAAATATTCTTCCATGCATACAAACGCGGATCTATTTAAATGTGTGGAAATCTCCGGCTAGGGACGAAAGATGAATATCCTTTCATATTCTCTGCCACGTGTAGAGAATGTTGTCAAATTTTCTCTTCCTTCTACACCCTGTTCACATCATTCAAAGGCTTTTGGTTTCGACATTGTGTCATATTTTATGAATGCTGAAATTTGCAATTATTCTCATTCCTTTATCCGCAGTGTCTTCTACAGTTTTTAAAGTTAATTTTGGCAATAAAGAACAAAAATCACTGCGCAAATATCAGAAAATAACAATAGTGTAAAACAATGGAGAAGTTCAATTTCTTCGTTCTCACTCATCTTCATTTGCTGCCATTTAGCTAAAGAGTTGTAGGCTGCCAAATACAGATTAGTTATGCCACTTAGCTGGTAGTCTTACGAAAATATGAATGATTACTGTTTTTCTTGATTTTATTTGAAGGGTTACGAGATAGTTTATCTTGTTTTCATAAAACTTTCATTAAGAATTAAAAATAAAGAATGGGACATTTTCTGTATTGATCTTTCAAATTCTGTCATACTGCTATAAAAAAAATGTAGTGCTCTTAAATGCTGAAATGCCTAGAATAATGAAAATATAATACTAAATCAGTAATTGGACGTCGGTCAGAATTGAATGTAACTGAATAGTATATTTTGTGAAGATGCGATTATATCCATAGATCAGAGAATGAATTTTATATTGGTAGGACAGTGTAAGATTGGTACACGTTGTGAACAATACTAAACAATTCCTCACAATTGTTCAGTTAACTAAAAGGTGTAGAAGTACATCTCCCAAAATTACAGTCTTCGTAACCGTCAATCTTTCCCAAGAAGAACTCGAAAATCGCGCGCGCCCAGCGAAACTACACCCACGCGCTGGCGGGCGACTGGCGCTAAACGAAATGGCGTTCGGAAGCACAGCGGCGGCGGCGGCGGCGGCGGCGGCGGCGGCGGCTGCGATTCTGAGGCGAACGGGCGGGCGCCGCTGCGGCGGCGGTGGCGGTGGTTCTTTGGCTGCGGGGGTGGCGCCGTGGAGCGGCGGCCGCGGGCGGACGCGCAGCATACCCCGCTCCAGTGGAGCGACCGATGAGCTCCCCGCCCCTCGCCGTCCCCAGGCGCCCTCCCTCCACCCCTCCGCCGCGGTGATTGGCTGCTGCTATCGGCTGCCGGTTCGTCTCGCGCGGTGCCTCGCTACCTCTGTGATTGCTTTTGATTGCATTTCCCTGTGTTTTCACGAGCGCCCGCGCATTTTTTTTATTTCCTGATATATACACCTATGTGTGTTTGCCGCCGGGATTGTGAGTACGGGAAATAAGGTGTTCGTAATACCGTATAAACAACGTCCGCTCTATCATGCATATGTATGGATTTGGCGGCGCTCCGTGGCGCGTATATGTCGTCCGCGATCGCGATATTTCTTGTTTCGTTCTGTTTTTCGGCCGCACTCGAAATATTCATGGAATATGCACGTAGCCGGTTCCTGGCGATGCAAGCACGGATATTTCACACACAGTCACGCTGGCGCACTGGTACACGATACATCGAAAAATTCGCACCAAACCGCTTCTAATGGAATATTTCATTTCAACGGAAATAAAAAAAATGTTACATATCATAATAAATGACGTATTTCTCTCCATTTAATTAAATTTCTCTTCCAACAAATGTCACTACAATTACTGTTATGAACATTCAAACACCTGCATTTCCCTCGTATATATGATTATTATTGGCATCCTTATTTTCTTTTAAAATGGATGACTCACGCAAAGTTGTGTTTCTTAAAGCAATTTTTTTCATATGGGAGAGATACTTTGAAAGCACCTGCGTTCATCACATATTTAATCCATGAAACTCAGATATGATGAAATAATGGATATCAATGAGCTAGAGATGGCTGAGTTCTCAGTGGGAGAGCTATTCCAATTCTCGTCTGTAACGTTGAACATTTTCTTACGCTCTCAAATGCAAGTAACCTGGCTATTTTCGCACAGAAGGAAAATATGAAACAGTGCAAGATAACGGCGCAGCGGCAGCCTCGTCGCGATGACCAAGGGCCCTCGCATCTCGAGTTTCCCTCTCCCTCTTGGCGGTGGGAGGGAGGACGAGAGGAAATCGCTTCCTCCCGACATTCATAACAGGAGAGGCGGAGCAGGGGAAGGCGGTGTGGGCGGCGACGGCACCTCGAGGCCGCGGGAGCGGGAGTCGAGACGAGGAGCGTCCGGGACTAATTAAATAAGTCAATGGACCAACTGAAAATTGCGCCTCTCCATATTTAATTAAAGTTTAGAAAGAAGGAGGGCGGGGTAGATTCCGACTATGTAACACAGAGGAGGACGCTGCCAACGCTACCCTGCCTACCACCGCCGCCACCTCCACCACCTCGGCTACCGCTACCGCCGGCGCCTCGCCCTTTAAGCCCGACGTCGAACTTCCCCGCCTTGTCGAGCTCATCTGTCCGGTCTGCGTCTTTCCCCACCCTCCTCTTCGAGCGGCGCTCTCGTTCTTGGCCCTCCCTTCGCCTCCCCCTCTCTCTCGCCCACGCCCTCGCGCTCTGCCTGCGAACCGCTCTCTCGAGCTGCCCCCGCCGGCGCGGCGCGGCGCTGCCCTCGCTTCCGCCGGACCTGAGCCTTTGTCCATTGAGAATGCGGCTGCGAGTCTGCGTTGGTGTCGGCCGGGCCGGGACCATCACGTCGGCGAAGCTCTCCCGACAAGTTGCCGTGTTTACTCGAAACAGCCCGACTCTGAGGATGGTCTTCATACACTATAGCATGCTTTTGAGGAGCCATGAATGGTAACTTTCAGAAACACTTTGTTTTATTTGTGATTTATTTAATTACTCGAGAATGTAGGTAAATTATTGAACTGACATGCCTTAGAGAGCAACTCACTTAGAATCTTGAAAATGGGTATTATTGCATGGTGAATCACATTAATCTTTTAATAATCTCTACATATTAGATAAATTTCCACACTTATTTTATTGCACAAATAAAATTCATAAATAATAGCTGGAAGCACGAAATTGAGATAGATATAATTCAATATTTTCTATATATGTATCATTGATTTAAAACGATAAAAATGCAGCAACGACATAGCTTCAAGAGTATCATTTAATTCCGTTTTAGGGAAGCTTTAAACTGCTGCAGTAAAAAGTATGAACAACTTACTTCTGTATTTGTATAGAGTTCTGCGGTGTTCTTCATACTGCAGTGCAATGTGAAACAAGGTGCTGTACTTTTCTTTCTCTTATTTATTGGTTTCGTTAAAAGTAATATTTGTGAGACTAAGAATATCTGTAGTAAGGTGTCTGACGGGATATGAGAATCCGATAAGAAAATTAATGATTATCTACAAAACAACATTAATAATATAGACTAGAAAACGAAATGCATCCCATTTTTGGTAGCCGACGTTTTCTTGTGATGTTCTGTCTATTAGAGTTGTCAGGCAAAGTGTCATCATCCACATTCAAAATACAGTAGATAATAATAACTCATATTACAGCAACTCATAACTCATATTATAGCAACATAACTATAATGTGGGTTTCGTTGTTTGATTATTATGATGAGCGTTCATTTTTATTTCATATAATTTCATTAATATTACAAACTTACGTGAACAAAATGAACAATAAGTTGAAAGATTTGGAATGTTGTTTTCAAATTAGCCTTCAATTCAAGCGAACACTTTTCCGCAAAAACGTAGAAATCGCTTTGCGTTGATGCAGCTTGGGCGTTTAGTGGTAAAACAACTGCAACGCAGCCATTGCACGCACACGGCGCTGCGGCGCAGATGGGCACGTTCTCGTAAGAACGTGTGCACGCGCCAAGCGCTCCCTGCCGCAACGTCGCGTCCGCGATCGAGGGGTGTCGGCCGCCTGGCGGCGTATCAATCGGCACTCGGGTCGATAGATACATCGAGGGTACAACGGCGGCGGCGGCGGCGGCGACGACGACGGCGACGACGCCCACAGGCGAACCTGGGGTGGAGCGGCGCACGGGCAGAAGCAAAAACAGAGGGCTGGAGCAGCCCCGCCCTCAGCAAAAACAGCCCCGAGAGCCTTCCTCCGCTCCCGCCGGACCCCCCGCCGCCGCTTCAGCCGTGGGCAAACACTGGCAGCGGACCGCCGCCCGCCACCTCCAGCGGCCTGCGGACCACCGCCGCCGCCGCCGCCGTCTGCTCCGTCCCCGCGCCCTACGCTCGCTTCATCTGGCGCGATACGCCACCGCTGCACGAGCTGCTGTTTTCTTACCGTGCATTGATAGTTCGTCCAAGCTGACTTTCGGAGAAAACTTGTCTATTGGAGTTTTGTACCGAATTGTTCGTTACTGGACGTTTCGAAAGCAGACGCATCCTTGGCGGAGTGGTGAAGGTAGAGAATATTGTAAAATCATCCGCTGTGGAAAGGTGTTGAGCATAAGCTAAGAAAATTCTCTTCTAATTAATAAAATGTTAGCTATTTTTATTGCAAAGATTCTAAAATGGACATGCTTGTAGTCATAACATATAAATTAAAGTTTTACTATTCCTTTTCTATAATGATGCATATTATACGGGTCTATCGGAAATACACGGTATATCATACAAAAATGTCATGTTAAATTGATTCTTTACTATTAGTGACAGCGTCACAAATATAATGGTATATGTGTCTCTACTGTCGAATTTCTTTTTACAAATACAAAATCCCAAACATAAATGCAAATTAGTTCTGAAATAAAGTTAACGATTTTAGATTTTAAGAGCAATTACAGGTGTGTGCAATGAAAATTGGGTATTAAAAAGAAAAAAAGATCATACTTTATTTTGAATAGTGCCGTTAAAATACGAAATGCTCATAAAGTAAGAACTTGGTGTAATTCAATCGTAATAATTATGTAAAAATTCCATACCAAAATAAATTCGTACACCGTCTCTTTTCTTCATTACTTATGTGCTATCGTTGCCCAATTATAATTCTATACACGCTTATAGCTCCTACGAATGCCAGGAAAAGTAATCACCCGATAAGATCATTGAATCATAATCGATATAGAATACAGAAAGAAGACGGGGGTTCAGTTATTCTGTTCTTTATATATACCTACCAAATCGGCATTTGCCTGATATTTACAAGACTAGGAGTACTCAGCAAAGCAGTCTTTTTGTACAGTTCTCATTTAGTCAATTTATTATTTCTATTCAGTAATTTTTTTTCAGTTTGTATCGAGAATCAACCATCATTACCATTCAGATGTTGGATGTTCGTCAATTTACAACTTCAAGTATTCATGAGACTACAAACAAAATAGTATCACTACATAAAAAGACATTTAGATGAATAGCTTTGACTGAAATCCTAGACTATTTCACAATTTAATTCGTTTTGTAAATAGATAATATACCTGAAACGCAAAAAATTATAATGTAAAATAAATATTTAAATATTCGTATGAATTTTGCTACCTCTTGCCTTAACACACCTCCATGACGCTAGTCGTCGTCCAGATATCCCTAACGACGGCGCACGGTGGTCTGAGGAGAGCCGAAACGCGCGCATAGGCACTACATTTTAATTTTTGAAAAACGGTTGTTTCTTGATAAATGTCAATTCTACATACTTCAAATTACTAGAAACCTTGAAAAATAATAATTTTTATCAATGTTTACAGCCATACGAAGCCCTTAAAGCCAAGCGTTTCAGCCGAGGAAAAATTCAGCTACCCCAGCAGTGAAAATATGCATATTTTTGGGGCAATAACATTAAAACATCTATACACACCTCGGTGAAATTAATGTTTGTTATTACACGAACAATTGTAAATATTTTTTCGTTAATAACAACCGCCTTGGTCAACCTCTTTCAAAATGGCGTCCATTTATAGTTTACAAAGCGTGATTTTCATTCATTAAATGTTCTTTGACAACACAAAAACAACCAAAAACACTTCCATAAAATTAATAACTATTATTAAATGGACATTTATTAAAGTTTTTCGTTAAAAACAACCGCCCTGGCTTCTTTTCAAATGGCGGCCGTTTCAAATTTACATGACGAGTTTTGAAAGAAAGCGCTGTTTCCAAAACTTAAGTTATTTTTGAAGGGTAATTACACAAAGACAACTAAAAATACTTCTATGAAATTAATAAATGTTATTAAGTGGACATTTGGTAATATTTTTTCGTTAATAACAGTCGCCTCGGCCTTCCCTTTTTGAAAATGGCGAACGTTTAAACTTTACTAGACGGGTTTTAAAAGAAAGTGCCATTTCTATTAACTAAGTGGTCATTGACGGGCTATTATAAAAATTTTAGAAACATCTCCGTGAAAATAGTATATAATATGAAATAAACAATTGTAAATATTTTTTCGTTGTTCCGAATTGTCTACCTCTGTAGACGCGCAGTCAGCAGTCGAAGCGTCAGCGCTGGATGTTATGTCAGAGGTGGCACGCAAGGCAAGAAATGACCACTGGCATATGCTTAACCGCGAAAGCTAAAAATAAGACTCAAGATGACAAGAAGATAACAGTCTCACAGGAAGCCAACTCAGGCGACCTGGCATTTCTATATCATGAAACACATCAGTTTCTGGCTTTTGGTCCAAACCTTCCATGTGCCATATCTGACAGATTAAGCAATATAATAGTGAAATAATATAAAATGATTAATAATCGTTTAACATTATAAATGGCAAACAAGTAGTACAATTGTTACAGTGTAAGTCACTACTGCTATTAGTAAATACTATGTATTCCTTTTACAAGTGAAAAAGATTTTTACGGTTTTTCTACTTTTAAAAACTATTGTTAAAAACTTTTTAAACACTGTCTCCTCGTAATTTTTAACCCATTTCCGTTGAGTCATTGATAAATGCTTGTAATAACCTTCTCTTTACTTTTGGACAAATAAATGAAGCTTTTATTCATCTTCAATAATGTCAGATAAAGATTAGTATTGTTTTCCACATAAATAAATAAATAAACAATATGAATTACGTGGAATATTATTATTTTACACTTACAAAATGTTTCAATAGATTTATACTTAAAGAACCGTTTTAAATTCACTAAATAAATAGTTATTTAACTTAACATCCTGTGCGCGCGTTTTGGCCCCGTTCAGACCACCGTGCGGCGCCCAGCGCAATGCGCATCAATAGCGCTTCCTCGGTGCAGCCCGCTGCGCATCGGCCACCTGTCCCACCTGCCCGTAGGCCCCTGGACTCCTCCCGGCCACGTTTACACCGCGCCGCTCACTTCTCCGCAAGCTCCACTCACGCGTTGCACGCACACACGCCTGCTCACCACCTGCGCCACATGCCGTCGGACGAACGCTCTGGCGCCCGCAGCCCGGCCCCCACCGACCGCACGCGTGCATTACCCACTTCCCCTCGCCCTCCCTCACTCTCTCTTTCTCTTCTATCTACCTACCTATCTCTCTTTCTTTCTGTCTAACTCTTCGCTGTTTCTCCTAGCACCTATTCGGTCATTAGCTGCAAACTGCCATCGCCAGTCCGGTTCGTCACTCATCAGCCCGGTCTCTCCACTCGCCCATCGCCCATCGCCCGCTCGCAGACCGCCCTTTCGAACCCGGCGCTCGCTGACCGCCCACGCACCCGCCCTCGCCTCTCCCACACACGGGTTTCTGGGCATGGGTGGTGTGTACATATCAAATGGCCGTGCATCGCGATCTGCAAACTCCATGTAATCATGCTGTCCGCTCGCCCGTCCTTTGTGTGGTGACGGTTTGTGTACCGCCATATTCCTTTTATATTCCCGACCGCATCTGTATGTACAAATGTGTACCATCACGCTTTCGCAGTATGGGAATCCAACGGACGGACAGAGACAAAAGTTCAAACAACGCATATTTACGTAAATGAAACGGAGTTTGAATTGTACAGAATAATTTAAATTATAATTCAAATGAATTCCCTTATATTTTATGTGAGCTCACGTAACAGAGGGACCCGATTTACATTAATTAACTTAAACACAACACGACCGGAATCATATGTTACGTAAAATGATGAAGGCTCCAAAATACTCTATATGGCAAACGGGTCCTAAACCAGATGGAACGCGAAGTGTTGTAGAGGATCGGTTTTTACGAGTATCGTCTCGTCTAGCGCTGGTCTCGACAGCCAGCGCGCCCTGTGACGACTTGACTGCAGCCCGCGCATCAGGAGCGTACAACGGGGTGGCCAATTGCCCCCTAGAGAAGCGTGCATGTTTGTACTCTATTTCAAGTGGGAAAAGGAATTCTAGTTCACAAATATTGATATGTAATTGAGTGTTGAAGTTATTATAATGCATCTGAAACAAATATGCCGATTTCGTCATATATGATGATTAATAACAAAGTGAGAAGTTATCTACGAGTACATGACTTCGAGGATCTTTTGAGTATGATCAGATAAATATCCACCTTGCATTTATTGGTTGGTTGGTTGGTTGAATAGTGATACAACGGCTTAGGTCATTAGTCCCGTAAGTATAGTGCATGTTTGCTCGGGAGATGGCAATGATATTTCCCAGCCGGATGGCGAGAACCCGCGCCGACCTACCGTCGGCTAGCGGGGTTTTTCCCTAACCAGGACTCTCCCATCAGCGGGGCACCACCCCAGCCGGGACAAGTGCTAACCTCCCGACCGGTCTCCCGGAATATGTGGTGGCGTCGCGCATGTTAGTGTAGGTGTGTGTGTAAGGGTAGAGCATAGGACAAGGAAGAGGAAGGAAAGATCGCGCGCTATATAAATTGTTTATTTTTTGTTTATTTTTTATGTGTGTGTAAGGGGAGAGCATATCGCAAGGAAGAGGAAGGGAAGATCGCGCGCTGTCCGCGGCCCGTTTGTTTGGATACTGCTTCGGCATTCGCTTCGTGTTGAACGGAGTAACCGCGGAAAACTATCGATCAGAGCAGCCGGCCGCTAGAATTCTCCCCCAGACAGCGACTGAATTCGACGTAGTCGAAAATCCTGCTGCCGTCAGGTCTCGAACCTATGACCTCCCGATCAGAGGCGCTGCAGTGACATCAATTGATGCACTGAGCTACCGATCCTGGTCCTTGCATTTATAATACATTCGAATCTAATAAAAACTAGTTGTGCCCAAGGTTTATATTTCATTAATATATTAGTGTATTAACGTGTCTTTGTATTTGAAAATGGATATTTTTTTCAGGGACCGAATACTGAAATAATAGCGGTAAAGGTATTTATACCGAATATAATAATATCACAGCAGAATGTTCCAATTTTCTTTAACTCACATTCTCTGTAGGACACTGACAAATCAAAACGTATGAATAATGGGGCTTGATATAATTAATTCTTCCTAAATACAATAATTTAAGAATAAATAAATTCAAAATATCAATAACATTCATGATAATATTGACCAACACGATCAATAACAGGACAAAATATCAATAACATTTATTGTTGAAAATTACAATCCATGTTCAAAAATCCATCACTAAAAATAAACTATAAAAACCAACAAAGAAAAAATTGCCACAATAAATAAATAAAGCCTTTCTTGCTCGCGAATGAATATAACTTACCACTTTCATTGAATTGGTCCTTCCCTTCAAGAATGGATATGAACACATTTATTAATAACCTTGCTTGTGAAAATGCTAAATAAATGTGGAACAGGCGTAGGTAAATAAATACTAATTTTAGAAGAAAATAAATAAAATTTAATACACAAATAAACATAAAATTTATACACTATAAAATGTACACTCTATAAAATTAACAACATTAAATTTAACAAACAAATAAAATTTCAGGTCATTTCCCTGAATATAATATTTTGAGTGAATAACTTGCCATTTTCTTTGAATTGGTCCTTCAAGAACAGAAATGAACACATTTCTGCTCTTGCTCTGACCTTGCTCGTGAAAATGCTACATATAGCTGGCCGTGTGAGAAAACAGGCGTTGGTAAATAAATACCAACTCGCTCAAGTGTCTGTTCTTGTGACTTGTTAATAGTCATAGCAAAGGCAATTCTTAGCGGGAATTGTTTTCTGCACAACATAAATGGAAGGCTTAAATCAGAAGGACATAACTGAATTCTGGGTATTAAAACAGTCTTCCCTGAATCAATAACTACTGCAGAAATACAGTGGTCATGCAATGCCTTCACAATCACGCGCGTTCCATTTACCAAACCTTCTCTAACATTTAAATTTCTTATTAACATCACAATTGTGTTAATTTTCAGTGTAAGAATATGAGGTGGGAGACCTGATAAAGTTAAACTATTCAAGAACTCTAGAGGATATAACTGGGCAGAGGAGTGATCTTCACTTTCTACACAGTCAATACTATAATATGTTTTAGAAGGACCTTCCACCAAATTTTCAACAATTTCTTTATTAATTTCTGAACAATAGTCATTTTTTGTGCACAGTATTGCAACATTTGTTAGAGCGTCAATATGTGTTTCATTAATTTTGTGGGTAAGAAATACATTGCTTATTAAGTCATCGTAATTGCATATACACTGTGGGGGGGATTTCCACCAATTCATCTTGTAAGTGGTGAGAAGACAATATTCCATTTCCTAATTTTAATAACCACTCACTAAATTCTTCATCAGCAGCTGCTCTAATATTTTCTGGAAGTTTTCTTTTTTTAATGAACTTCCAAAATAAACAATTTTTTACAGTGTTCAACAATGGATAAACGGGTACCACGTCTAATAACTGGAAGGGTCTGTCTAAAATCTCCTCCAAACAGAATAACTTTCCCACCAAACAATGAATCATTTTTCATGATATTCTGTAATAATTTATTACAGACAATTAGTGCATTTTTGGGAACCATTGATATTTCATCCCAAATAATTAGTGATACTTTTTGTAAAACCTTTGCTTCCACAGAATCTTCTCTGATTTTGGCCACAGATGATTCATGAATAGGAACTGGTAATTTAAAAACAGAATGCACAGTCATACCACCCTCCAGGATGTGAGCAGCGATTCCTGTCCAGGCACCTGGAAGTACAGTTCGGTTTTCTCCTCTCAAAATATGGCATAAAGTTTTATAAAGAAAAGATTTCCCTGTACCGCCTGGTCCATTGATAAAAAAAACATTGCAGCTTTCATTTCTTACAGAACAGAGAACCTCATCTACAATGGTACGTTGTTCACTCTTCAACAGAGCATATGCAGAAATTTCTTTTTGTTTCTCTTGTTGATGGTCAAATGTAATTTTGTCTACAGGAATATCTCATGGAATTGGCAAGCCAACCTTGCCACAATTTGTTCCATTTGCCTTAAGAATTTTGTTGATTTCTTGCTATGCTAAATCATAGGATGCATCCATCTCATTATTTCTTTGAAAATCTTCACTTAAAAAGTTTCTGTAGGATAGCCATAACTCTTGCGTACTTTTTGTAAGGCAAAAAATGCAAATGAATGCGAACATTTCTCTCAGTTGCGTGGGCATTTGAAATAATGATGCCTCTTCAAGACACCGTGACCATTCTTCCTGGGTATCAATCAAGTTCAGTTTTTCAGCAGCTGCTGAAAATGATGGAAAGAGAACACTGTTAACAGTGCGTAAATCTTCATAACTTCTGCATCCTTTTACATGCAACAATAGAACTCTGAGACAATAGAGTTCTCGGTCAGCTGGATTTACTGTATACATTCGTCCAGTTGTTTTTGATGATCTTTGTCTCTTCTTCCATTCATTTTTACTCCAAGAATAATGCTCAGGTATTTGAACATAAAGAAACTCCTTAGCTTGTTCATCAGAAGCACACTGAAGTAGCCTGTTAATTTTGTATCTGTAGTAGCTGCTCTCTGCAGAGCACTTTCCTCCTCTCCAGGTTGAAAAGACACTTGTTGCTCTTCTGGTAGATGCACAGGTAATATCTCAATCTTGTGTGATCGGTCTTGTAGTGGTCTTTCATGAATTCTCCACATTGCTTCAAGTGCACTTACATATTTCACATTCAAGTATGTACGAACTTCATTGTTAGAGTTAGCTTCGTTTTCTCCCTCACTCAAGTTTAGAGCAGCAGAATCATGTCCTTTGTAAATATACTTGTACACATACTTTACAGATTTAATTGATGAATGTTAATACGTTAATATGTGCTTCAAATTTCAGACACTGGTAAGGATTATATGGCACGACCCATCTGTTGTCCAGTCCATTATTTACCTTTTGTCCATTATTTCTTCTGCGATAAATCGGGTAACCATTAGCATTTAACTGAGTCTCTTCTGTAAACTCCTTAGGGAAACCCTTTGTGCAAATACTATTTTCCATGCAACGTGCTATGGGATTTAAAGTTCCACATGGACCATGTATCATACAGCGCTGAACGATATCAAATAAACGGGGATTCTCTGACTGGTTGGGTATTTCTGCACATGATACGACATCTACATCACTCCATCTCTTATTTTATCTTCCGTACATAAAATCAGCAACATGTGACAATGAGGTAGCCCTCTTTTCTGGAATTCAATTGCATGAACATTAGCAACCACAACACCAAATATGAATTTCTTATATAAGTCCTCGTTGAGCTCTCTCAATTTTAAATGAAAAACTTTAGTTACCAAATCAGGACGATTTTCAACTTTTTCATATGGTTGCAAATTGTGGTTTATCTCTTTCCACTTCGGGTTAGCAGTGAAGGTAATAAATAAGTCTGGCTTACCGTATCTTGCGACTATGGTCATTGCATCTGCATAATTTTGAACCATATTGCGATGACTCCCAATAAATGTTGAAGGCAAAATAACTGGTAGGCCAACATTAATATTATTTGGTCGTTCTTCATTATTAAAAAAGTCTCTCAACCCTTTATATCTTTGTGTTCTTAATTCTTGTTGGTATGTTTTTACATAAGCTAATCCTGAGCTTTCCTCTTTCACATAAGCATCTACAATATACTGCTGAAAAAGTTTACCGGAGGAATGTAGTAAACTGAAATTGTCACGAACTGCCAAACGATAGCAATAGTACTTCAGTTGTGTTGTAGAATTCCTAACTGCAGTTCTATGTACTATATCATACTATTGCATGCCTGCTGCCATCCTGAATCACCACAGAGAAACAGGAGTGGATAGCTCATAGGGTCAACATGAGGATTCATGTTCGATATAATGGAAATTCTCTCTGAGCTTTTTGATCTTACTACGAAGTCAAATTTTCCTGGTTCCTCCCCCTCATCAAACATAAAGGCTGCAGCTATTTCCTCCGATACTGGAATATTGTACCGACGCTTGTCAAATGAATTTTCCAAGAGGAATTTTAGCTCCATATTTTGAACATGACCCGTAATGTCCTTCATGTGTTGAAAAAGCTGAGCATAAGGATTTATATGAAGAATAATTTCCTGTAAATTCTGCATAATATATCAATCACAAAAACGATTTTCATGCCTATATATACGTTTATTTAGAGCTTCACTTACATCTAAAATGAATAAACCTGCATATGATGGCTGAATGTTATTTTCTGGAATCAAAGGCCCAACAGCATGATATATCTGTCCATGAATTTTTAGACAATAAGGCCCTGACCCTCGTAAATGAACAGCATTTAACTGAACAGATGCAAAAGCCAGAGCATTATTATACTGCCGTATGTTTTCAAGATAATTTCTTGTTGTGAAATCATTTGCTTCGATTAGCTCTCTAAGAAACTGAGGCACGGCAATTGGTGGTAATTTTATTTTCCCCTTATGGCAACATATAGAAGTATTCTGCTCACCTCGGAAAAGTTTTGCAGAACAATGACTACATCTATAGACCATACCACCAACACTGAACAATGGAACTTCACTGTCAGATTTATATATTCTGGCAGCATCATAACTAAGTGGAAGGTCTCTGCTTGCCCTTCTATTGCGACGGATGCCATGCGTTTCATCAGCTTGTCTGCTTTAACTTGCACGTTCATGTGACAGAGCCCGCCTTTCCCGTTTTCTTCTGTCTTCTCTTTCCAGTGTAAGAGGTCTTTTACGTGGCATGTTTGTCCTAAATAAAAAACACATCTATGAACATTGAGGATTTAATGTTAATGGAACTAAAATGTAATTCTTGAAATCATAATACATAGTGCTATTTAATTTGCAGAATTTTTTCTTGAATATATTTAATAATCAGAACATATATCACTTAACTAACCTTTATTTCAAGTCCCTCTGCGCTATTTAGCTGCATCAAGATATAGGCAGAATGAAGGTTGAAACTATCAAAATAAAATATGGAAAATAAAATTGTTGAAAAAATGCATGCTTATATTATAAATAACCGCAAAATAGAGTGAAAACAGTTAAATTTAGGTCTGAAGAATAACAAATACAAATATATTAGAAAGAATTTTAAGAGAAAAAGAAACTTTTAAAAGGAATAGAATCTTAAGAAAAAAATTAAGAGATTATTTAACATTAAAAAAGAACTTTTTGTCCTAAAAATAAATAAAAAGACATTCATGAACATTGAGGATTTAATGTTACTGGAACTAAAATTTAATTCTTAAAATCTTAATACTTGCAAATAACAGGAATTTCGAAATTCTTATGGGCCAAGATACAAACGACTGTGGCACTCTTTAGTGTAAAAAAAGATAAAAGTGAGCCATACAAACAATGTAATCTACTGCACATATTAGAGTATGTTGGCATAATGCAATTGACTTGCGATGTAATTGGATATTACTAACCTTTAACCACTGGTAAACTGCACTGCACCATGCTATTCTGCTGCACCAAGATGGATGCAGAATTAAGCCATGTGCTCGTAAAAAAACTTGTACCTATCAATTCAAAATATCAAATATAAGACACTAATATAAAAATTGCACAGAACTTATCTCTGCGTGCGATGTAATCGGATACAATATACTAACCTTCGCTGTTAGCCAAATTCGCTGCCACTTCTCTGTAACTAAATTGGCTGTTGAACCGAACCGCACGCTGCACCCAGATAAATGTACGCGGTTTCAAAATTCGCTTTCAGCAGTTACAGGTTCGCCAACTCAAATTTTGCGAAGAAGGTTGAGTTCTTGTTACAGTTATTTTTTGTGAATACCTTATTACTTAGTCTGGTCAGGAAATAGCTCGTCCTTCCTTCCTTCCTTCCTTCCTTCCTTCCTTCCTTCCTTGGATTGGTTGGATTTGATGCTCTTCGGCCCGACGATCCAGAATGATACTGCCCCCTTGTTGCCGTTAATTTGAATACGAGTATTATTTATGAAATACCCGTCGCCCCTCGCGCATGAGTTCAAACACAACTGCGGCCGCTATTTATGAACTGTAGACGGCCCCCGTACCTGAGTTCTATTACGTTTGCCGCTATAGATGAATTAGTAGTCGGCCCCCGTGCATGAGTTCACTAGTAACTACTGACATTATTTATGAATAATAGTCGGCCCCCGTGCATAGGTTCGATAGTAACCGCTGCCACCATTTATGAAATACCCGTCTGTGGCGTCATGGAGAAAAACACACAGACATTTAAAAGTATGTACAAGTTTATTTACACGTATGTACAACACGTATTTACACGTTTGATAACTGGGTTCCTCACTCATATGCAAAGCGCCCAGTGCTTGAAAACTTTCCTCTTTCGCTCTAAAACACTTCCGCCGCAGCGTTAGAACAGCTGTCCTGGCGGGCCCGCAACATGAAGGGAAACTCCCTTCGCCAAATATCTTTAGGAATGCGGTTGCATCCGCTCGGCCGAGGAGAGGCAGGGACACGCCATCTCAGGACGTCATCCCGCACGCGGAAAAGGAGCGCCATGACGTCTCCAAATGGCATCCCGCAGGTTCAAGTTAAAAACCCCGGTACGTCTATGGACGGCATCCCATGTTGAAGGGCTAAAGCAAGAGATTCTGATGGCTTCCGACTATTTTGAGGTCTAAATACCAACTAAAGTAATTCTTATTCCTTGTGAACGGTCAGTACTTTGTCATGGGTTTAGTAATTTTTTTTTGCACGTGGTGTTTCCAAAGAAAATATGGGAAGAAAAACTACAAATATTGTTCATAAATTGTATAAGTACGATAGTTCAAAGAACACCTCGCAGTGCTTCCTCGTAAGGAAGCCTGAAATATATTTTTTTAAGTATGACAAAAAAATTTTTTTTTGATAAAAGACGAAAAATGAAAGCGCTCTTTTTTCATCAAACATGTCAATTAAAGGCGGTCATTTGCCGAATATTCTCTCTCGTTCTCGTAACTGAGAAAGGCTGAACGAGAATGGGGCCCACGAGAATCTCGTGCAACAAGAACGCATTCTCGAGAGCGAGACGACTCGATAATCTCGTAGCCAAGGCCATGAGGCGGAGGGCCCAGCCAAGGGTGTTTCGCAGACATCAACACGAGCTCGTTCGCTGACGTTGGACCTCGCGTCCGGGCGCAGAGCTTGGCGACACGTGATACAGTTGAAAATTTATCGAATTTCTCCGTATAAATCTTGTCCTTTCTAGTAGCGATAAAGAATGGAGAATCGTGTCTTTTAACCCATAAATGAGTCTTCCTACGCATACCAAACTTCCTTCTTGCAGGACTGTTTACCACAAAATACGATTCTTTGCTTAAATTTGACCGTATCACTAACATTCGTGAAAATAATAGCCCAGTTGCCTTATTCTGCACCATAATTATAACTTAAACTGTATTAAAAATTGACATTGAACGCTAACTATTCTTACGCGAGGAAATAGAAGCGAAATGTTTCATTCAAAATTAATGATTGAAACATGTTTAATTTGCACCCACGTATTATTTAAGAAGTTTTGTTAAGAAAAAATATTAATAGTACTATATAATATTAATTAATATTAAAAATATTTTAAAATATTAATACTAATTTAATTTTAAATGTTTGCATGAAATTTGTGTAAGTTAAATTATTATTTTATTATTTTGTATGTTAATTTATAAATTTGTTTAAGTTAAATGTTAATTTTAATTAAAAAGTAAAAATGTTAATATTAATAAACTCTTTTATTAATTAATAATGTTAGTAAACATTTCTTAATATTAATGAAGAAACACTCTTCTCGAAGTGGGCTCCTCCAGTTGCTTTTTACAATGTAAGCTACCCGCCTAACACGGAACCCTTACCCACATGCGATGTTAATGGCTAAATAATAATAATAATAATAATAATAATAATAATTGTTATTATTACTATTATTAATAATGTATAATGAAGATTTAATTGTGAAATGAAGTAAAAGAACATCATTTTTTAACAATTAACAAAACTGGGCCTGAAAACCTGAGCGTTCGGGATTATCTCAAGGTGTCAAAGCTCCCTCAGTTCGCCGGAAGAAGGAACGGGAAGAAACGGTCCTACGCCTACGGCGCGGCGCATACGTTGACTGCCTCTCCACGTGCAAAATACGAAGATAGGCTTAGGTCATCTCTCAGGTCAGATGGGAGATAGCTCAGCTTTCAAATTTTACGAAGTTTAAATTATATGAGGTTTTTATTTACATACAAAGTATGCAAAACGTAAACACCCGAACACAAAACATTTACAATAATAAGAATAGTCAGGATAAAATCATCTCCTTTTATTTTTTATTAATTAATTAATTAATATTATTTATTGTTTACTTTTCTTGTGTACGACGATATGTAATACTTCAATATTATGAAAGTCAAAGAAAACGTTTCATTATTACGCTAGAGAGCAATTATTGTATTTTTTTTTTTCAATCAATTAGTTAGGAAGAAATCCTTGCTCTACATTAAGCAGTTTTGATCACGTGTCTCTTCCTGTCTTCGGCCGGCTTGGACTGCTTACGAGAATACTCTGTTCCTACGAGATACGAGAATCGTAGTCTCGTTGCCTCCCACAGAGAAAGAGATTCTCTTTCGCCAGTGTACGCCCTTGGCCCTAGCTGGGCGCTTCCCCTTCCACGACCCTTCTCCCTTCTTCAGCCAACGAGAATGATTCACAGTTCGGACGAGATACGAGAGAGACTGAATGCAGTTTTCTCCGTCTCTAGTGCCAATAGATTTGTACAAAATTGTTTAAGTTGGAATATTCTTACCTTAATAATAAATAAATTATATCCTATTTTTAATAAAATACACTCACACACACACACACACACACACACACATATATATATATATATATATATATATATATATATATATATATATATATATAATGTGGTAAGCTATGGTTTTTCATTGAAAATACCAGTATTTTACCGGTATTTTTACAGGTATTCAATACCTTTTTAGTCCCTGATTTTTTTATACGTTTCCATTCTGTATTTGGTACCGCATCAAAATTGCTCATGAACTTGTTCGCTTCAATTACCATGTTTGATTACACTATTTAGACATCTAATTCGTTTGGAAAATTTCCTGTAGCAATAGCGTTTACGTTTTTAAATGGTCTTTAATCATCTCTATGTTTCACAGAAATATTTCGGTAACATACATAGAAAAATATTGTTAATTACCCTGTCGGAAACGACCCGTTTAAGCTTTCAGAGAACAAGTTTATGATATGCGGGAACTTAATATCCTTTTGCTAATGGTGATGAACAGTTTATTAATAATTACACTCATTACCTCAACGTTATGTGAGAACGTAAGTATAGAGCTATAAAAGCTATCTGTTTACGAGAAAGAATCTCCGCGAATTCCTACTCAATTAGCGAAACTTGCGATAGTCCTATTTCGTTATAGATATGTTTCAAATTAAGATGTTCTCATACAGTGAATTCAAATTGATATCGTAGCTTAACGGGAGTATCATTCTGTTCATCATTAAGGAAATTTTGCTATGTATTTAACTCGTTTATTTGATCTCATTTTATCTGAAGAAAATTTAAGTATAGCTAAGGGTAATTTTACCTCCTATTTCCATTCATACAACAGTCGACGATGGATAATATAAGACTCAATGTGGGCATTCGTATACCCCCTACCTTTGTCTATATCTTAATTTCGATTTCCTGATTTTTCGTCGATGTGCAATTATTTCATATGACTGAAATGTAAAATGCCTATTTACTGACATTCTTTGTTGTCTCCCTTCCCGTGCAAATAACTGGATCGATGCATTTCTATTTTTTAATCATCCGTTTTTCTTGCATTATTTTCAAGGTTTCCTTCGCGAATTCTCTCTCTCTCTCTCTCTCTCTCTCTCTCTCTCTCTCTCTCTCTCTCTCTCTCTCTCTCTCTCTCTCTCTCTCTCTCTCCTCGAATTTCAGGCCATTTCTCTTTTCCCTCTCCCTCTTCCCTCGCTACATGTGTTCGCCCGGTCGTCCGCGGTAGTTTCCTTCCGTTTTCTTCCCTCCCGCCCGCTCTCACGATGCGCCTCGGGCGAGGACGAGGTGGCCGCATGTAAACGACGACCGCGTCGACGTGGGTGCCCGCGGGTGGCGTCGTGCGTCGCTCGTCGCTTGTTCGACGGCGGTGGTTGCGCTCGCCCGCCGCGGGAGCGAGCGCGCGGCGGGGTCGAGGCGGGCCGAGCCGAACCGAGCCCGGGCGGTACGCGGCGCGGTGCGGCGCGGCGGCTGCCCTGGGCGCGGGCTTGTTACTGGCTGTGTCGTTAGCTCGTGTTGTGCCCTAATGGTGCCCGCGGGCGCCTCGAGTCGCTGCCCTGCCACAGCTGCCACTGTCTGCTTGCCTGCCTGCCAACGTTGCCTTTTCCGCAGCCACCATCTCGCCCGCTTCCGCCTCGATCCAAGGCCGCATTTCGCTGCATCTTCCCCCCTACTGTCTCCTCGTCCGACGAGTAGCGTTTTTGCTAGGCTCTCTATTTTCATCTTGTAAAGGCGCCCTTCAGAGAAGAGATATGATGTGCTGAATTTGTTTTCCCTTTAAGGTATCAGTTTATAAAAAGTTTTTAAAAAGTTTATAAAAAGTCTTTGTTAATAATGTTTTCGTTTACATATTTTTTGTGTATTAGCGCCATTACCAAATCCGGTTTAAGCTTCATCCAATGATTGCATGAGAAAACTTCTTTAAACAATGTACACTACACGTTGATTGCTTTTCTTCAATTCTGAAATAATGGGATTCAATTTACGCAATTAAATCGCTTACAAAATGTATGTATTTTCAATTATCGGAGCGACCGTGTAAATCCATGCCAATACCCTCTCCCATCAACCTCCTCAAGCTCATGTGTGCTCTGCTGCTGTGAAAGGTTCTTTGTTGAATAGCGAAACAATAATCGACTGGACGAGAGATAGAAGTACGAGCTGGCGCCCGAGTGCAGAGCCGCAGACGTTGTGGAGATGGGCCAGTCCGCAGGCTCTACATCTAAGCGTTGGAAACTCGCTCTCACAATGCTGTCGCAGCCCTTCTGTCTCCATTCAATTCTTCCGCTCCTCACTGTGATGTAAAATTGGCACCCTCCACATCACACGACACAATTTCTTCGAAAGAATAGCAAATTATCGTATTTATACTACCAAGCATAGACCTCATTCTATACCGGTATATATTATTTTTCCCTCCCTTCTCACCAAACCAAACGTTACCAAATGTAAACAATTCAATTATACAAAAACTTGATATGTCCAGACATTTCGATTTTCGATATCTTTACCCTTTGTATCAATCTTTATCTCTGCGTTTTAATGTTTTTACTCTACCTCAAATTCTCACTCAGGCATGCATCACCCATGTCTACCAATTATCACTCGAACATTCCTTATCGCCGGCACCGTCTCTCCGTGCCATCGCACTCTGTACGTTCGACTTCGCTCTCACAGCCTCTCACAATATTTCACCCCATCGTCTATTCTCCCTCCATTCCACCACCATCACCATGACGTATCCTGATCCTACGGACACGAACTTGCCACCCACCTCACCGCCACCGGCTCCTCACCGCGCCTCGAGTCCACAATGCCCTGCGTAGAGCCGCGGCCGGCCGGCCGGCCAGTAGGCGTGGGTCACGGGGCGACCGAATGTTTGTAATTAATGGCTGTCCTTTGTGCGCGCGGAATTAATTTGTCACACATTTCCCGGTATTGAGACGGCGCCTCCGCCCGCCGGCCCTCCCACCGCTCCGCTCCTCGCCCCACTCCGCGCCGCCCACCCCAACCGCTGCGCTCGCTCGTGCGCCCGGGGCTGCGCGAGGCGTGGGATTGGGTGCGCGACAATGGCGCCAGGTGGTGGACGCTAATCTCTCCGAGGACGTCGATCCCCCCGACGGTCCCTGTCGATGAGGATTCGAAGTTATGCCAGGTAATCTCGAGGGCGAGCCTCCGAGGGCGGCAGGACGGAGGCGGCGGCGGCGGCCGAGCCGCAGCTGTGGATGTGGATGTGACAACACGGGACGAGAAGGGAGGAAAGAGTAGGGGGTGGGAACTATGGAGGTCCCAACATTGGGATAATATAGATTATGGAGTTTAAATGGTTAAAAAGGAAAATTCTTCTTTCGGAAGCACATTTATTTTACGATTTATAAACTTAATAATCGACAAATATTGAAATGTAAACAATTACATGAAATGATTTCAGCTTAATGTGATTCGTGTCATTCGTGTTTTTATTTAATATTCCAATGAAGTAAAAACCTTTTTAAAAACGAATGTCGATAAAATGCACGCTGTTTCTTATTCATACGTGTCTATTACAAATATTTTAGATTTTCTAAATTCACTTTAAATAATTCGTTTATAGTTGTTTTGATTACGACGATGTTAGAGAATTTTGCACCCAAATAACTATTATTGCTCTTATTGTTGATTTTCAAAACCATCAAATGATATCTTCTGTAAATTTTCGTCATATCTTTAATAATTTGGTTGGCTCCAATCGACCGAAAGTCAGTCATGTTGAAGAAAAAACGAGATTGTCATACTTTTTCATATGAAATTTCTGTTTGTACTGATGTATTTATTTTGTTATTGTCTTGTTTACCCACGGTAGTCATGAATTGCAATAAACTTCTAAGCATCAAATTCCATTTTTTCTTTTTTATTGTTTAATGCTTCTTGCTCATGTTGGATTTGTTACATATTGATTTTCAACAATGAATGACTTCTTATATTATATATGTAAATACGGAATGTTTTAATATTCGCTCTCACATTTAAACAAATATTTGAGTATAAAATAAATCTATTATATTTAGCTTCGAATATTCAACTACTTTTTGAAATATAAAGCATTTATTTCTAATGAAAAAGTACTCAGAAACATTGCCAATTAAAAGTATTTTACAGGCACAATTAGAATGTTTGGTGTGAACAAGTACTTTGCGTTGGTGATCACCAAAGACGGTATTTTCATGCAGTAAAACTCTCTAAAACGTGCTGTAAAACCCCCAAAACGTGAAAAACATGCAATAAAAAGATCAAGACTTGGCAAAACGGTGTTATGTAGCCTAAAAACTCCAGTTAATCCACTTACCAACTTATTTTTGTATTTTGAAAGAGATATTTCACGCGAATGACTATAATTAAGTTTGTACATATTGTTTAAACAAACCATATTTACATTTTAAATAATATTCGCACACAAAATTAAATTACCATAAAAAACAAAAAATGCAAGTACAAAAATAGAAAAATTTAAACACACCTTTAGATATCAAAATAATTAAGTTACTGAAGAAATGTTCTTAATTGTTTTCATTATGCAAAATTTACAATGGATATTTGCATTACATAATTTACAATTATATACATTCATATTATTTTCTTGAAAATACTTCTACCAACGAATACAGTTTCAGACAGGAGTAGGTATATTCTTATATATTCTTAATATGAATCTATCAGCATTATTGCTACATTTCATTAAAATGCCTGTTCAGGGAATAAATTTGTTCCTTACATTGAATATTCTCAAACCGTAATTATCAATCCTCTTTGAGATTTGCTCTACTCTTACATATTGAGAGCATATTCTTACCCATGCTGAGTCTGCAATGTTCTAGCGTTGACTTTCAAAATGGAATATAGAAGTTGAAGCCTGGGGCTTTTTCCAAGAGTGCCTTCCAATCAAAGAGAGCCACCGTACCACACATTCACCGCCGCCCTCACGACCAACCGCTTCATTCACATCTGCTAACTGGCCTCTCTTCGTTCATCAACCGTCAACTTGCTTTACTCCCGACTGCGTCTAAGTACCTGCCGGCCAACCACCCTACAACCGCCTACAAACTCCTGACAACCGCACGACAGTCGCCGTTATCCTCTCGCCTGCCCTTCAGGCTTCTTAGCGCCTGCCAGCCACGCGGGTAAAAAACAGGCGTAAGCCCCAAGAGGCCGCCCAAGGTTTAGGAGCCTCGGGCGGGCAATTACGACGCAGCGTGCTGCCGCTAATTGACGACACGAAGTGGCAGGGGAACGCGCGTCGACAGGTGGAGACCCAAGGGGACCCGTGAGGAGGGCGGAGGAAGCTGCGACGTCGACCACGACCAGGGCAGAAAATATAGTAAAAGCGGCAAGTTAGAAACTAATGTAATCACTTTGGAGAGTGTTGTGAAAAGGCATCGGCCAAGGTATTATAAACAAAGGAATCTGGAGAAAGAAAAGGAAGAGTTGAAATTCCGGAAATGAAATGATAAAGAAGACATAAGAAAGAAGGCACAGCTCTCCTCCTGTTATTAGAAGTCATACGATAGTGCATCAAAAAAAATTGATTGAACTCAGTCTAAGACGTCTTTGTTTATGTGGAATTTATAGAATTTACTGCATTTCCATTTTAATCAACTATCTTAACACCTTTCCTTCTAGGATTGAATTTATTTATAACAGCTGACAACTTATTTATTAATGTAAGCCGATTTCAGAGGATCTGTATTATTCACTAAAGACAAAGGTTTAAAAAGGTAAAATCAAGAAACAACAAAAACCTTCGAACAAAATCACCATGAAAAGCGTAGGCGATTGGTAGAGCTGCGGGGAAGACGACGACGGACGCGGAAGGCTGTGATTAAGACGAATAAGGAAGCGGAGACGGCGGAGATGGAGAAGGCCGCGGCGAAGGAAGCGGCGGAGGCAGCACCGGCGGCTTCGAAGCGCGCTCCGCAGTTCGCTCTTCGGTTGGCGACGGTGGCGCGCTCCTACCGATATCGACGGGATCGCGAGCAAGCGAGGCAAGGCGCCGCTGGGAGGGCTTACGGAGCGCGCCCACCTGCGCGGCCACCGCTACAACTTGGGCAAACTTGGGAATTCTCCTAAGAGATTGTCCCGGCCCCTAGGCCTTCGGGACGGCTTTTACGATGTGTCTTTAATGTACGGCTTGCGGGAATTGCGGGAAAGGATGAAGTAGTTTCGATAGGGATTTTATTTAAGCTAAAGCCGCGCTCATTCAGAGGCACCGCAATTGTTCTCATGCTTTCCAAAATCAGAAATTTCCAGCCATTTACTCTAGCACTGCAATATGTCACAAAGCAATCTCAAGTATATCGAGAACTTTTATTTTGTGCTATATTCTCGTGCATTTTATTATCTTTCAGAGGTCATCTTTTTATAATATTTTGCAATTCTTTGATGAATGTGGGCAACTTTTTAACGGTAGGTATTTTAAAGTGTCTAGAAATAAAGACCTAACCTTGAGAAGGTAGGCGAAGCGATTAATCGGAGCTATCGCTCCACACGCGGAGAAAAAAGAACAGTTGCAGTATACCTGATCCATTATACTGTATCAAGGGAACGCATGATAATATAGGCCCAACCAGGTTCACTGTTGCTGTTTCCTGACGGAGATAGTTCGAACGAAAAGTTGCATCGTAAAGAGTCCCTTGTTGCACTCCTCTGAATTCACCTTGTCAGAAGTGCACGGGTAGAAGCTGCCGAGCCCAAGCAACCTTGTTGGAAGAGTTGGCTATCTGCTCGGCGTAAGCAAGCAACACAGGTTGGAGGATCCAGCGTACCGTCATGAGGCATCCGGACGAAACTGATAGAAGGAGCCGGCCTTCCGTGTCGGCTTGCACAGCTATACTGGTTGAAGGGCCAGCCGTACGTGTTGCCTTATTTAAGCATTTCTTATTGGTGTTACAAGTACTGATCGTTGACGGGTATAGGATGGGTTATACGTAGTACTTGCTATTAATAGAATATTCATTATTTATTTTTGATCCAACAACAGATCTGTATATTTACCTATACAACCAGACACCGTAAAAACGGAAATAATTGCAGAAAAATGACTCATTTAGTGATCATTAAATTTCAAGGCCTAGAAAGCCTTTAAATTCTACAGTTTGACTATTATTACGGTAGATATACATACATCAATATGCCTGCATTGTTGTTGAATGAAAGTTGTATATATATATAATGAATATTCTGAAACAGCATGTACCTAAAAATAAAATTGTAGAATTTAACATTAAAATATTTATTTAGTAAAGTAAAATGTGTAAAATATAACATAACACAATAAAATGAAATATATTGACATAAACTTACTAGCTAACAAATGATAATGAAACATTTATGTACCACTTAATCATTTATGTGAGCAGGTGGATTAAATACACAAGGAGACTAAGAACATGTTTACAGTGATCAGTAATTATTTCAAAAATATTTTATAACTGTTTCAAAATTATTTTAAAAACGTTTTATAACTGTTTCAAAATTATTTTAAAAACTTTTTATAACTGTTTCAAAACTATTTCAAAACTGTTTCACAAGTACATTTAAATAGCAACTTTTATTACTGATTCCCAAAAAACAAATTTAATTCACATTTATTTTATAAAGACGCCAAGATTTATTTAAATTATGGATAAATATGTAGCTGAAAATTATTTTCGAATGTATTTGTTATTTCTTTTATTTCTGTTATTTCTTTTTATTTCTTTTCATTTTACAAATTTAATATTCTTGTTTTATATTTATATTAATTTTGGTTACTAAAGGTTCAATTCTATTAGTCCCTTCATTATACTTAGGGTTCTTGCATTCACTCGCACAAAATTCATCTACATAAAATTAACACTTAGTTTACTATTACAATGAATTCATAAATAGTTTACATACTGTTAAAATCAAAAAAGTATATGGAATAACCAACATAAATTACATCTATGTTTTTTACTTCTGTTATTTCAATTTCTGTAATCTAAATCTACCAACATACTATAAAATCAAATCAAATTAGTTAAATTAATTTAAAAACTGGAATTAAAATGTATTGCTCAGCATTGATTTACCTGCTGGGTCTGCAATTTAAATCAATCTCGTTGCTTAGAAACCTCTTTGCCCATTTGTCAATGAATAAGCTCATTGGCCTGCATTTACAAATCCTACACTCCCAACAAGTTAATGTCATAACTATTGTTATTATCATCTGAATGCAACAATAAAAAATTGTAGAGAAGAATGTGCACTCAATAACAGCGAATAAATATAGTGAGAGGTCGGGATATCACCATAATTTTAGTATTGTGTAAGGTGGGAGAAGACATCACTTTAGCGTGGGACGAAATGATTGGCCTTCATTTTATTGGACGAGTCAAATAATAGGTTTTCTTAGCAAATTAATAACCAGTTCTGAAGTGACTTTTTTGGCCAGTTATTTTGTTAAATGCATACTTTTTTGGATTGCTTCAATATTTAGGAATATTTTCTTCGAATACTATTGATTAATTTCACACACACACATAGATCACTACTCAGTATCACTAGTAACTGACAGTGATACAAGGGCAGGGAAAATAATTAGGTGCAGACTCTTAGTCTGCTTGCATGCAAAGAAATAAAATAAAATATGTTATAAAACCATGTATATAAAAAATTAAATAAAAATGCATATTTAATTAAATTTTGGAAAATTGCCTATACTAATTCAGAAATTGATAACAGCAGGATTGCCTCTATTGAAGTCATTAAATACTGTTGAAGATATTACAATGTCTTTGAAATTAGTGTTTGGCATGCAAGTGTGACTGCCAAGGAAAAATTATATAAACCAATAAATTCAAATTCGATTTAAAACTTATATGAAATTTAAAGAAAAAAAAATTGTGATTCAAGAGCAGAAAATGCAGAATTTGACCTCACATTGGCTCAGATTTCATCTTACAAATATGCTCCAATTACATCTGGTGATGTAGTAGAATGTTCAAAAAGATTCATTTCTCACAAAAGGATGAATTTGACTGAGTAAAATTTTGAAAAATTGTTTAGTGTTCCTGTTTCAAAAGACAATGAAAAAAATACAAAGCTAAAATTTGATTGTGCATGTTTCGTCAAATTTTATCTGGCATTTGTATGCAGGTTTTAGAATTTTAAAGGGCACGAGAATCATGTCTAGTAATATTGAATTGTTTTTATTTCAAGAGGAAAGTATTTTGTTCACTTGGCAAAGGACATGTTTCAGAAATTTATCAAGGTCAACACTATTACAACAATAATGACATTTCTTTGCCCAAGAATCATTAACACAATCTGAGATATTTTTCATTGATAATTTTGGAGATGAATAATAGCCAAAATCATTGCATGTTTGAGAATGCAGTGTTATCCATACTATATGCCACAAAAAAGCACATTGTGGAGAACTCTAAATTATGAAAAACTTGATAACTTTTTTCCTTGGAAACCAAAGTAAAAATTAATAATCTTTCAAAAGAAAATTACAAATTGTCACACTCGATGAACTTGATTCAGAACTCTAGTTGTAAAATAATGTCCTGAAAAACCAGCATTTTGAAGTTAATGACACTTTTCTAGTGGGAATGTGAATTTTTTATATTACTCATACTCATTTGTAGTCATTCTGAGAGCACCACTACATAGTACACATTGAAACTATAACAGAATTATAACACAAGTTATATTACCTAATGAGAATTTTAAAATAACTTGCCTGGTCAAAAATGATACACACTAAAAAAATTGAACCATTAATGTATACACATTTTAAATATGAATGAAATCACAGAAGTCCACGATTCTTGCAAAATTAGCAAAATGTATGTTGGCATCACCTTCAAATACATGTTCATGATCTTGTCATAGAATGCAATAGGCATTTAGAATTAACAATATCCATGAATATCTGCATCAATGAACCATCACCTGTTTCAATGACCAATTTCCATCACCTGTGCCAAAAATTACCTGAAAAATAAAATTAATACAACAGTATTTGAAAATATAATTAAAGTGAGAATTATTGAAAAATAAAAAAAATAAAATAAAAAATAGAAAGTTTTTTACAGCAGTTTTTTTGAGGAATGCATTATTATTTTGTTCAATTATTTACATAATGAGTTAGAATTTTTTGTATAATTTTTTAAATAATGAGTTTGGAAGTCAAGCCCTCTATATCCACTTAACATTAGAATTTGAATTGAAAGGATTCAAACCGATGATGTAAAACGAACTAATTGTTTATCTTGTTCGACAAGCTTTTAGAGGAATTTTACAATTTACATTAAAATAACTTTGAGCTGGATTAATGGCCAAGTTTTGTACGTTATGTCCAACAGAAATGCACATAAACTAATATATGCCTTTCTATTATTACAACTCATGATAGAAATATATACGTACCTAAAAGTTGCAATTCCATTCCACCATTCTCTTTTAATCTTGGTTGACAATTCTTGTTTGATTTCAAATAGGCGGTGTAAATGAAGGTATCATTTTCTTTCGAACTTCATTCGCCCGTTTACTTCCAATGAAATAAGATTTTCACTTCAAAGTGGTATTTTAGACTCTGTAGTCTGGCACCTATTAAAAGATATCCACCAATATCCTTTAGATTATAATCCACACTGATGCAGCACGATAAGTTTCAATACGGTACTTACCAGTGAACTCATAGTACGTTCAACGATTTGCTTTGCCAACGACGTATTTTTCTACAATAACAAATTGAAAACTTTCACAACGATGCGCTTTTCGCCACTTCGAAGAAATTTTCCTGAAGGGCCAGTCACTCTCTTAGCCCTTCCAAAATGAACTGAATAGAATGTCGTCGCAGGCCGATCGCCGGCGCGACGCTGCGGTGCGGACCAAGCCGTGTCACGCACCTGACCTTCGTCAATCCTCGGCTGATATCAGGTCCTTATCGCCCAGCAACACGCGTGCAGTTCGGACTGTCTCCTTCGTTTGCAGTAGTTTTGATGCAAGGTTAATTTAACAACCGATGGTTCAAATTAGTTCTTATGTAGTGAACTTACATTTGTACTTCTTTAAATCAGAATTTTTCTTAGGATGAACGGATAATATTGCGTAGCGCTCAGGTTGCAGCAAGCTTTGGCGCGCGCGCGCAACTTCCTGCCCCCCCCCCCCACCCCACACACTTCCAAGAGCCCGCCGAGGGCCTGGGACTGGTAGCTGATAAATATATAACGTAATTAGTCTGCCTTTCAACATTTATATTTACATGTGTAACAGCACAGACGGAAAATAATATAATTATTAAAGTTTGTCTCAAACTTCGTTCCCGTTTTGAGCAAGAATGACAGTTATGTTTTCTTTGCTTGATAAAGTCATAATTATCGCATCATGTGTATTCTATTATGTAATTGAAATAATGTGATATATATATATATATATATATATATATATATATATATATATATATATATATATATATATATATTGTGTGTGTGTGTGTGTTTAACAGATGTTGAATGTTTTTCAATGTATATTTTCTGCAGTACGTAATTAATCTGACAAGGTACCTGGCTGCTGTAGCCAGCTAGTGCTTTGCAACATGATTAGGCGTGATGAGGCCGACAGGTCCTTTAATGAAGCAACATCAACTTCTCAGAAATCACAGGCCGGTTGGTCCATCAAGGTCAGCAATCTTAGATGCTGTTGTAACCAGGAAAGGGAGTAAAGTCTCTGTTTCGCATACGAAAGTTTTGTACAACTATTGAAACCTTGTTGGGATTTATGGTATCCTTTTTTTTCAGTGCATTTATCGCAACCAATAAACAACACATCGGTGTGTTCTCTAATGTAAATTTTTGAATAATTTAAACATGATGAAATGAACTTTGACGTCCTGTAAGAATAACTAGATCGTCAATGTAGGAGTTAACAGAATCGACCACTATTTGTTTAAATTCTGTTTTTCGATCGTCTTCTAAATGAAAAGATGAGTTTTCAAATTTGTTTATCATTGAACATTTCGATTTCTCATTTAGAGGAAAATTAAAGTTATTTCCTAAGGTTACGGTATTAATCACTATTTTAGGAATATCATTGGCGGTAAGATTCCTGAAAACCTTATCAGTAGACATTTCGATATGTCAAATAATTTGCAACCAAGATTGGAGTTTTGATTCTACTGATAAAAAACGGGGGAATATGATTGTTTCTACATCTCAAAAGAAATTCCAAAGTGGCGTCTTCATTTTATACTCACATTAATTCAACGACGAAAAAATTATTGAATAAATCGTGGATGGATCATGATATATGTTTGGAATACTTTGCTTCTTACACTTCGGAGAGATTCGCTCTACTACTATAAGGCTGTTTCGAATGATGGAAGATTTTCTGATAAATAACCACTTTAGTATAATGCATTCGGCATCACACTTCTGAATCGTGGTGCCAAAAGCTATAAGTTGTCAAACGACTGTCAGCTCAGGAAACAATCTCTTTGCCAAAACTAGGTATCCGGATCAATGAAAAGTGCATTCATAATAAGCACCACTAAAGTTTTTTTTTTCTTCAAAGAAACAAACTTCTATATGTTGAATGAATCCGGTACGTATTCCAGAAATATTTGTCTTAATGAGACACTTAGAATTCTTGAATTTAATTAAATATAATCTGTCATTTATATTTTGTTTCTCAGAAACCAACAAAACAAGACCACTCTTTCCAGTCGCTGAACAGTTGGTCACAGGTTATCAGATAAGTCTCAAGGCCTGTTTCCTTAAAGGATAAATACAATCTATCTTTACAAGAAGATTTCATCAAATCATACTAATGTGGGACGCATGTTGGAGGGAAAACTCTTTAAATGAAACGTAGACTTTTCAACAATAAAGTTTCATAATATATTGTTACAGAAATGCGATTGTTAAAGAAAGTACACCCTGTTTCCTCACACAACCCCTACACCTTCATAAGTATTTCCCTTTCCTCGCCACTTGGTACAAAATGCAGTCCTTGCGATCACTCATAAACAATTCAGGCGTTGTATTCGACTCGGCTCATCTCACCTGATTTTCCCGCTGGCCCGGCGTCTCCCTTTGACGCCGACGTTTAAACTGCTACCTGCTACGCCGCACCTGCCGGCCACTTCGTGCAGTCAACCTCAGCGTAAGATACCGCAATCCCGCAATAATAATGATAATAAATGATAATTACTTATTTTATAATTCCTTAAAGTACCGTCCGCCTGTCGAATATGAAAATGGGGTCTAATGATATGTGATTATCATGTCACCTCATGTTTTGTAATTCAATGTGTTTTGAAGATCTTTCAGGTGACCTTTGAAGTTTTTACTTACATTTCAGCGTCATCTAGCCATTACCTTTCCATATTAGTAAGTAAATATAAGTTTTGTATTGTCTTTATATTATAATTCATATTTCCCGTACATCTGATCCTTTTCAACGATCATTCTATATCCTTAAAATCCCATTCTCTTTACTGCTTCTCACAGTTCCATATGTCTCAAACTCCACTTCCAACACTTCAATGTAACTGCATCATTTGCTAACTCTCCGTGCAACTTGTAACGAAGGTCTTCAATTCGATTAAAAACGCTTCACCAACTTCCAGAACCGCGCAATGTAAAGTTTCTGAGAACCGGGGCCAACGCTTATCGCTTGTACCAGCAACTTGCAACAGCAACCTAGGGTCAAAGTAAGTACGACCATTTCCGTTAATATCTCCATTGCCAACCCTCCTCTACCGCCCACCAGAGACCATGTCATTGCCATTATCGTTGTTTACCTTTTCCTTCTGATTCCCTTTATTGAATATTTTACATGAATGTTCGAAGCGTAGTATAATCATTTACATTCCCCTGCAATCAATTCTAACAATGTCCCTGATGGCGGGCTAATATCCTGTTTTATTTCTCGTGACATCCTCTGTCAATGTAATTTTCTACAATCTTTTTCTTCACAATTAACGCTTCGTCCCACAAGCTAGTAAACTATTTATAATTCTTAACCGTCTCACCAATAGCCTGACCTTCCCAACCGTCCCTTACGTCGCAATTGAATCCGATCCACGGTACGCGCCGTTGCCTGTTTCCTTGCCCCTTCCCATTCCTCCGCCTGTGTCTTTGCCCTCCCCGTCGATGAAACCGCTGCCGTCGCCACCGCGGACGCTATCGTTGGCGAGGCCGCCGTCAACTCACCGGCTCCGCGGAGTTCGCTAACGAGACGTCTCCGAGTCGCCGTCGCCAACGCCGCAACTGACACGAGTTTGCCGGCGGCGGACCAATTAGGAGGCGCGTCGCGAACGTCAAAATAGCGGGAGCGCCCCGATCCCGCGGGCGATAGTGCTTTGTCGTTTCTGCTCCAATTAACGATATGCCTCCATCGCTTCGCTCCTCTACCCTCGCGCTCGACCCCGCTACCCACCCATTCACTTGGGACACCGCGCTCATCGCTGACCACCCCTCCCGCTCTCGCCATTCTCGCCCGACTCGGTTGTCCCCATACATACCCACTCGCCGTCCCCTCCATCCTCATCGACCACCTCACCTTCTCATCCTCCGCTCATCCCATCCCCCCCTCATTTGCGCCACCTCCACAGTCGTACGCTTTGCCGCCCCCGAGTACTGTTCCGTTCCCATCCATCCTCCCTCCCCGCCCTCGCCGCTCCACGCCACTTCCCTCGCCCTTTGACCCTCCTTGTTATTGTTACGTTTCCCTTCGTGCGCCGGCGAAGCTGCCGCGCACGGGCGCTCGCTCGCACGAGCACGGAAAATCTCTAATTGGATAAGCTGATATTGTTTTTGTGGAGTTAAATAATGACCTGAAGGAAAACAAAGAGCCCTCGCTATTTGGATCTCGTGCTTCCAAATCCTTACGCTCCGGCGCCGCTGCTGCCGCCGCTTCTGCCGCCGGGTGGTTGGGTGTTTAAAGCGGACGTTTGGTTTTGTTGAGTAAATGCGAGCCTCCTGCGCTTTCACCTGGCAGACGTCAAGGATCTTTCTTCGTTTGTATTCGGTTCGGGTGCCGTAATTAAGGTTCTTGTGTCAACAGGAATAGGCGGAAGGAAGTTCTTAAAAAGGACTGCCACGAGGTTCTAAAGAAAATCTTCATCGGATTTGCTGAAGTGAAACTGCAATAAATGGCTAAGGTATAAATGTGCAACGTTTACATACTTTTGGGGGATATTTTCTATTATATCATCTTTCAAATTTGAAAAAATACGTTTTTATGAAACTTGCTTGGAATCCAAAGAATTTCTTCAAATAATAATAATTCCTTCAACATTGAAATATGCCCGACGTTGATTGGTGCCAATTTGAAACAAGCCCCGTCTTTCTATTTAAAAACAAGCACCACTTGGAACGATATATTGAAACATAATTATTACTGATAAATGTGATTTGGGCACCAGGAAAAGGTTACATTTGAAACTTAATGAATCCTACGTAATTTAAATATCTCTCATTCCAAAATTATGTTGTCCTAGCTCAGTTAATTGGGATTCGAAGTTCATAATTGTTTCTACTTACTCTGCAACCAATTATTCAATCTGCCATCCGTACGGAGTAGCAAGGAATCTGAAAATCTTATTAAAATGCTGGATTGCGCGTAACTAACAATGATAATCAGCTTTCTTTCAACTTAAATTACAATTTACTATAATAAAAATGATAATCAAAAATGAATTGATCTTTGGTCATGACCAGTTTTCTCTATATTACAATAGTTATAAAACCTTGTTATTCATTCGTGGGTCTTCGCGCGCTCTTCACTTCTTCGTTCGATGACGCCCCGTAGAACCTTCTCCGTCGACGCAGCAGAATCTTCCTCGACTAATGTCCGTGATCTGATTCCAAATTCTCCCGGCAATACTATTATAATCCGTCCCCCTTCCCTCACTTGCGTCTCAGGTGGACGCCTAGACACGTATTTACTTCCTACAAGAACGCTCTATCCTAATATAAGAAACGATAATTAATTTTATACAACTGTCAATTACAGTCTTTCCTCGACCTGATAAAATATATCAGGAGCCGACCCGCTCATCACCGCGTTGTTCAAGCGAATTAATGTTCTTCTAAAAACTCGGAAGCATCCTAATTTTATATCTTTTTCTTTTGTCTCTCAAAACAATGCTTATTCCGCCTCTGCTCTGTCATTTCAACATAACGAAAATGATCCTTAACGCCGGTTGTTTATTTGTCATATAGTGACCCCCTCGCGATCGTCTATTGACGTCCCAATATTCATTGTCATATAAAATGACATTTCCATAATAAAAATGGTTCGTCATTTTGTTATATCACAACATTAGCACATTTTCTCCATTAGATACAAAGGCTAATTATCAGCAAATAATATTCATTATTACTATTCTAGACAGTAAGATTATTATTATTCTTTTCTGCTGTGAAAGTACTTATTTGTAAAAATGGAAATGAAATACGCTTCATCAAATCCTAAGACTTTCCTAATTGTCATTGAAAAAAACTATTGATTTCTTCAGTCACAGAAATAGGTTTGAGAAGTGAAACCGTTATGGATTGGAACTAAATTTTACAATTCAAAATTACACTGTGTTCCATTTCACCATTGTTTGAATTGTGCCCTCCCGATATGACAAAAACGCGTAAGAGCTCCAGGAAACAAGCTTCACATCCGATCGTCGTATTTTTCCTCACCTTCACCGATGCGTTGCGGCTTCCGTGGCGGGTGGGCGCAGGTTAATCGCGAACTTTCCGCCAGTGATTTTTGCCGCGCCCCTCGTGCAGGTGGCCGTTTCCTGAGTCTCCACCGGGCGGGGGTCGGATGACGCCTCAGAGGGGGAGGTTGCGCGTGGCAGCTGCCGTGCCGACGCGCTGGATAATGCATGCGCGGGGCTCTCGGCGCGCGTGAATAAGAAATTAAGCAGCGACGCCGCGCCAGGAATCTGTGTCCCCGCCGCCAGCGCTGGGTGCGACCGAGCGGCGGCGACAGATAAAGCGAGGACGGAGGAGCGGAAAGTGGCGCATTGTTTGAGGAGAGGGGGAAGAATTGCAGTGGGGCGGAGAATATGGAGAGTAGGAAGAGGAACGGGGTTGAAATGTGCGTCGAACTAGAGAAAGGACGTGAACATAAGGGTGAGGTTAAGAACCAGCCAGTATGTGTCTATATTTGATGGTAACTTGGATTGCGAAATGTGAGCTGAATTATAGGGAAAATAGCCCTATAATCTAGAGACTTTAGATTTAACGTATACGTTACGTACTTCTCTATAGAAAAGTTGCAGCGAGGAAAATGCAAAACTTAAACATTAAGACAAGGATTAATAAGATATGGAATCTTATGGGAATAAAATTATCATCGCTAAGAATAAAGTAATGAAAGCTTTGTGTAATGAGGGAGAGACTAAGAACATTATCGCACATTGCAGTTCTTAATACTCAATACATCTCAATCTGAAGTGAAATCCTAAGAAAGAACAGCGACAGTCGGAGAGAAGATGGGAAAGAGATTCGCGGACGACAGGCAGAGCAATCAGCGCCGAGGGGAGAGGACGCAGCTGATGACTGCGCGGGGAAACAGGTGTCGCAGCCGGCAGGGGCACGTCGAGACAGGAGTCTGCAGCGGGGTAAGGGCGGGCCATGCATATCGCATGAGGGCAGCGGCGACGGCGACGGCGACGCCGCTAGTGGAGCCGCTTAAATAATGCAGTGCAGATGAAGGCCCCGCACTCTTGTGATGAAAGGAACAATTAGCTAACGACGCTCACACTTGCAGATATTACGAGCGTCTTACGCCACTTTCCAGCGCCGTTCAGAGTTTGCGTAAGGAGGCGGTGGCGGCGGTGACGGTGGCGGCGGCGGCGGCGGCGGCACTGCCATTCGCTCCGTGGCACCCGCCCGCGCGCCCGCTCTCTCTTGCTCTCTCACCCCTCGCGCGCTCTCCCCGGCTCCGATCGGCGCGCGGCGGCTCCTCATCCGACGCGTGCCACGCCTCGTCGTCACGTGAATCCGTTTCATTCCGGTACTTTATGGTCTTATCATTCAACGTTTTACCTACAATAGAGTGTGACATTCAGCGTTTCTATGCCCATCTGTACTATTTGGTGTACAATGTTCACAGAAAAAAAGTTGCTACTTTTGAACTTCTTGTCAGGATTTTGGGTATTAATATCTGATTGCTAGCTGAAAATGTGTTTCGATAATTGATATTTCTAGATATGTGTTTATGTGTAACAAAAAACTTAAAAATATTGAATATGCATTTTTCGTTTATGTGGATGTAATAGATAAAATCATGTGTCACCATTTCTCGAAGTGTGTAGTGTAACCGCCCATATGTTGGTTACATTGATTTTTGAGAAGCACCCGAAAACGTCAAGACACGACAAGATGCAATTATAGTGTTACCGAATTGCAAGAGATGGCGCCAGCAGTAAATGGTATCCCTTGCGAGAATTTATTAAGGTTTCTGAACGCACTTGCGTAGAATAGGACCAGAACCGATCAGAAATCGCCCTTGAAAATATCAGCATTAGCGCAAAGCACCGCTACGAAACACTCTTTTGCTGCCGACCGCCGATCTGGACGCACCGAAACTGTTCGTGTTGGGCAGAGAGGAGAATTCACCGTATTTCGACAATAAGAAGCTTGAAAAAGGTAATTCGTCTCATCATGTTGAAATAACGATACCATGTGTGAGAGAATTGAGTATTTTAAATCATGAATATTCTGATAAATTCACGTGAACGCATTACGTAGAAATATGCTATTTTTCTCTCAACGAGGAAATAATATATTTCAACGTTCAAGAACGTATACTGAAGTAAAAAGCATGTGCTATAGGAAATGTTTCTTTCTATTTCCAGCTTTTTTTGTTTTTCGTCTTGGCTTACCACGTAAGAAATTCATTACGCGGAGATATTGCAGTCATATTGTATAAAATTTGAAGGACTGTGGTAGTGATTCACCAGAGCACGTGTTGCCACGACCTTGAAAGGATCTGGATCGTCGTCACCGCTCCGAGCTGTGGAAATATTTCTTCGAGACGACGTGTCGTGAGTCAGAAAGTAAAAATTTAATACTTGACTAGAAATTCTCTTTAAAAACTGTTTAAAGAAGCGAGAATTATTCTACCGAGATAGAATTCACCTCACTTACAGACGTAGATAGTCGAGTAATTAAATTAAAATGATTTAAACGTAATCTTTTACAATATTGCAGTCGTAAAAGGAAGCCAGATAGCTAATTCATGTAAAGAATTGTAAAAACCTATTTTTTTCATTTTTCTATTAACGATAATATTTGTTCTTTTAGTGTGTTTTCAATTTATTGTTTAATCGTTTTCAAAATGTTCAAAACCAATAATTAGTAAAAAAGTTATTATTAATTGTACGTTCATTGCATAACGACTGTTTTTTGCTGGCTAAATTGTATAAAGTAATGATCTACGTGAAAGTGAAACAACTTCTTGTATATATTTCATCCACTATTCAAGTGACAATTTCTTTGAAAGTGTATATAAAGGGTATTTTGGTATGTGATTCTTTTTCAGTATTTTGTGTTTCCATGTATAATTGTCTTATGTACAGATATTTTATTGTGTTTTTGTGAAGTGAAGGGTAATAAAATTGTATGTAAAGTGTTTATGCGAGTGTTAGAACGCAACTGCAGTTGTTAGGTAACCACGTAATTGCTAAAGGTAGAGCAAGTGATAGAATTTTCAATGCAATGTGTAAATACTAGATGAAATTGTATTCAAATATTCAACAGAATATATCTAGAACTTTGTTCATAGTTAAAAGATTAACTTGCCTATGTTTCTTTTATTACAAAAAGCAGGTTAAAAGACGAATCCACTCCTGTAGGGCAGTTAGGACATATAAAACCATTCCTAATTTTTGGTGTGACATTGTCATAACAAGTCACAGGTCAAGTAATACTACTAGGTTACTTGAGTGACCCGCTGTAGGCTTTTTAGTGAATATAGTGAAAAGGTAGAGCGGTCACAGTAGGGACTCTTCACTGAAAAGTGTTAGTGGCGTAGTTTTGCTTGGAACCTTTGATCGTTATGTTACAATAAACATTACCACATCGTCGACAGTTATCTGTCACTATCATCCCTTGCAACCGCATTAGCATTACGTAACAACGAATGCGCCGGCACCCCCGCTACAGGCGCCAGCAGCGCTACCGCCGCCGACGCCGTAGGTCGATCGCATCGCCCGCAGCAAATTGGTACAAACTGGCGCGATAACATCGCGATGCTATCGGTTCCATAAATATCGAGTCGCCGCCGCCGCTACCGCCGCCGCTACCGCCGCCACCCCTCGCCTTCCCACGCCCGTCTGACTGTGCCCACGCTACCACCCCCCCAGAGCCCCCTCCCCTCTCACCGCTGCAAAGGCTCTCGTCACCGTCGCTGTCGCCAACCCGCTATTCAACTCGCTCCGCCCATGCCAATTTCAGCAACGATTACGTCAAAAGTCACTTACCTCACCATCACTGCCTCCATCAATCACAATATCTCTCTCACTATCCCTACCAACGCTAATCCACCGATAGTGCCCATGCGATTTCATCGTCTCTTCCCTGCTTCGACTCTCTGTCCTGTTACCATGTCACCCCGACAGCGCTGTCGTCTTCGTGATATCGCCCCGAGATCATCCTGACACTGTCCCCACAACGATCCAACGTCTCGACGCCCTTCGAAAGTACCGCCTACATTTCAACATCCTCGCACAATATTTTATAAAATTGATTCCGTAAAAATGTACTGCTCGCCATTGCAACCACTGAAACAACACCACTTCACCACCCTCAGGTAAATTGCAGCTTCGTAATTTTGGCCCCCTTTAATATTTTTCACTTACCTTTCTCAATTTTCACTTTGAATTCACTAGAGTCTACTACATCTTCCACTTTTCTGTCCTTTTAGGAAAAGGTTTTCTTGTGATATCGTTCTTCTGATATCGTATATTGAATACATTAATTTTCACTAGTTTCCAACTTATGTCGCTTCTCTGGCCCTTTTCTGATAAACGTCATCTCCATCCCCATCCCCACTCCTAAGTTATCTTGTGTCTCGCTCGTCATATTTTTCTTCTGCGTATTGCAAAATTGCGTTTCCATCATAACATTAATTACATTCATTGCTTTCACAACATTAATTTCCATTTCCCAATATCCTTTTAAAGTGTCCTACTCTAGTGACACTATTTTTACATACGATGTTAATTTAACTTCACTCTGATCTCAATACATATCTCCACTATATAACACTACCGTTACTATCTTCTCCACTCGGTCCTTCCAAGCCATGGCGTGCATTGTGATTCGTGATGCGTGCAACGCTGCAACTACAGCCGCAACGTAACGGCGAATTGTGCGACTGACGATTGTGAAATCTGGATAAATGGTCACGAAATCTTGGATGTTATGAAATTGTCACAATATCTGCACTTCATTTTGTTGAGCCAATTTGTGTTATACAGCAATGCCGACTAAGATCAATATACCAAAAAAGTGACGACAACTTTCCTTTATCTATGAACTTCTGAAAGGGAAAGAATAATAGGGTCAAAACAAAAACTAATCTTATTTATACGAACCATTTTTTAATGCAATTCATCGATTTTCGAAAGAAGAAAATTTTAAAACTTTAATGTTATGAATTAAATTTTACCAACAAATCTTTGCTCATTTCACTGTAGATACGTCAATATCTTTGCAAGAGCACCAATTTTCACAGAACTATATTGTTAATGGCAAACAAAATGATTAATTCTAACTTATTTTTTGAAATGCATAGAACTACGAGCTGAATTTGGGTTTTTCATTGTCCGTTGCTTGCCTCTTATTTAGCAATAATTAAAATATACATTTGCCATTCATGTGCTGAATGTTGAATGGTCCTAGTTCAACTCAAATATTTATTTTTGTGTATATATCATTTGCGATAGCATTCTGTCTTTTTGAAAAATTTGCAGTTATAAAAATATTTCATATTCAAAAATTAATTTTGAACGAAAATATAATTTCAGATATTGCGAAAAACCGTTGCATTTGAACATTTGAAGTGAACATTTGAAACCGAAACATTTGGCTATAACCAAAATGTATACATTTGGAAAACATTTGGCGTGCGAATACACCTGTAACAAACTGGTGACACTTTCTACATTACAATGCATACCTCGTCCGAAGCGGTTTCCATTCCATTTCCTCTTCCCTCTCGTTGAAGAGGCTTCTTTCTGTTTCCTCAGTAAGTGAAATACCGAGGCAGATACGAGCAGCTCCTCCCCGGGCAGAAAATTGTGGGCGTATTGCGGTAAATACTTGCGCGAAGACATCCGAAGACGCATCTCCGCGAACGTGCGGGTCGCCAGTTCTTTCTGCGCCTTTGCTTTTACGACAGGCAAATTACAGGCCTCCGCCCCGGACAGGCCGCACGCGCGCCCCCTCCCTCGCCCCCCCCCCCCCGGTGACATCCCCACCCCCACCCGCCGGCTGCCGTCCTGCACCCTGCACGACCGCTGACTCCCCGGCGCGCGCTGGACGTGCCAAGGCTGGACGTGCTGTCGAAGCATGTCTAATATACACGTAAGCTTCCGCGGCTCGAGTCGATGACTTCTTGGCTGTCCGGTTGACGCAGCGTAGTGGGCTGAGCGGCCTACTAGACCGCTCAGTCCACTACGCGGCGTCACCCGGACAGCCAAGAAGCTATTGCATGTCTTTTCGCAACTCTTCGTTCTTTATTAGCAGATGGAATGTAACGTACTTCGTTAGAATTGTAAGGCTTAATTTCACTGCAATGTGTAACGCTGCCGCCTTCTTCAAAACGCCGCCTTCAATATACTGTCGCTTCTGCGATGTTTCCATTATTTTTAATTATCTCTTCTCATGATGTTTTTTTTCCTACAAATTTTTATCAACGTCTTCTCTGGCTTGGTTTTTCCATTAATGTAATGTGTTTTTCAATAAGTGAGTTTTATTTATCTCATTCTTCCTGGGCTTTTCCCATTCCTTCCCTTTCTCCTATTTCTTCTTTCCTCTTTCTGGTCATTTCTCTTTTTTTAAAATAACCGTAACGTAAGGTTATTTTCTTCAGTTCTCCGGATCTTCCTTATTCCCAGTTTTGTCCTAATTATTTCCTTCTTTTTCCTTTCTTTCTCAGTTTCGTCCTTTTGACTTGCCCATGACCTTCTCTTAACCGAATTATATTGTTATTTTTACTCTCTCCATTATTCTTTTGCTCTCTCAAATTCTTATATTTCCTTTTAATCTCACTTCACCCATTGCCTCTAAGATAATGGAGATGCTTCTGTCATCCTGGATACCCCACCAACACCATCACCACGAGGTCTTTCTTCTGATGCAGCGCCGTTGCCGCTCTCCGCGCCTTTACTTCTCACGCCGTCCTCTCCTTCCCGCACCACCCCCTCCCGTGCCATCAGCCAGCGCGCGCCCCGGACCTCCCCTTCCAATCAATATGCGAAGTGCGATCCCAGGAGACTTGTCTGCGCAGCCGGCAGCCCTCCGTGCTCGCTGTCCTCTCGTCCTCGCGCACGACGCCCCTCCTTGCCCTGCACCGCGGGATTCTCTGCGGGAATGTGAGTGACCGCCCTGCGCACCGCTAGTCTCTTCAACACGTACTCGCGCACGCGGCCACAAGGCACCTCACTTGCCCCCAGCGCTTTCTCTATCTCTCTCACAGGCACGTGCACCAATCATGCACGTGCTCACGTCTCAGAGATATCTTTATTGTCTCGTTCAAGCCCTTTAAAAAACGTTAAGGGCCCAGGAATTCATGTAATTCACGCACATATGTAAGATGTATCGAATTTTTAGGACGACGTGGTAATGACACAGTATTATTAATCTAAAAGTTCAACTGGCAAATATGAGATGCAATTTTATATCCATATACTTTAAAAAACTCATTTTTATTGATTTTAGTGTGCATCATTTAACTATTCAAAATAAAATTTCTATGCTATTTTTATTTATACTTCAACACTATTTACTTTTACATTCCTCACATCCGAACGTTTTGGTAACGACGATGTGCTAGTTACTTTTAGTTTTGTATGATTGGATTTCTGTTTTCATGTTTAAAACGTATTGCGTTCTTAGATAAATAAATATTTTTCTTTAAAATACTGATCGGTCGTATAAATAAAAGATATTTAAAATTAAACCGTTGTAAAACATCTTAACGAGTAGAACAATCTGACGTTGCCAAATTCAAATCCAAGTTTCAGCACTGCAGTGATGCGATGTCACCCACTTGCATGCAACAGGCTTGCCGACGGGCTGGAATATGTCGAGATACCAAAAAAATGAGGCATCAATGACGGTCTACTCCGTATGCAATAATGATCGTGTCAGCATTAATCATTCCTGTGCACGGTATCACTCATTCGCGTCGGTCGTATTTGTTCGTGCAATGTATGACCGCTACCGAAAGAAGTCAAGCTGCATGTAAAATTCACACTGCTGGATTACGTCATCGTCGAACAATGAGCAATTAGGATTCATGTGCGAAATTTCTAATTGAACGTGTCACGCCGCCACTGAAGTCCGCGCGGTCGACAGAGAGGCTGCCGCGTGGAGGGACGCCTTGTTACATCTGTCACACAAAAAAACGTTGGAGCAGACACGCAGGGATGGGCTCGCGTTCGGGAAATAATGTCCTCAGTGATCAGTCTGCAGAATAAATCGTCGACGAAAACTCCATCTTAATGAATTGTTGAGCGAGAGCGTGATTGAATACAAATGTATTGATATTTATCCCATTCTACGTTCTTAATATTAGAAAGAATAATTTGTGTGAGAATATAATGATTGGGTTTTATACACAGTCCGAAATTGTCATAAACTCATCCCAACATAACCAAAATAATCCAAGTAATTTCGTATGGTGAATAAGAATTTTTTTACATACTTTAAGAAATTCTAGTATTGCAACATAATATAAGAATATTTCCAAAATTTAGTAATATGTCCTCGCAAGTTGAGATATTTTAAAAATATGAGTAGAATTTTAATAACCTTCAAGTTTAATAAGATTAAAGCGTCGTTAGTCATTCAGGTCATCTCACTGATATCTTTGCCTGAAGGAAACTAAAAAAGATCACGTCATTTAATTACGTTAATCTGTTACAGAAATAAGTCGTTTGCTCCTTACAAAACGCATCGAGACGGGAATATATTAATTATAATGAAGGAACGATTGTAATAAACTCTTTCTGATAATTGTTTATATCATGCAACTTTTAATCAATTAGCAGTCCGTAGTGGACTGCAACCCTCCTAATAATCAGGTACACCCCTGTCTTTTCCCTTTCGCACTCATTGCCTTAAAGCCCTTTGTTTTTCAGCCTTTGTCGGACGATGGGTGGGGGTGTTGGCAGTTGCGATGGAGAGAGGCGGGACGGGTTGAGACAGCAGCTCAGCTTGGCGGATCTGTCGCCAAGATGATTAATATCTGCCGCTGCACGGGGCGTGGGGCTCTAGCCGGCAGAGCTCTGCTCTGTGGCGTTGCCGCCGCCATCGTCTGTCTCCGTTACAATCGAGTCCCCTACCTGTGGCTCAGCCATCTCCACTGCAGTCGACTTCAACTACTACCTCTATCATCTCTGCCTAATCCCTACAGCAGTGTTCTACGACCGTTTCCCCTTTTCCCGTCCAAGTTTATCGCTTCCTTCATCATCGACTCCATTTAGGTCAACGTCTTTTAGTTCTCCACCCAATAGCTACCTCCATCATTACATTATCATTACCACAAACAACTGACTCCACCTCCGACATCTTAACGTTGTTTGTTTGTTGTTTTTTTTTTTTGTTTTCCTTGATTTGGAGTGAAATTGTTGTGCTGAAAATGTCCTTTTTGGAGTGAAATTGTTGGGTATTGTGCTTTTAAATTAATCTTTTGACTATGTTGGTAATTTTATTGAGTTCAGACTTAATTTCTGAGGTTCTTAAGTTGGCCCACAGTCTTCTTGTTTTGTTTTTTATTCTTATGGCAGGTAGTATTTCCTGATTATAGAGTATATATATATATATATATATATATATATATATATATACATATACATATAATATATATATATATATATATATATATATATATATATATATATATATATATATATATATACTCTAACACACCCACCTCCTACCTTCCACACGTGGGGAGAGCGTGATAGTATGAATGCTCGTGAAGCGAGCTTAAAATTCTCAGGAAGCAGGATCTTTTGGGTTTGAGAAAGGTCTGAACCCTTGACACAATGAATCAGATAAAATACGAATAAAATGAACACATATTCAATGAAAATTTACAGTGGCACAATTATATAATAGGATTATGCACTTTAAATAGTTGGTCACTGAAAAAAACAGAAAACAAGGCAAAACAAAAAAATTGGCGTCACCTCGACTGCCTGAACACACTTTCACCAATTACAATTCACAATTTGCTCATTCCTATTTCTGAATTTTTATCTACCACATTATTTTACTATTTCTACTCTCTAGTTTTTCCGTGCCTTTTAAAATGAGTTTTACACTTGTTCTAAGGTATCCCGTTCAGAGGTGCTAGCCTTGGGCTTCTCACTCACTATAACACTGTGAACTTTAAAGAGAAAAAAAACAATAAAACGTAACATACACGTTACTTAAATTTGACCCCTTTACATATCACAGAAAGCAATTACTTTTAACACAATACAATAAACTATGACTTTTCCAGATAACATCAACTGTACAACATATGAAAATCATGAATTATTTAAGTAAACTTGTACAAGGTATGGCCTCTTTGAATGAATTCAATAACACGCGCAGTAAATGAACTTGAAACTGCCACTCACATCGTTCGAAATACTTCTCCTACCTATTCTGGACTTTTCACCCACTTTTAAGACGAATTGTCGTGTATTTACTGCTAATCTCTTTCCCCAACTGATCGCCGCATGAAACTTGCCAGTTCTTTTACCTCAACAGCTCCGCATCGCTCGCCTGTAGGTAACCTTGGGGATTTTCTGCCGCTCGCAGCCTCGCGTTGCCACCCGTCTTCGCTCGCTGTCCCACGATGTTACCAGTTTCCTTCCCTCGAGCTCTGGACTCCGCCACGCCTCCAATTTCCACACCTTTCTCCCGTTCTCCGGACTCGTACGATTCTCGTTCCAGTCCAAATCTTTCTCACCTACGCTTCTCTCTTCCTGGGATCGTCCTTCTTCTGCCGCGCCTCGTACAAGTTTGTTCGCACTTCCAGCCTCGAATAATTAATGTTGCTGAAGTTACGCTTTAAATGCTCGGCCTACCTATCACACTTTGTGCGCGTGTGGTCTCAGCGTGCAATATGAAATGCTGGATTTAGTTAATGTCCTGCGCAAATTTTACAAATTTGAAATTATTTCGAAGTCAAACAATCACTTCACTTGCTCTCTCAAATATTGTGAATGTTAATGCGAAGAATGTTCGGGCACTCCACTTCTCAATTACATCACTTTCGTTGATGCGCTTCTCAAGCTAACTTTTAACTACCAAGTTAAAATAAACTCCTATGCTATCAAGTTACAATCGCCTTCAGAACTCAGTCTAGTCGCCGTCGCTGCTGCAATCATAGAGAGCTCCTGCGAGGCGCGCCGCGATACTTATGGTACTCGCGCCTGGGGAAATTTTTGGAGGGGTGAATATTCTCCTCTTTTTGTGACCTCCCGGAAAAACATTATTCGCTAGTTCGGGCGTCAGAGTTCGAAAAGCTGTGGCGCGTTTACAAGCCATCGCTCCGCCGCATACCCTACTCCTCTCTGTTCGTGGGCTTCTTTTCGTAGCTGATGGTGGCCTTATGGGGTTGTCTAATCCCATGACGTCACAATGCACACACATTTGCCGTGTTTTTATTCGGTTTACGAACTGGAATAATAACTGCATGTTTCCAGGTAAACGGGAAGTGAAATATTCTGAAACAAGAATTATATATGTTATCTCGTATAAGCTATTGCTGGTAGGGGAAGCTTTTTTAGTATTAAATTATTTATTTTATCGTGGCCTGGAGATTTTTTATTTGGTAGTTTTCTAATTATTTGTGTGATTTCTTTTGGAGATATGTAGTGAATTCTATGATAAGATCCATATACCGAGAGTTTTGATGCTGTAGTAGTGATTGTTTTATGTTCGGGATGGGGTTGAGTTGTGTTAGTTGTGAATGTTGAGGCGAAATACGTGGCTAATTCTTCCGGTTTTTGTTTTGAAGTGTATGCTTTTCCTATTGTTTGGTTTAATGGGGGGATTATTGTTTATTTATTTAATTTTTTTTTTGGTAAAGAGCCATATTGAGTTACTTTTTGGTGTTCAGATTTTGGAGTGAAATTGTTGGGCATTGTGCTTTTAAATTAATCTTTTGTCTATGTTGGTAATTTTATTGAGTTCAGACTTAATTTCTGAGGTTCTTAAGTTGGCCCACAGTCTTCTTGTTTTGTTTTTTATTCTTATGGCAGGTAGTATTTCCTGATTATATGCAATATGGTGTCCTTGTTGCTTTTAGGTTGCTTTTGTAGTTTAATTTGTGAAGTTTGTAGTGTGGAATGTATTAGTGTGTTTAGGTAAGGTACGGCATTTTCTATTTCAATTGGACTATTTAATATGTTAATTGTGGGGATGGCACTGCTTATGGTGTTCTGAAACTTGTGCCAGTTAATTTTGAGTGTGTTGGGTTTGGGCGTTGGGGAATGAGGTGGAGGCAGCTGATAGGAGGATATTAGAACTGGTATGTGGTTCGAGTCAAGTTCAAATACCGGCTTTGAATAAAATTGAGTGCTAGAGTTCGTAATTCCTATGTCGAGAATATCTGGATTTCTGAGTTGGTCGTAAGGGTAATATGTGGGTTCTGTTGTGGATATTATTTTTAAGTTGCTTGGATTTATTATTTGTTCGAGTACTTTTCAGCCATGGTTGTTTGCTTGGCATCTCCAGTTAGTATTCTTGACATTAAGGTCTCCTAATAGTAATAGCACCTGAGGTTGAAATAAATTAAGTAGATTAGCATCAACTATTTTTGTTGTAGGGAGTTTGTGTTTGATATTATGATCCAGTCGTGGGTATTTATAATTAGTATAATTGATATGGTTTCTAAGCCGGGTATTTGTCTGGTGGTGCTCTATCCAGTAGGATTTTACTGCGATTAGGACTCCTCCGCCGTTGTTCTATGTTCTGTCTGCTCTATATAGTGTGTATTCCAGAATGTAAAGTTTATTTCGTGCTTTGAGATGGGTTTCAGTTATGCATGCTATGCTTATTTTGAAGGAGTGCAGGAAATTTATCAACTAGGTTTTTTAATTTAGGATGCCATTTGCGTTCCAGTTTATGAATGTTAAAATTTTAGGGAGAAGCACTTGCATTATTATTACTTAGAAACGAGGTGACTGAGTTTTGGATTGCTGAAATGGCGGTAGGGATCAATGAGTTTATGAAGTTTACGATACATGATGATATTATATTAATGATTGTATTTATGAGGAAGTTGTCTGATAGGGAGGCTTGATGATAATTTCTTGAGTGGGTGTTTGATTGGTTTGAGGATATATTTTGGTTATGGTTTTTGTTATTGTTTGGAGAGAAGTTTTGGAGTGGTATTGTGCTGGCCAGCTAAAAAGCCGAACTAACGGGACAACTTTTGAAAAATGTCACTGTCGGATGAGAACATACATTTATACTCGATTTAGGGTAGTTTCGTTTCGTTTTATGTTGGCAAAAGTTGTTGCCAACCGTCACACAAATTCCCTGTATATATTACTATCAAGCGGTAGGGACATTTTGTAAAATTTAAGTTTGCAATGAAACAATGACTACTTCCGTAGATTTCGCCAACATTCAAAGCCATACAAGTGAAGTTGTGTTAGTTTACGAGTGTTGCTAAAGATTTGCATTTTGCGTTTTGGTGCTCTTCGTTCTTTGCGTTTTATCGTTCAATTTATTTATTTAGTAGTACTAGGCGTTTTTGAGTTTTATTTATTATTTTCCAATTGTTTTCTTTAGTAATAAAAATAAAGTTAATTGAAATAGTTATTGTAGTTCATTATTTGTTGTTGTTAAGTGTCCCTTTAGTATTTCTTGTTTTAGATTAATTATATTTATTATTATTATTTTTCTGAATTCATTTTAATTATAACTGGAAAATAATGGATAGTCCAACAACATCCGAGTCTATACTTAATTTTGAACCTTTGAAGATAACACGTATTCAAAGTTCTCTTCAAAAGGGAATTATCAATTTATTTTGTGGACTGTGGAAGGAAGCAGTGGAAGAAAAGGTCCATGTTACCCACTCTTGTTTAATAACGCGAGTGGCAAAATTATTACAGGTAAGATTGATTTTTCTTTTCTTTTCTACATCTTATCTTTTAAAACTTACAAGTGTAATTTTCTTAATTAAAATTGGGATGAGTATAGTTGTTAATTATCTTTACCATTACTCATGTATTAATCGTAATAAATCTAATTTTCTTTTTTTCAAGATGTTGTGTGCTTACAGGTGGGTGTAAAGTCAGTTGATAGTATTATCAACAAATATAAAAAACAAGAAGCTCTGACCACACCCAAAAAGACCCGTAAAAGATCCCGTCCAATCACAGATATTGACAATTTCACTAAGGATGCAATTGCCAATAAATTTTATTGTAGTTTGAATTCAGGTAATCAATTAGACTTTTTAATTAGTTTGTTAGTATACAGTTTTATTAATATCAACAATGATCATTTTGTGTTGTTTTATGTATTATTTAACAAGTACCAAGGATTATATTTTATGTAGGTTGTGGTATTTCTATAAGAAACCTGTACACAGAGATTGTGGGAGATGAAACGTTAAATTTTGAAGGCTCTCAGACCTCCCTAAAGCGAATAGTGAAGAACATGGGTTTTACTTAGGGAAAGGGAGACAAGTATGCCCATGTGAGAGAGAATGAATTTATAATTTTTAAAAGAGAGTGCTTCCTGAGGAATTACTATAGAAATACAAACTCCAACACACCAAAGGCAGTAATTTATTATTATTATTATTATTATTATTATTATTATTATTATTATTATTATTATTATTATTATTATTATTATTATTAGGGAGTGCATATCTATAATTTTGCATATTTTTGTCTATTGCTTCAGGGCATAGCTAAATGAAATTCCTTGACATGTGGTTAGAATTGGATGCTATGTAGATTAATATGTTAGTGCAATTTGGCAAATTTTTCCTGTTGGTGCATATTCATATAATAATAAGAGAATATTTTTATGCTCCTATATTTATTTTGTTTAAAGAGAGACTTATCTCTAAACCATTCCTTGTTGTCATAGAATCTACTTATTTGGGAGCAGTCATTGATTAGAAAAAGCTTGTCACACTTTGTGTTTTTTCTTTTCTATAGACAATAAAATACTTGTGCAAATGTAGGATATTTCTTGATATATTTTTTATACCAAGCAGAAAAAATGAAACAAGACAAACAATGTCCTTAATGAAGGTGCATAATTACTTCAATTATTTCTCCTGAGAAGTGAGCTAGGTTATATTATGTTTGCACAAAAATACATCTTTTCATTCCAAGTATCACATGAAATGAAATATTGTTATTTTTAATTGCATATTTCAGAATTTTTAGGTCATAGATGCATATTTCAAGATTTTTAGGACATAAAAATCATCTCTCTAATTATTATAATTCTTAGTTTTCACAGATGTACTTGTCTTGTATATCTAAATGTATTTGTAAATAGTCTTGTCAACATTGTTTCAGTTTTTTGTAGCTTGTTTGTAACCTTATTTGATTAGTAGCATTTGTGACATTACTTGTAATACTGGTTTTGGGCAAGTAGCACCGCATCTCTCTCTAAATTCCACATGCATTTTGAATTTCCTTGGCACAATACTCTAATTTTAATGTTGAAAATAACCGTTGTCTTACCTTGAATTTTTTTCACAGCAAGAAAGTGTATTTAACTGGCAATAAATAAACAATATATTAATCTTGTACTGCTTGGCTGTCTATTGGGAATTATTGGGCATGAATTTGTAATGGAAACTGAAGTATAATATACTTTTGATTTGAATTATTTAACAAGCAATGAGAGGGTTTACTGCATGTTCAGGGAGAAGCTTATAGTAATGTAGTCACAATAAGAGAGTAGATTCAATATTATTGTGCAACTATATATTTAATGTGCCATTTATATTGATTGTGTACATTCCTGTTTAAATAAACATCTTTAAAAAAATCAAAAAGTCATATTTATTACCATTTATCCCAATCTTATGAATCACACCCTATTGAAATGGTGAAAAAATGGGTAAAGAGAGAGACTGTCTCTGGTAACAATGGATAAGTTATTGAAGACTTACTTATACTAATGATGATTTTCATTATTTTTTTGAACTTATTTTTAAAAGCTAATGAATAATTGAAGAAATAAATCAAATGGATGCATTTGCATTGATATTGACATAACTGGACTGTTAGGAACAATTCATTAGATCACTTAAAAACTACCATGTATATCACGTTAATTAACTTCAATAATTGTGGTATTTATTTGCGTTCAATATAATATGATAATGCTATTCTGAGATAATGCTAGTGCTATTCTGAGGCGGCTGGGGGCTTCGGTCCAAACAAGACAGCCTTTGGAACTAACTAGCATTTTTAAAAAAAATTGCTTGTGTCGGTAAAACAAATCAAGTACAGTACAATAAAACCCATCAAACAAAATATCTTGCTTTACTACTGCGTACTTCTTGTTTAATGTTTTCTAATTTCCTCTCAGTCTTCAATTTCTAGAGTGTTGCATTGGATCACAAGGTGTATTTTCAAGTTTTCCATCTTAAAAGACTTACGGTTGTCACCGAGGATAGTTTTGTATCTGGGAAAGTTCCTCTCCACATCACATGACGTCATGGGAGCGTATTTGAAAGCGGCAATGTCGCCGCAGTGCAGCTTTGGTTCATTGTCTTCAAATGTTGCAGCATTTCCAGAAATTATATCGCTAATTTTGCACATTGTACAATATCCATAATTTCGCTGAAGATCACTCAGCAATTTGTAGTACACTTTTTCAGCCACATGATGGAGAGCTCGACCCAACTCACTTTGTTCAAATTCACTTACGTTTAAAATAATTCTTTGTGGTACAATTTTTGAGTTTATTTGTGACAATGTCACCTGATACAGTGTTATGAGACACACATTTTCAAGCCTTTTATTCTTGTGACCTTAAAAATATGCCATATATTTGCATTTTGAGCAAAATTTGTTCAATATTTGACCTTTTATTAAAAATGGTCCTTAAAAATATGACAAATACGTGCATTTATGGACAATTTTTACCAAAATATGACCTTTTACTAAAAACTGTGTAAATATGACTTTATATGCACAATGAAAATACGTTTTTCTAATCGACAATACCTGGATTCGTGCATAAATTGTCTTAAAATTCTCCCGTAGGTCCAGAAAAAATATAAGACTTGTCATTAAAATCCGGGCCCTATTTATTACCCCCCCCCCCCACCGACGCGCTAAGCTGCTTTGAAGCGCGCGGCGAGCGGCGGCTTTTGGCGCCGCGGTGGAACGTGGAAGAAACTCCGCTCCACGTGGTTTCCGTGGGTAGCCCTCCCCCGCCTCCTCCAGCGCCTCCCTCCAACCCAAAAACTCAACGCCGGATCGTCCCTCCTCCGCGAAACAGTAGTTCTTCCGTCAATTAGCACTTTGTTCTGAATGCCATGAACGGTCTGTATCCTCGCGCATTTGCGTACAGAAGGTTCTCTGCTCATTTTATTATGGTTGAAAATTGTATCTTCTTTTTATGTTGCTTTACATAATTTTCTATCGACTTTGTCCATGATCTTAAAGTCTTTAATTGATAACTAATCTTCATGAAATCGCTATGCAAAATAACGGAGAATTTTGCTGAACCTGTTTGTGACATTATGATAATTTTTGCAAAATTATTACGTATGAAGCACTTTATATGAAATATTCGAGATGTGACCTGAGGAAAAGTGAAACAATCTAGTGTTTAATCTGATTTTCATCGCCATTCACTACAATGAGTCAATTTGTTACTAATGTATTTCGTGAGCTCCAGTCTTAAGGAGATTGAATAATGTGATGTTGTTTATGCTATAAAAAGTATTTGAACAAACGAATTGTAAGAAATTACAATTCGTTTGTTCGCTGTACTTTAATTTATCGCCGATTTAGTATGTAGTGGTTATCACGTCTGTGTTTAGCGAAAAACAGTAATATGATGGGTTTACCGTGTTTACCTAGGTGATAAATGCAATTAAATTGATTTCATGTCGTCTGTTCATTAAAACAATTCTAAAAATGGCATACTATGCAAACACTTCAAAGTAGTTTTTTTATATTCATTACTGCTCGATCAATAGACCTTTTGCACATAGTTGCACTGCATATTTTTTGCGTTGTAGTCGTAGTTACAGTTTTATACATCGATACAATTTCGTAAATAATTTGTTAAGTTTAATTAACAGTTGAAATACCTATGTATCCCGAGAAATATAATTATTCAGATCAGAAACATTTCGGGGTAATTTCCTTTTTAGTATTTTCTACTGCGAACTATGGCACATATGTGCCTATACCTATGTAAAATTTATAGCTGCTGACATGTCGGTTAATTTGGAAATGTAACCGACAAGTCCACAAAGCGGTCAAATAATAGCTCGTGCGTCTGTCGGACGACAATGCCGTCTTGTCCCGGTTATTTTCTTTCCGTTGCGGGATGTCACCTTCCATCAGCCAGCTTTGTGAGGCCACTTCCAAGCATGCATATCATAATACAAACGAGAAGCGACCTTGGCCCCCGCGACCGGCGCGGCGGCCCGGCGCCGCGGCCATCCGCTGGACTGCGGCGGCGCCATTTGCATTGTATAACCCCCCCCCCCCCTCGCCCGCCCTCACACACGATACTTTTCCCGACGCTCATTAACAGTGGGTGTTGTTGCGTTACAGGTTGCGCCTTCGTGAAATTCAGTTCGCACCAAGAAGCCCAGGCAGCGATCAACAGCCTCCACGGAAGCCAGACTATGCCGGTAAGTCGTCCCCTCCCGCTGGAGCTGTTTGGCGCAGTGTTCTAGATGCTTGTTTCGTAGGCATTTCGAATGTGAGCTCTTCCATTGCTGACTCTCTTCGCCAGTAGGGAGTGACTTGCGACAGTGTGTACGTCGCCATTGTTTGTTGTCTTTGAACCGGTCTTTCCTTTAGATCACTCTCTATAATTAAATTCACGTCCTACATATGGTGTATTAATTAACTTTGCATTTTAATATATTGATATTTTAGACTTTGCCGTTTATTCTCAGATACGAGAAAGATCGTAATAGAGTCCATGAAGAAACAAAGAAAATCATTTTGGCATGCTATGAACGAAATCGAATTAAACATATTTATAAAACCATTCGTAATTGCCTAAGGTAAAATAAAACGATTCAATTGATTTAAACCCTCTTCTCGGGTTCTAATGCTTATTAATTTTCATTTATGTAGAGAATATTATGTTCAAATCATGCAATGTAAGTCCTGTTCTTGATTTTTTTCCTTCTGCCCGTTAAAGAATAGAACAATTTCTACAAAGTAGAATAATAAAACAAATTTTGGATATTTTTATATAGGGCTATTAATTTTATGAACTTATCGAAATGTAATTCTTTCAGTCTCGTAACAATCTGATTTTCAAAATTAATGTAGTTTTAATAACTGCAATAGTGAAATATGATAATTTTCCAAAGCTTACAATTCATTTTCAACTTTTTTTTTCTTTTTCTTTTTGCAAAGTAATGTAGAGTGACAAAATAGAAACAAAACATAGTTTATGTCCAAAGAATTGTATTTGAAATTTATTTAATTATATTAACTGCTGCATGAGAAACTAATTCCTTCAAAAACATCCCTAATAAAAATATAATTAATTTTATTTTTAATATTAATTTAAATTAGTATAAATATTAATTTTATATTAATTGTAAAAACAAAATATAACTAATTTAGGGTATTAAGCAAACAGACACCTTATTGATTATTAGTAGTATATAATTAAAAATTACTAATTATATGCTAATAATAACAGTCTTAAAATTGGAAAATTAATGTGTACTAATGAAAGCTAACATTTTATTTATGATGCTAATGTACTCTTATTTTACTATGACCTCAACAACACTACACAAAAAATCTATTGCAATAATGACAAAAATGTTATTTTGAATGTATAACATCCGTTCATCACTGCAACAATTGCATTGACCTGTAACAGATTGAAAAAGTGTTTCCTGTTTAATCTTTTTGTTATTCAAGAAAAATTAAACAATAATTAATACATAAAATAATTATTATATAATTTATATACATATGAAACAAATACTTAATATATGCATTTTGCTGCTAAATACGTGTACGAAGTAGAATTAACGTCATATCTATCACAAATTTTTAAAACGTTGAAAAGTGGGTATGAAATTAGCTCGCATTTGATGAGGTTAATACGATACATTAATGGGGCGTAAGTGGTGCAGCTTGATATCTCTATAAATTTTGATTGTGCGATGACGAGCAGCATAGTGATGCATCTTAGGATCTTGTGTAACAACATTTTTATTAATTTATTTGCCTTTTCTACGCCTAAGTTATAAAACATTGTTTCCGATCAGTGTAGAAGTTCAAAAAGGAGGCTTTAAAATAAAGTTTTAAAAACCATTGTTTCATTTAGTTTTAATATACCAAATTATCAAAACTTTTGTTCATCATCGATGTACAATAACAAGAATGTGAACTTCCTTTACCAAATAACTCCATATCTGGTTCCCTTGAAGACTTTAAAAAACTTCTTCTATTATCAATATTACGACTATGGGATTTGAAATGAAAATGGACATATTCAAAATTACGCCTAGTTAGGAATTCAGTACCAGATCCCTCTTTTTTCCTCCCCAACTTCAAAAGAAAATCAAGTTATTTTATCAAGACTCCGAATTGGCCATTTTAACTTGAGTCTCAGTTCTTTATTTAAAAAGACAAATCCAAATCCATGTCCAAATTGTGGTGAAATTATTTTTAAATCCTATGTATTAGTTGAATTTACTTTCACAAGTAATCTCAGGAAACAATTAAACTTTGATAGTGATATCCATTCCTTATTAAATTCTACTTCGCAGTGTGACAATATTATTAAATATTCATGTGCTGCAAAATTGGAATATATATATATATATATATATATATATATATATATATATATATATATATATTAAAATAATTAAAGCGAATTAAAATAAAGAAATTAAAAAAAGGATGTTAACGTATGTAAAAACAACGAATATTGCAAGATCTGGAAGTAATATCGTCATATCGGTTTGACAGTATACAACATGCAAACCTTGAACCAAGAATATTACATTTTGTAGGCTACGTGTTAATTTTTAACGTATTAAAATGGCCCCGACACCCGTATCACATTACCCCCATCATTCAAATCATATTACCCTCAAAATATGGAAATTCTATACGTCGTGGCACGATCAATATTTCTGAAATGTCTTTGCGCAGAAAATAAGATTCATTCTTTCTGAATGATTACCTATTTTGAAAAATATTCTGCCATCAAAAAGGACAAAATGACATTAAAATTTTTCTATCTCGGCGGAGAAGTTTCCGACAAAAAAATGTCATTTCGCCTTTGATTCCCCCCCAGTTTGTAACATTTTGAGTTCCTGCTATTTGGTCATTAATAATAGAATATATTTCTTATTATTTGCTATTTTTTTGTTAATTTTGGATATCAAGAAATAACAATTCTTAAAGTATATCATACAGGCCCCTCATTTTCATGTGTATATCTTGGTTGTTCCTGTGTTTTTAAATTTAAAAAAATATATAAAAAGCAGTCCCATCACACGTAGTATATCTGAATATAATAAAAACGATTTATCGGTCGCTCTTCGATTTCGAATTTTGAAGGATTCAACAATTCAAGAAGGCGCGGTTACCAATTTGCAATAAAATAAATACATTTCAAAATCCTCCTGAAGCTTGTATAATCTGTCAGGTGCACCGTATTTCTTTCTTTTAAGAATGCTTCATACAAACGTTTGCTTCAGACGGTAAAAGTTTTTAAAGCTGTAGATGACTTTGTTAAGATCAGTCCTACATTTTTCGCACAACCCTCTCAACGTCACTGTCCAACCATGCGTCACATCTGTAACGATGAATAAATCCGCAGCTGGAGCCTCTGGAGGTGCCTTCGAGCTAGAAGCACAGGCGAGGGCGGCATTGGCTACGTCAAGGACCTCCAATTTCCCATCGCTCGCCCGCTTTCCGCCACGGTGTTCTGGAGGCAGCGCCACCTTGCGGCTGAGCTGCTCGCGCATCTCCGCCCGTTTACTGCCCCCGTCCTCGCCTCACCTCTTCCCACGCCCCGCACGGCACCGCTCCCCCCCACCCCCCCCCCCCCCATTTCGGGCTCCGACCCGTCCCGCTTAGCCCTATTCCACTCCGCCCAATCCTGGTCCGCCTGCCGCCGCTCCGCCCCACCCCCGCTCCCCCGCTTCGCCCCACTCCAATCCGCCCCACCCCGCTCCGCCCCACCCCGCTCCGCCCCAGCCCGCTCCGCCCCCCACTTTATCCCGCCTCCTCACAGCTCCCCCTCCACGCGACGCCGTGTGCGACGCGCGTCGAGGGAATTTCGTGGGTCTACTCCACGGCCTATGCACACGTGCCGAGGCAAGAAGAAGAGAGAGCAAGGAAGAGTGTAGCGAAGGTGTCTGCACCAGAGAAAGGAGCCAAAGTTGCGGATGAAACCACCTAATAGAGGCTTTGGAGATAACGCGTTAGAAATAGAGGTGATGGCACGGAAGGGATGACGATGTGAAGGACAGAATTAGAAAAAGGGTATTTGTAGCAGGGAGAACATCTGCAAATTGGACATTTTGAAAAAAAATTGGGATCCCAAGTGAAAATGCGTAACTCAAAATAAGAATAATAATTCAAAATAAAATGTATTGAATTTCTATTTATTTATTTCTAGTATTTTTAAAATTATTTTAGTATTATAAGAATAATTTTTCAATTATAGAATTTATATTATCGTTTTCTCCCGCTTAGCTTCCTTTTGCTTAAACAAGTTCATAGCTTCCTGTATGTATCGGATTGCTTCCTCTAAGTTAATTGACTGACACTATAACACGCCCGTGACATTTTCTAAAATAATTTCAACAATGTGAACCGGTAAGTTTCAGTGTTACCCATGAAAAAAAGCTTCTTATCAATTTCTTTTCTCAAAAAACATAATGTTTTTAACAAGTGGAACCGGTAGCGGTAGCTCAGTGCATCAACTGATGTCACTGCAGCGCCTCTAACCGGGAGGTCCTAGGTTCGAGTCCTGACGGCGGCAGGATTTTCGACACTAGCTTTTCAGCTAGGTCGAATTCAGCTGCTTTCTGGAGGAGAATTCTAGCGGCCGGCTGCTCTGATCGGTAGATTTCCGTGGTTTTTCCGATCAACACTAGGCGAATGCCGGAGCAGTACCCTACCAAACGGGCCACGGACCGCGCGCGATCTGTCCTTCCTCTTCCTTGTCCTATCCTTTCCCCTTACGCGCACACAGTTACACTAACATGCACTACACTACCACATATTCCGGGAGACCGGTCGGGAGCTTAGAGCTTGTCCCGACTGGGGCGGTATCCCGTTGGTGGGAGAGTCCTGGTTAGGGGGAAACCCCACTAGCCGACGGTAGGTCGGCGCCGGATCTCGCCATCCGGCGGGGGAAGATCACTGCCATCTCCCGATAAAAAAACATGCACTACACTCACGGGACTAATGACCTAAGCAGTTGATCGCGCCCGGAAACACGAAAAAATCAATCAATCAATTAACAAGTGGACTAAAGAAGAATTGGGATGGACAAGATTATTGGAAACATAATGTGATAGTCCTTTTCCGAGGAAAGTGAACACAGGTGTGCGCATATCGTAACCGTCTCCGAAAGGAACTTCTCTACGGCATATGAAGATGAAAATTGGAGCGGTGAGGTGGAAATGGAAATGAATATTACATTAACAAAATGTACGAAAGCGGTGGGGGTCGCGGATTAAGAGCAGGATGACGCCAGGAAAGGAGGCTGTAGTGAGCCGACACGTGGTGCCTGAAGAGGGGTCATTGGAGGCTGAAGCAGCTCCAAATGTTTCGAGCTCTTCTCTCGGCGGCAATGAAGACGCGTTCGTGTCCAAGGGGTGGGGCGATCCATAACCGTCGTCTTTACCACTATGGGCACTAATGTTACCAACAGAACCACATCCTTAGCTTCCTTCCAGTAACTCACCCGTTTCCTTCTTCGCTGCTCTCGTCACCGTCGTCGTTAACTGCTCCACTGCGAACTGCTCTACCGGTATCGCCGTTGTCCCAGTCACGTTCTCTGCCTTCACCTCAGCCTCCGCCGCGCTCCTCCGCCGCCCTCCTCCGCCGCGCTCCTCCGCTCGCGCCGCCCCGCGCCGCCCCGCGCCGCCCCCCGCGCCGCCCCGCGCCACCCCGCGCCGCCCCACGCCGCCCCGCGCCACCTGCGTCCGGCGCCCCGCGGAAGCAGCACTTCCGGAAATGACGCTGTCGCCTCCGGCGCCGCCGCCCAGCCCCGCCCCATCTTTCCCTCGCCCCTGGCGCCGTCACCACCCGGTGTGTTTTTGCGGCGAGCGGTTATTAGTGTGATGGATAGGGAAACCGGGCCTCCGTCGCGACGCGTCCTCCGCCGATCCAAGGAAAATTACTCGGGCGCCGCTCGGCGACCGTCACAAGAGGGGGCGGCACATTAAGAAAATCGCGGGAATTTATTCCGCGCGAGGAAGCGCCCTGCACATTAGGCCTTCCGAAAGGAATAAATGGATGGTTTTGTTTCTCCGAGATAGTCTCTTCGCGTGCGCGTCGATTCGGCGTGGGTGGGGGGATGTGTTGTTTTCTCGGGCAACTCTGTAGCTCGTGGAGTAGGGAAAACGGGTCAGGCATGTTAATTTAAAGATTTTTTAAATGGAACCTTATAGATTTTTTTAGCTTATCATAACAAGCGTGAAGAGACGAGTTTTTCAGTCTTTCAATGAGTAAACGTTTTGTTTCTGACAGCACACACATTTATTAATTCAGAACATGTTCACTCTCCAATCTTCCCCTGCTTTCTCTACGGTTAATAATTCAAATATTTTCTCAAATCTTGTAGTATTTCATTAATTAAAAAATAGTACCTTGTGGCGTACAGATTTACTCAGAACATGGCTATGGGTGAATACATTGTCTCCAGGACTGAGAGGATGTAGTCTTAATGAGAAAATCGCGGGTTTTCGTGAGCTCCTTTGCATATTGCATCACTATATTTACCGCAGGGTCGACGCAACGGAAGGGAATGGCCTCACCGCATATCACCTGGAATTTCTCGTTCAGATTACGGAAACCACCAGTCGGCGTGCGTCTTTAAACTCTTTATTTCTCGAAAAGTTTGTTATGCAACATATGACGATATGCATATTTATGAACTCGTCTCTTCACGCTTGTTATGATGAGCTAAAAAATCTATAGGGTTCCATTTAAAAAATCGAAGTTGAGTCAATATCTCTGCAATAAAAAATGCAATAGAATAATATTATGCATGACCATATGTGCCCCTTGCATATAGTAGTTTTAATGAAAACCGCATCTCAGTATCTGCAACGGTTCAGGAGAAAATTGAAGGGAACATCTCAGGTGGGCCACACGGTAGATAGTAAAATAAACTTTATTTAGGTGGGTAAACTTTGATTGACCATTCACTTTGATTGTCTAAAAGTCAAACTTGACGAAACTGAGATTAGTGTCGGTAATAGGAGTTATTATGATACATATATCCAGTGCTTTATTTTTAAAATTTTAGGTGCCGGAACGCTCCTCAAATTCATTATTAATGTAATAGCGATAGTTCTTTACATATAATATAATTTAATAATTATTTCAAAGGTAACGGAACGCTGTCCGTCGCGTTCCGGCAGAAATCAAGCCCTTCATATATCTATCCTTCATTAATACCAAAAATAATAATTTGCGTACTGCAAGTAGTATTATAACAAACCCATAGCATAAGAACTGTCAATATAAGTACTGTCAGATGCCATCTTTCGTAGGACAATGAGTCAAATTTAAACAAAAATTATAATTCACTTGAATTTTGACACATCGCGTCTAACTTTCCATGATATTCAAATCGTAACATTGCATTACATTATTCAATTGGTTATCAATTTCGGCTTAAGAGCCGTGTTTGATAATTGTCCAATTTCGTATTGTAATAAGATGAATCAACGTTTTATCGATAATTTTACTTTTCAAAATTTTCATTAATTTGCATGTTTAAACATATTTATCACATAATTACTTGTGTATGAAACAAGGTGGCATTATATGAAGCAAGAAACATTGTTTTTCATTTTATGATTCAACTTCATCAATCACTCACACTTACTTTAATTTTCTCTGCTTGTCAAGTTTTTGTTTTAATCTTAGACCTCCGATGAAGACATGAATCCAATAACATCTTAGATTTTTCAATGTTTAACAAATAATAACGTGAATAAATGCTTATATTTATTGAATTTGTTTTATAATAACCTGGAAAAACATGCGTTTACTATTGGTTATTGGGATGTTGAAAACATCGAAATAGTAAACACAATGTTAAGCGGTGATCATTAACATTGATTACTTGATATTTTCCTTAGAGGTAGGTTTTATTGGTTAAACATTTTCAACGATTGAACATTAGATAACTTGAATGGGCCGTTTTATTTTGATAAACCGCTACATCCTTCCCGTACAGATGGCCGTGCAAATTCAAGGTTTCGGTAGTTTCATACAGTGGAGAGTAGAGTCCAAATAACTTCCAACTCTGACAATATTTGTGGGATTGAAACTGAAATGTAGTCTGTATTGGGAAGATAATATAACTCGACAACCAAGTTCGTTCCAAGTATTTTCACTTGAAAATGCTGCGGCATTGATATTTACTAAACTGTAAACTTAAATGCTAAATCTCTTTGAATTGTTTTAACAAGTTTTTTGTTTTATTTTAGTAGTAAGAGCTCGTTTTACCAAGTACGTATCTTTGTTATATTTTAAGATGCTACAATAATTGAATTTTAAAAGTATTTATTTTCAGTCATTTAGGAATCCACGAAATTTCATTGAAATATTCACCAATCTAAAAAATGTTTTAAATATAATTATTAATATTGTTTAAAAATATGTATTAACAGTGCAAAGAAATACAGGTTTACAATGAAATTTCATTGCGGATGCCATATCTGTCATCTTTCATCTATCGAATAAGGTAGTTTAATCTCTTTTTATTTGTATTAAAAATTTGTAATGATATTTCATAGTGAATTTCTGTTGGTTAACGTTAAAATAAAAAAAGGGCTAATCTAGAGGAAGAGAGAATGTAACGCGATTTCACATGTACTCGCATTCGTATATTATAACATAATACATCAAATTAACAATTTTAGAAAGATGATCCAGAATTATTGAATGATAAATTGAATTGAAAATATTAACATAAAGTTGTATACGTTAATTTCATGTGATCCTTCAAAACACAAAATTGAATATTTCTGTATTTGAAAATCTTAACACTACTTTTATCCAATCAGCTAATAGTATGTTTTCCCATTTTTTAATGTTAATGGTTAAACAAGAGAAACATTGTTTCTGACTCTCGGTTTTAACAGGAGACTTAAAAAAATTAATAATACACATCTTTTCGGTTGCTCAACATCACTTTGATAGAAAAACAGAAACAATCGTTTGGATGTAATGCACCTTGAAAAATTTGTTTAAAAGAAATTTTCTTCCTATTTGATAAATATATGGACTTGCAAATTTCAGGACATAAAAGAGAATATAAAAACAAAATAAAAGTTATGTTCATATTTGCCGTAAAAATACGAGTTTAGCATAATTAAATTGACCACAGAATTTGTTTACAAGCAAGTGCATTTTAAGCGTATGTGGCAGGCGAAAGCGTGACATTGGAGAACTGTTTTTTCAGTATGTTTGTATAGAGCGAATGAATTAAGCGCGAGTAAATGGGTCTGTGTAAGATGTGAATTTCTTATAAACAATTACAAATATCTCGAGAACGACATATGATTGCACCATCGGATTCCGGAATTTTGTATCGCGTTTAAACGCCATTCAGATGAGACAATAAAAAAGGTTGCAAAATTGCATATTTATAAACAATTTCCCAATTTTGCAAATCTAAAGAGGGAGAGTCTTCCGATGTCCCTGAACCGAAAACCGCGAATTAACAATTTTGCAACAATTTATAATTTTTTCCCGGCCGTTGCCGGGAAGGCTCCGCAAACTGTGCCTGAAATGAACATCTCAAACTAGCAGTTTGGCAGGAGTTACAAATCGATTACTAAATGTTAGAATAATTGTTGCTAAAATGATAAATATTTACTGGTTTATGAACAATAATTCTGGACGGAAAACCCCGCTCAGAAAATTTTTTTCGTCGTGGCGTAGGCGCAGGCAAAATCTCTCCTTCGGCAGGGAAATATGACGATATTTCCGCCTCGTACGTAAACGTACTAGCCCTCTCCCCCTGAGACAGCGTCCTTTCTACCCATTGGGATGTTGCACAAATCGCAGACAACTGTGTTTCTAACTTCTAGCGATTAGTCAACGCGTCCCTCACCCTGCCCTCCCCCTGGCCGCGGGGTGTTCAAGTTGCCGGCCAATTTTTGTGAAGGAAAGGTTACATAAGAATGCAGGAGTCAAAGTTTTATGCTCATATTTGGAAGGAGTGAATGATGTTAAAATACTGATGATTATGAATGTACGATAGAATTTTGCCGGCCAATTTTTGTGAGGGAAAGGGTACATGTGTACATTAAATGTAATGCGCATTCTTGATAATAATGTAATTTACATTAATGTATGCAAATGTAAATCACAGTTGAAATAAGTAATTTACATTAAAGTAATGCGGAAATTTCTGATAATGTATTTTTTTCTTTTAACAAAGTTAATAAATGTTCAATTTTTGTCTAGAATTATCTAATAATTTTGAAAATCTGTCGACATAATTCTATATATTTGTTCGTTACATATGTTTATAGAGGAAAATTATATCGTATCTGGAAATAAATTAGTAAGTGCAATAAATTGGTACTTGGGACAATCAGCCAATTTTCAACATCATGTTATCTTCAACCATACATTCAGTGTCACAGAACATATTTGGTTCAGCAGCCAGATAGATTGGCGAATATCAATTTCGGAGAAAAGGGGCTGAACGGTTTAGTTGCTAGCGTTGTTCACAGACGGACTAATAGATGTTTTGCTGTTATTCGATTTTTCGGTATCAATGACCCACAAAAAATGAATTCTGGCTACACCACGTGTTAGAGGATTTCGCCCTAAATTTAATAACTGGATTTATGCACTTTTTCATTACAACGGTTCTGTAATAAGAGTTGTTCTGCCGAAATTTTACAGTTTTTTCGCGCAGCATTACAAAACTTTCTCTCTGTATCGAGAAAGTAAAAATAAATGCATCTAACATTTGGTCATAGAAATATACCAAGATTGTTGTAATTAATAAAGAGAATATCCGCATGAAAGAGATTTTCTGCACTGTTGTAGTTATCATAAAATTTTTATGCAATTATATCAGTGTATCAATTGACCTTAAACTTATAGAGAAGGTTTTATTACCTTCATTCATTTTTGTGTACGCAGAAGGTATTTTTAATTCGTATCTGTACAGATTAGCTCATGTGCTTTTAAAATATGTTTCATCATACAAATGCTGCAGTTGCGCCCTACTAGTCGTTAATCTCACACGTTATACACAGATCAGCATGCCAAGAAAACCAACTTTTTTTTCAAAATGGTTGATTTTGAATAATCTTCATTTAATGGCGTGATTGTATCACAATTTCAAAGTGTATTGCGTTTCATAATTACATAGTTAGAACTCATTTAAAAAAGTACACTTCAAATGAAGAAAGCAATTATCTGCGAGATTATTTTCTACAGTTGTGAAGGAGAAGGTTCATTTCAGGATTCTGTGAGAATTAAAATATAAATGAGCTAACAAAACTTCAAGTGAATGCGTAGATTTGTTTAGACACGTGTAAAGCGAAAAGAATATCAGTGCAACTCACACAAATACACCAGCAGCTCACTCTCCTTTTCAGGTAGCCACTGGCAGATCTCATTTAAGTAACAAACCCCATGAAAATTCCGCACGAGTATTACCACATGCTACAACTACATCTTTTTTATTTTCATACCCGTTCATTTGAGGTCTTTCACATCTGGTATTATTGTACCATTATTATGGTATAATTATTTTGTCCTGCCACACGGTCGTCACTTTCACCCCCAGCACCACTACTAGTCACCGGTATCATCGTCAGTATCATTATCAGCAACCACCAACACCAAACGGAAGGGCCCGACGGCCCCTTTTGCCGTATCTGCTTCGAAGGCCCGCTCGGAGGCTGCAGCGGGGCGCTTGCAGCCCGCTCTGTCAGACTGCGCCGCCATTTCATTCGGCTCAACGCCCGTCCTTTAATCTCGTTCATTTCCCTTTTAAATATCGCCCCGTGTCTTGCGCGCATCCCTTTTTCTGCCCGTCTTTACATTTGCTCTTCTGCAAATGCCCCTCTTTCCCGTCGCCCGGGCCTCTTCTTTATTCATAAATTTGTACATCGTCAGCCGGGTGAGGAGGGGGAATAGCAGATGAGCTGTGCCCGCCATGGGTGCCAGCCGGCCGCCGCCGCCGTCGCCCTGCTCGCGACTCATTGCACGCACGTCGGGGCGACGCGACGGAAGTGCACGCACCTGGCAAATGTAGCTCTTCCTTTCGCTCATCAAATCCAATGCCGTCAAAACCCAACTGTGCAATATTGTCGCAAATAAAAAATCTTAGTCTGTACCCCTGTCAGCTGTGGAATTAACTTTTCATGTGTTGCTGACTCTACGAGCGTCGTATCTTGCAAAATTAAAATACACGACTGCGATACCGAAATTAATGTACTGTGGAGTAATTTCTGTGACATCGTTGGCATGCGTTTCTGTGGCATCTTGTAATGCTAAGTCAAAGTGAGGCATTAAGTATCTGTGTGCATTTTCCATATTCCTGGAAGTTAACGTATTGCAGGTTTTCATTGTGTTTGTGTTTAGATGCGGAATGTGTGATAAAGATGGTAATGTTCTATCCTTTTTCCTTTTCGCTTCTTAATTTATTATCTTAATATTTCTTGTGTTTTTCATTCGTTACTTTCTTGTTTCCTTCTAAATTTTCCAACTTCACTTTGCTTTAAGCACTACATTCTTGTTTCATTGAAACTGTTTCATCTACAAGTAATTATTTACAAACAAAAATAACATGAACTTCATTGCATTCTTTCTTTTCTTATTTGTCTTTTTATATTCGCCTTTGACTTCTTACTTGTCTTTTTCCCGTTGTTCTGTCTTAACTCATGTTTAATTTAGACGTCTCCGTTACCACGGCAGAAATTCATAAGAATGCTCATCAGCTCCATTTCCATAAAATCTTCATTTCACTTCCGGCGCTTCATTGTTATATTAACCACTTTGCCCTTCCTGGTGTTCAAGGCTTAGAATGAACACTCCTGAAAATCGTATTAATACCTGTATATCCCGAAAGTAAAATTCAATCTGACTACAATCAATCAATATTACTACATTGCAACCGAATGGCAGAAATCAGAAAAGGTTGTATCGTGATTAATAATGAACGATGAAAACAATTGAATTTGATGCAGTATTTACAACTACATTATTGTTTTTCTGTATTAAGATTTAACATGTTAGCATCCGTGATTTACGTCTCGTTTTCGAGAAATTACTTAAGAAGCTGATCCAGAACAATGAAAGGAACCAGGAAGCCACCTTAATTTAATAGAAGCATACATTCAAATTATTGACAATACGAATCGTGCATGTAATTTTGGCTATTTCCCAACTAAAAGATTCATTACTAGAACTAGTGTCTAGTTATAAAATAACGCTATGTACCAATGTATTTTTTACCTGAAATGATAGAAACCCAAAAAGTAACTACTGATATGACCTATAGAAGATGATCAAAACTGTTTCGTTAAAACATTTCACTATTAGCGGAACTGTGAATAGCTGTTATCTGTATTTGATTTAAAAGATATTGAATTGTACGTACATTCCTTCTTCCCGAACTGACAACATGATTGACTTCATCGCATTTCGCTTCCCTATAAAAGCATGTATGAATATTTTTGTGCAAAGTTTGAAAAGCTTTTATGAGGATCCAGTCATAACAATATCAATCAAGTAATTGTTCTAAATACTCTACAAGGGAACATTTCTATAACTAATTTTCATAACATGCGAGAGTTAAAAAGAACCAAAACTGCTTCTTGTAATTGGAAATTATAGCTTTATTCTCGAGTTCAGCTTCACTTCAAATAAAAAGCTTGATGCAAAAATTATGATAATGGGCTTGTCATAAGATAACTTGTAATTGGAAATTATAGCTTTATTCTCGAGTTCAGCTTCACTTCAAATGCTAAGCTTGCCATAAGATAACTTGTAATTGGAAATTATAGCTTTATTCTCGAGTTCAGCTTCACTTCAAATGGATGCTAATGCTTGTCATAAGATAACTTGTAATTGGAAATTATAGCTTTATTCTCGAGTTCAGCTTCACTTCAAATAAAAAGCTTGATGCAAAAATTATGATAATGGGCTTGTCATAAGATAACTTGTAATTGGAAATTATAGCTTTATTCTCGAGTTCAGCTTCACTTCAAATAAAAAGCTTGATGCAAAAATTATTATGATAATGGTCTTGTCATAACAGACTTCTACAAATAAAAAATATTTAAAGAGTGTTAATTCATAATCTTAAATTGACACCAATTCTTTTATGTTATTATCTACGATTGATGTTTTCTTCGTTATATTGATCTCATAATCTAATTTTCAAAAGTCCACCATGTCTAAAAATTGCACATGTCCTGGAAGACTGTGTGTGAACAAAAGCGATCACGTGTTCCAGGAGCGTTCAACCCCACCACAGAACACGTGCCATCTGTCAGATCTTCTCGCCTTCGGTTGACACCCTTCCTTTCTCGTTGATTGGCAGCCTCGTTTGCGCAGTCGCCTCGTTCGCCACGTGCTAAAGCGTCGATCCCCGAGACTGTCAATGCGCCCAACGCATTGACATTTGGCCTCATTTCTCTTTCTTTTGTCATTTTATTCCCATTTTCTCATCGTTTTCAAGAGTCTTTGCGAAATCCTATAAAATCGTAATAGGTAGATTTTTTAGAATTGAGGATAGGTTAGAAATTTCTATAATTTCATGTGTGAACTCCCTCCATTTGATATGTGAATTCATACAATTTTTTAGTTTGGTAGTTTACTTAAAAAACTTTTAGGGCTAAATTGATTTACTCAGCTTTCGCATTAGGCAGCAATATTCTGGCCTACGGTCTAGTCCTACGCTTTTCATAAAACAATCTTGAGCCTGTGCGGAATTTTTTACCTGTTGCATTCTAGTGATTCTAGCATTCGGCAACTTCTAGTTCCATGTTGGCGACAGTCGCTCGTGCATTTTGAAGTTATCTGAGAGGCTTCGACCTAGGGGTAGGTGAATCATTACAATGTGTTACGTTAACATTTTACGGTAAAATTTTGTATTCTGTAGAAATTCACATATCAAATTCTTGCAAACCTAGAAACTTTCTAAAAACTGAAACAAAGGTAATTTTTTTACTTTCTTTTTTCTATCGTTTTTGTTTTTAATTTTCTTTGATTCCGTTCCTCATCCTCTTACTCCGTTTCGTCGTTTTACCCGTTGATTCTCTAATCAAACTTCGTACGGGTCACTAAATGATGTCCTTCCACTCATTTGATCAAAACTCTTTTATTGCACTCTTCCTCCTTTTTATATTTACCTATGGCAACTATTCATAATACCGTCCAATTCTCACCACTAAACACTTGTAATTATGCCGTACAATTTTATTGCCATGATTCATTCATCTCACTAAGCTGGATTGTCTGTTTTTGTCTTTCCTTCATTCTTCTGCTCGGTACTTAGTCTCTGTGTCCACATATTCTCTAATAAGACTGTAAATTCCCAATTTCAAATAAAAATAAATATTTTCAAGCAATTTTTGGATATATAACTTGTTAGTCTGTTCAAATCCTTATGCTCTTAACATTTTATGACCTCTACAACTAACGTACAGTACTTCCCATAAAATGGGGAATTCTGAATGGGCTTGAATATACAAGCATTAGAAGTAATGTGGAGAAACATTAGAAAAAGCTTGGAGAAATACTATTTCCTCTTGGAAACATTGATCTGCTCTCTGATGAGCTCGCACTTCTCTTTTCCCTACGCCCCGTTGTTCTCTCTGCAAGCCGCTTGTGAGTCGGCCGGCACAAGACTTCCCCTTTCCTTCCGCCAGCCGGTGGGGTAGCGGGGCGCTCCCGAGGGTGCCCGGCGGCCGCCCGCTCCGCTCCTCTCCGTCGCGCCGCCGCCACCGCCTGCTAAAACGTTAACGACTCGCGTTTTATTCTCAGAGTTGGCGCACATCTGTTCCCGCCGCGCCCACTGGCCCCGGCTCCTCCGAACTCCCGCTGCTTCGGACGGCCTCTCCGCCCTCACTCCTTCGCCGTCATCGTTATCGTCATCGCTGTGCCTTGCCGTAGTTCTTACCGCCCTTTCCTATCTATCCGTCCTCGTTTACCCCGCCGGCCGGTCTTCCCCGCTCCGCTTGCCGAACCTGCCGTCACCGCCATCCATTCCGCTGTCTGCACTGCCCTCATCATCCCTTTTCTTCCCTCTAGCCGCGCTAACCCTGCAACCTAATCATTCAGTCCCTAGCATGACGGCATACCTGTTCCACTGGTCCTTCGTCCTTAGATCTCACCGTTTCCATCACACATTGGCCCATCCTCGCGTCCTACTGTACCACTGTTCCGTTCGCGAGACATTTCCGCACCCGCTAGCTCTCATCCCAATCCCGGCGCACCTACCCAACCCTCCGTTCCCCGTTTCCTCTTCCTGTGTCTGCTCACCCCTTCCTGTCGCCGCCGCTGTCGCCACCGCCGTCCGAGGCGCGCTCTCTAATTGAAAGTAGAGTGCATGCATATTATATGCGACCCCAGCTGCGCGGCGCCCGCCGTGAATTCTTAAACGCGTCCCCGCGTGCCGCCACCGCCACCGATCGCCCCGTGTCAACCCCCTTACCTGCCCCCCCCACACACACACACACGCTCCGGTCCGCGGGACCCTCAGAGAAGAGCGAGGGCTCGCGAGGCATTTGTAGAGCTCAGGATTGCCTGCCACCACTGACCTGCTCTTTTTAAGAAAGTTCCCGCTGACTTCTAAGGCATTGTACAACGATGAACGTGCTTTGTGTGTTTGTGAAAACGCATTGTGCGTTTGTGAAAGAGTACACGCGTGTGTGAGTATGGAAGTAATGTGTATAGATGTATGCGATATGTGTGAGTTTGTAAAAGGTGAGAAGCGAATTGCAAAGAATTACAATAACTGTCCACTGATGAGAAGTAGTTATATGAAAACGTTAGGAATTCTAAATTCCATTTATAAACAAAATATTATCATTCTACTTATATTCTTTTTAAAACTTTCCTTTAATCTATATTTTTCTTGATTCATTTCAACAATAACATTCTTTCTTTTACACTTCTCGAAAGCTGTTCAACTCGTTGTCTCTCTAGTAATAGAACCTGCACGTCTCGTTTCTTATATTTGTGATATTTTATTATTTTTGATACAACAATGCTCCACTTATACTTATTAACAAAGCTTTAAGTAAATAATTGTTTTAAATTGTACATTATCCACGTAGAAGCGATCTATGTTCACAGTGTATAATATTAACCTATATTAACGTATTAGAAAGAAAGAAGTTGCACATTCACACAGAAGCAAACATCTTTAATTAAAAATCTGAACATTTGTCCGTCAGATCGTTGTGTAGTTTGTAATTTCGCCAATGACTTTGGACATTTAATAAACAGTGAGTTTTTAGTGTAACGAGCCTTGTAAGTGTAGCAGTTCTGTGCAAAACCATATTTGTGGAACACGAAAAAATGTGGGAAACAGCTTGCTCACACAGTGCTGGGTAGTAACCTAAGAGAAGAGAAGAGGCAATTAACCTGTATGCAAGCAATTCGAAGAAAACCACTCTGCAAATAGAATTCGCCCCTTCAGTCTCCCCTCTTCCCCAGCGCTTCGCGGCGTCTCGAGCCGCCAGAAGGCTCTAGCGTTGTAACTCCAACAGCGCTCTCCGAGCAGCCGACTCAAGGCCAGCGCAGCGCTCCAGCAACGCCGCCGCTCGTGCGCGGGTTCTCGCCCACTGATATAATTCCCCTCTTAAATGCATTAACCATGGGGAATACCTCCGAGATTTCCGCGACGCCCCGCGGGGCGGCCACGGGCGTCCAGCGGCTCCGCGCAACGACCCGCCCCCGTCTCCGCCCCCGCTCCCTTCGTCGACACCGCCGCTGCCGGCGCCGCCCGCTCCTCATCCCGCAAACATTGCCTGGCGGCGCAGTGCTTGCACCTTCATAAATATGAAGCAACAACGCCGCAGGCCCACAGCGGCGGCGGTGGCGGCAACGGCGGCCGCCCGCTCGCCCGCACAGTTAATAATTCCCCCGCTAACAGCCCTCGCGCCGCCGCTCGATTGCTCCTGTTGGCGCCCGCCGCCGCCAATGCCACTGCTACCGCCACTACCATCGGCAACTGGCCCTGCTACTGACCTTGCATTTCTCGGCTGTAGTGACTGACGTCCCTCCGACACACTACCAAACCGCGGCGCGTGCGGATTGATTCCATCGGCCGTCGCGGCATTACTTCTACAAACCGTCTAGTGCCGTCCATGCATCTATCTATTTGAAGCATCTAAATATGTTTTTTTTATTTAGCCACTGCGTATATTGACTGAAACCTGTCTGTCGCGACCATCGACCGCTCGTACTCCGTTACCAACCATAGTGCCGATTCCTCGAAAACACCAAGTACTGAAAGCAATCATAGGCTTCTGCGGCCAGAGTCATGCAAAGGTTTTCGGCTATTCGGAAACGCCTCGTCGAGGGCAGTGATGCCGAAGTTTCGACTATCATCAAGGTGATCTTCAAGGCTGGGGCGACGTCGGGTTTCGCGTAAGTAGGGTGCGAAATTGAGACCTTTGTTGAGCTCGAACAAAATGCTTTCTTCAAGTTCTTCATTGGCGAGGTTTACTTCATCATTGTTGGTTGTGAAGGGGTTCCGTCTTTGGATGTTGCTTGGCTTTGATATCGTAGAATTTCCTTAACTGCGGCTTCGAGCTCCGCATTGCCGAATCGAAAGTGACCCAGTCTTCTCCACTTAGTATTAAAATCAACACATGTGAATGGAACAATCTGTTTTTTTGATGAAGGCCATATCAGATCTGGTTGCCGTATCCTCAGTACCCTCAGTACCCTCGAAGCGGCGTCACCCGGACAGGCGAGAACCTTCCCCTTCAAGCACCATCTCTCTTTCTTCCAACACTTTGAATGAGTTTCTTCAATTACATTTTTTTGACGTCTTATTCTTTCTATTACTTTAAATATTTCCTGCTGTTGTGTCATCATAGGACCCTTCTCAGACTATTTAATGCCATTTTTTCTTTCTAAACACCGCTGCTGGGCCTGGAGACACACGTTATCGTCTTATCTGTTTTATAATTCGTTATCATAGGTTTTGCCTTGCTATTTCGCCGCCTTCTTTGTCCTGTCAGCCCCTAATTGTTCTTTACTTCTCACCTTCAAGATAGCATCATCCTGCTATTGCGTGCTCTGTCAGAGGTACATTGCCAAGGAGTTTGATCAGTGCTATAAAAATATATCGTTCTCTCTCAACATCAGAATGTCTTGAATGTGAGACTTAGAAAGCAATCACTGCACTGATAATTTAGTGACTCAACGTAAATAGCACTGATATGTTTCAATGAATTCCTATTTCAAGTAAAAAAGATCGTCAATACCGATCTAACAAAATGAATATTTATTTTCCATTTTATATTTCTTTGCTTTTTAAGAAGCGTAAGTATAAAGAGAAACTGTCCGTAAGTACCTATTTACAGTTTTTTTTACAAAACTGACTAAAACAAGTTGTCACTATAGACTGAATTACATCTAAAAAAAAAAACAAGTAATCTCTCTCATCTACATTTCGTTTGTTCAAGAACGTTTTCTAATGTATAACGGTATGTTTGATTTTTGCATTTAGAACCCGGACGTAAGTCCTGATAACACAAGTAGCGAGTTTCTCCCTGCTATTTATGCCTAGTTAGAGCAGTTGGATTTTTAGGAAAAAGCTCATTAATAGTTTCCTAAAAGAGTTATACGTCAAATAAGTTTGGAAAACTATGTTATAAATAAAGGGGAAAAGCAAAATCACTTGATTTGCACGGAATTGAATCCTCTAGTAAATCATTTCTTTATGACAAAATATTATTTCAAAGTTTAATTACCAATATTGTGTGAGATCATATGGACAAACTCTTTGTTAGCCAACACGATTTATCAGTTGTATCAGACAGTATCGTTCGTTTGACTATCCTTTATATGAAAGTCGAAGAAATAAATACTTTTTAATTCTAATTAATTTTCCAGTAGCTTGGGTGCATTTCACCGTCTTTTTTTGAAAAGGATGCATGGAAACGTGATAGTAATATATGACTAGGATACTTTATAGAACGTCTGTTCTCTAATTAATGTATTTTCTTCTTGAGATCTTGGTGATAAACAGAAACGTGTTTGGCTAGTAGAAAAAAAATCTATAGCTGTTCTCATTAAGGAATGATTGTGTGAATTGTATTAGATGAAAATAGCAATTATATTACACATACATTTAATAGCATTTCAGCTGCTCTCATGCGCATATTTTACAGCAGAGCACATATATCTCCAAATAGTTAATACCAAAACAAATTAGTGAGTTTTTAGACTAATATTCTTATCTTCTAGATTCGAGATCATTAACAATTATTACGTTCGGAATGCTTTCTATCTCTGCGAAAATCATTCCATCTCTTGACACTTGTACATAAAATGAAGATGAAATACTGCCCTAAGCCATCCATCCCGGCTTGAGTATTTTAGTGAATGCTGCACCTAACTATGATCCAGTAACATACTACCCTTCAATTTTCATTTATCAAATAATATAAATTCAATAATTAAAATAATATTGCAGAGGATTGCCAAGCGGACGGTACAACCGAGCCAAAACCATCCATACTTGGGATTACGGCAGATCTCTCAACTGTATGGAAGAGCCAACTCATCTACGCCAGACTTAACAGTAAGTGGCAATAATACCTCCGCAAATCGGAGAGTGTGTGGCCTATACATCTCCACCTGACAGTAAACATTGGTTTACGCGAACGCAATGTCCAAAATCATTGAAAAGAAATCGGAACATTTTATAATTAAAAAATAACAAAATAGACGTTATTTAATTATCCCATTTGTCGATTCAATAACCAGGGCGTTTACATGCACATTTGCTTTCCAGTGTATTTGCTCACTTCTCTGATTCATTTAGAGACTTATGTTCAATGAAACATAAACAAACGATATTGAAGCCAAGAACAAAGAACGTACCTTTATTCTTGTCTTCAGTAAAATAATTGTCTACATAATACTCTTAATAATACTCTTAATAATACGTGCAGTATTTCACCATTGTTTGCAAAAGATAGACATCAGGACTGCTCGAGATTTTAATTTGGATGTATGCTGATGATTTTGTTTATATCTTCTCGGAAAAGACTACAACAAATTGAAAAACTTAAATTTACGCTCAACGAAGTATCATCTCAACAGTTGAGACCAGCAAACAAACACAATGGCAGGCGTGAACGGACATAATAATATGACCGGTCCTGAATTTAATCCTCTAAGCTACACAATGTGTGCCTAAAATCTCTCATGCTTGCCTGTTCTTCGGTTTTTTGTTGACAACTCTTACTGTTTGACTAAAGTTCAATGGAAATCTGATCGGTGTCAATCTGATTCGCAATCTGATCGATTTCCGTCTGCTAGGGGCCGAGAGTAGAACTCCGACTCTTCAAAGAGCAAGTTCACATCCAGCGAGAAAGGGCCCGGCCAGATGGTCTGGCTGACCTCACGTGGGGCCTCAATGCGAGGTGAAGCCATGAATTAAACATCCTGTATCTGCGTCTCCGGTACCCAAGGTCTGGCTTGCCACTGCTCCGCCCGAAACTACATATACGAATGTCTACATACGCTCGTCTCGCTTTCAGTCGCCCTTGCTCCGCTCCCGGGCACTCCCCCAATCTTCGTTGCTCGGATTGTTAATCGCCCTTTCTTTCTCCGACTTACACAACTCCCATCTCATGCATTTTAATGGCGCCAGTTATCGCGAGATGTAGCGACTTGAGTTAATGTGAAATGATACTTTCCCGGCGCCTTCACTCAAATTTTGAGAAAAATCGTGTGAGTGGAATTGTTAATTGCGCTCATAAAACGATTTTTTTAATCGCTGGCGAGAGATTTTGTGAATTTTCCAACGGAAAAGTGCTGTCTTATGTTGAGGATAGTCCATTACTTCTCTTTCTCGTCTACATTTTTATCTTGAACATTCTCAGTAACTTGTTACTGTTAACGTGATGTTTCAACCATATCTCTCCTAAGATGAGAATTTAAATATTTTGTTGAATCTATTCTGCATTTTGATTGTTATTAGCCGTCGATTTTGCTAACCTACTTTCAGATCTTCATTTATCTCCAAACTACAACTGAAATAGTTTTTTAGAAGAAATTTTGAAAGTAGAAAACCTCGATTCATAATTCATCTGCAGAACAGATGTACGGTACTAATTCTACATCCTTTCTCACTAACTTTCCAATCCGTCCTAACTAAAACTTCTTCATCCGGGAGCTTCGTCCACTTCTTCCGCTACTTTGTCCGCTAGCCGAGTCAGCTTTCGGTAGCGTTGCAACTCGCAACAAAACATGATTTTCCGAGCGCAGCCGCACCAAAACCCTCTCGACACGAAATAAAATAATTCCTCTAATTATTCTCTCTCCCCTCTCGGCCTATCACGGTCGGGTGTTATCTTTGTTTCCGAACGGTAGGGAGATAATTACTCATTGTAATTGCTCTAATAACCCTGGCGCGTCCAGCGGTATACTCTACAGAATTGCGCGCCGGTTTGCGTGGGTGTAAAATCTGTTTAATTATACTTCGGAGAGAGGCTGCGCTTTGCGGGCATTTCGCGACGAATCGATAGAGGGCGTTTTATTGTGGTCGTGCCGCGGTTTCGGGGGTCGAGGAGCGGGGAGAAACGCGGCGGGCGGGCAGGCGACCAGCTGATTTTGCGAGGAATAAAGGAGGTGGCGGCCAGAGTCTTTTTAGGGGGTGAATGACCCTGCGTTTCACCCAGAACGTAGGCCCTTTTCTTTTTTCAACTCGAGGGCTGAAGATCCAAACTTGAGTTTCGAATATTAAATTTCACTTGTAAACGTGATATGGAAATATGGAATGATCTTGAGAAGTAAATTATTCTTTGGCCTGCCTTGTTCATTTGCTGGCATACATAATTTTCAAAGATATATTTTTTTGTTGTTTTTTAGTAGAAACGTGCATTCATTAATTATCAACCAAAAAGGTGAAATAGAAAATAATCACATTATCTCTGAAGATTACTGGACTTATAAGGACTGGGTCAGCGAATAGTGAAAATATCACAATGAACCACGGGTGTCAGCCTTCTCGGCTATTGCTCATTGAAATTAACAACAAACATTGCTACACTGCCCATCTCAAAAATGCTAGGATACGTCGGGACGCGCAGAGTACGTCTCTACGAAGAGCATTGAGGGACTTTAGCTGTAGAAAGCGTTGATGCCAAAGAGTGAAATGTTAACTATTCGCCTTTTTATTTATAAACATGTGTTTACTGTCAAGAGTGAACTTCCACGCTTGTTGAGCGACATGTGTATAAAACCTTTCAATTCTTCGCCTTTCTTCAGTTTGAAGCCTCATGAGGAGACTTCGTTAAACCTCTATCAAGACGGAAATCGAGGAAAAACTAACAGATAACTTCAAGATGCATTTTTCGATCAACTCTGAAGTCTTGATAGAAGTATTCTGATCATAAAATATTAACACATGACTTTTTTCAAACATGTTGCTAGTAGGTTGTTAGAGACAATAATTACATTACGGATTGCTTAGTCTAGTAAGCATCCTTAAGACAAACACATGTAAATAACATTTTTATTTGGGATATTGTCTGCTTCTCACTCACCACCTTCCCGTTCATCAATTCAATACTTCTACTTTTGTACATAGTAACAATATTGCATCTAAATTTGGAGACTTATCAGGCGTGTGCCATAGGTTCACCTCATAGTTTCAGTCGAAATGTACTTCAAGTGAATTTAAAGTCTGTAGGTCTGTAAAGTCTCCTAACCGCAAATGTTTAAAAGTGGTGTATCCTCGACTATTGTTTCGATTGACAATTTATGTTAGTATAAAAAAAGATTTAAGGAATTTGTTAATTGGGACTCTTATTAAAATGATGTTTTAGCATTATTCTGTGAACTTCAAATTCGCGGCACAAGATCGCTCAAGATCACTCATAGGGATCAATATCTTCAATATCGCTCAACAAACACTACCGCCTCCTTTGACCTGGTGACCTAGTTATTTGATTCTATCGAGAGCAAAGATATTATTATCAATTTTCTGATCAATAATGTAAACATTTCATGAATTCTTCAAATGTATTTACTCTCCGCTCTTTTAACGAATTTATTCATTCTTGACACAAGAATCAATGTTAGTAGATTTCTTTTACGGAATTGTGAAAAAGGAAAATACGCAATGCATTACAAAATAAATTCGTTTAGAAGAAAATGCTAGGTTCTAACCCCTCCCCTTCATATTATCCTTTGCCTCCACTTAAATATTCGTACGATGCTTCTCTCCATTATTTTGTAACTTTCTTCTCTCGCGACCTAGTTTTTCCAAAAGACAACAGCAAACATGGCATTTAGCTTCTGCGCCTCACCGCTGGAGTAGCCACAAGGAGAAGCGTCTTTAAAAATAACCTATGGCTGGCCAGCGCCGCGTCACCCGCCTTCATCTTCACACGTCCGCTCCGGTGGGCCGCGCCGGGCGGCTGCGCTCACGGGCGAACGAGTGCGAAGGCGAGCGAAGGCGTGCGAAGGCGAGCTGGCAGGGTGGTTGAGCAGGCGTGTTTGTGGGTGAGAGGATGTGTGAGCAGGCGAGTGTTTGGTTGTGAGGGGAAGCGAGTGGGCAAGTGTGTAGGTGAGAGAGTGAGCGGCCTGGATGGTGTTCGGGGAAGGGAGCCGGTGGTGTGTGTGTGTGTGTGTGTGTGTGTGTGTGTGTGTGTGTGTGTGTGTGAGAGAGAGAGAGAGAGAGAGAGAGAGAGGGGGGGGGGAGCGGGCGTGTGTGTGGATGAGGGTGCAGGCGAGCCGATGGGCGGCGTAAGGCATGCAGAGGGGACTCACGAAACCTTCGCCTTAGCCCTTGACAGTTATCGCGATAAGGCTGTGCTGCGGGCGGCGGTAGTCGAAGTGGCGGCAGCTGCAAGGGAAGTAGAGACGTTTCACAGTGGGCCGATTTGAAATTTAATTAGTGTGCGTAGCATTTTCATTAGTTATTTCCAAGCAAGGCTTTCCACAAAAGAAACCAAATGTATAATAAATTTATAAATAAAATCAAAAACCATAATATGGCCTTTCTATTTCTCGTCAAACTTTTTCAACGTTTCTGTTTGCTTTTGATCGTTATTTTAAAAGGTTATTTTGAAATGTTCAGTAATAACTTACTACAAGCTTTCCCTTCTTCAGACATAAACAAGAACATTTCCGAAGGTCATTAAACAGCGATCACTTTTATTCGCTTCGAAAAAAATGCAACTTCCGTTTCCATTTATTGTAGTCTGTACAGCCTGTTTCCGGAAGCAGTCATTGTCTTACCTCCTTGTCAATTGAGTGATTTGGCCGTGTGAGCCTTTTGGCTCGTTTGGGACCAATGTGCATCGCTCCACGTCGCGTCGAGCGTGTCCGCGCTCCCGCTCCAAGGGTCCGAGGCTGAACATCACCGCCGCCGCCTTCATAATTTATCAGCGAATATAAAACGTGACGGTGGACGTAGGCGCCGACGGCGGAGGAGGCTCGGGACTTCCGTGGAACAACGCGTCAGACGGCTCTAGGAGGCTGGAGGACGTCGGGAGAGCTGTCTGTACTAGTCACGACGCTAACGCCTCCGCCGTCATCATGGTTGCTTTCGACTGTCCGCCATTTGCCCCAAAGAAGACCACGGAAACATATACAAGCCTACTGGCAGTATCGATCGGATGGTACAGACTTCGTGGAAACCTACAACTTTGCCGCCGTGGTTCTAAGCCTCGAAATGTATTCGTTGCTGTCGAATCACTCTTGTGCTCATCGAATTTTCCAGCAATCGATGGGCTGACTTGGCTCAGAGCAATAACACTTACTACTGCAGCAACTCTGACCATGAGGTCTTAAGGTACGAAGCCCTTCCATAGCTAATATTTGATCCTAGCTATATAGGTAGGTCGAATTCAGTCGCTCTCTAGGGGATAATTCTAACAGCCGGCTACTCTAATTGGTACTTTTCCTGTCATTTCTTCAGTCAGTACCAGGCGAATTGCTGGAGCAATACGCTGACGAACAGGCCACGGACCGAGCGCGATCTTTCCTGCCTCCTCCTCTCCCCTTACACACAGGCAAGCACTACACTATCACACACGTGCAAAGCTGATCTGTCGGTAGATTAGAGCCTGTTCGACAGGGGCGGGATCCCGATGGTGGAGGATACCCTGTGAGGAATGCCCGCAAGCCCACATGTAGGTCGGTGACGGATCTCTCTTTCTACATCATAACACCACCATTTCCCGCAATTTCACATGCTCTAGCTTTGTGAGGCTATTAACCATGGCAATTGATGCGCCCGGAAAAACAAAATAATTAATCAATCAATCCAACAATCAGCCTGTAATATGCCGTCACTATTTCCCATTCATTGCCAGAACCTGGCTGCTCCGACATCGATTTACCTTATCACTCTCCTTGTCAATTCTTTGAAATATCTTAGCTTTTCCTTTGATAACTAAGGCACATCAAAATAGTCATGAATTCATCTAGTTTTGACCTCACCGTTAAGTTAGTCCCGTTAACGCATTATTTTGCCTAGAGCAACATGTGTGCGTAAATAATTTTTTCTCCGTTTTATCTTCATAGTTATTTCATGCGACAAATTTTGTTAGTATCTACGTTATTTGGATATTTCCCCTAAACAACGAATTCTTTATACAATATATCTTTAAACCTCGAAAATATTTATTAAGATAACCATAGAACTTTTTATGAAATACATTCAGACGCGTTTGTTGATTTTCTTATAAATACGTACTCTTATTTGCATTAACAGCAGAGACATTCCATTATTCTTACTCTTTATCTTTAGTGTCATTTATGAAGAACCCTTCCTGTTCCAATTCGTGATCTTTTTGGTAGTGCTCACCAAAGACGATTCCGTCCACAAATTAACGCCATCTTGAATGATTTACGTCAATTTCAGATCGGCATTCAAATATTCATTGAGTACTGAAAGCAGTTCATCTAGTTACATTTAACATTTACCGAAGCGAAAGAGGGTGCTCCCCGATTCGAAAAGTTTATTCGCCGTCGGCCTTATATAAATAAATTGTGAGCTTTAATTCTCTAATAAAAGGAGACGACACAGTAAAATTAAACGAATATATCAAATAATCTTCATAGCAGTCATAACATATTCCCATCATGTTTCCGGGGTGTACTACCAGTTGTTGTCCTTAATATCTAGAACATGTTTTCAACCCAATGAATTTTGTTGTCGTTAGGTAGAAACTATTTTTCATGAAGCTCACTTTCCCTACTCGTTCAATTTGTCCACCTCCCGCCAATCTATACATTTGCCTTAACTTGAATTCACCTTCTACATATTCTGATCGCTTGCCCGTCCATTCGTTCAGTCGACCCAGTGATCATTCGCACGTTCACCTCTCTCGACTCCACTCTCTGTCCTTTGGCCCGTTCGCTTCCTCGCTCAGCCGCTCGCCCGGCTGACGCCCGTCAGCTCCGGAGTAACGCCTCTGAGGAACCGGCTCCCCCTCCCAACCCTCTCCCCCCTTCGACTCTGTCTCCCTCCGGGCCGCCCCTTTCTCAAACTTTTAATGAGATTCTTGGGTTAAAGGGGCCGGTTCAAGACCTTCTACGCGCCCCCATTCAAATGACTTTACAGTAAATTGACAAATTAAAGTTAAACTTTGATGAGATAGAAAAATGATTAACCAATGCACTTTACTTAGAATGAGCCCGTTCTCTTTGAACAAACAGTAGAAGGAAGGAGGAAGCGAAAGAGGTAGAGAATCTCGAGAAGAGGAAGGAGACGAGAAAGATTTTAAAAGTGACTTTTTCTATCCGCCGATGGGTAAGTCACGGATCCGTTCATTCCATTATGAAAAAAAATCACGTTATATCTTCTTGTTTCAGTAGGGGGATCTGCTTTCTGTATATGAATTGTTTTTTGGTTTTGTTTTTCGAGTTAAAATTTGCAAAAGGGGGAATAGAGTATATGAGCCTTAGAACAACGTTATCTGGAGTTTGCACCTCCCTTCCTTGAATAATGTGGCGAATGTGTTTCGAAAGAACGAAACGAACGATTACATGATACGTACCTTTGTTATATTTTAAGATCCTACAATAATTGAATTTTAGTATTTATTTTCAACTATTTAGAAATTCATGAAATTTCATTGAAATGTTCACCGATCTATAAAAATGTTTTAAATATAATTATTAATAAGGTTTTAAAATATATATTAACATTGCAAACAAATACAATTTTACCATGAAATTTCATTGCAGATGACATTTCCATCATCTATCGAATAAGGTAGTTTAACCTTGGCCAGTCTTTTTATATGTACGAGTATTAAGAATTTGCAATGATATTCCACATTGCAATGGAGGTTCCCTAGTGAATTTCTGTTGGTTTACGTTAGAATTTAAAAAAATGTGCAATTTTACTGAATTTATAAAGAACAAATATTTTAAAATTCGCACTGAATCTTAGGAGGTTCACTAGCGATGTTTAAATTTGTCACAAAAAATCTGTTTGCATGCACTTACTAATCTAGAGGAAGAGAGAATGTAACACGATTTCACATGTACTCACATTCTTATATTATAGCATAAAAAATCAAATTAACAGTTTTAGAAAGATGTTCCTGAATTATTGAATGATAAATTGAATTGAAAATATTAACATAATGTTTATGTATGTTCATTTAGAAATTTCTATACTTGTGTAAATAAAGTAGCATTTTCTGATGTGTGATTCTACTCATGTGATCTTTCAACACACAAAATAAATACTTCTTTATTTGAAAACTTTTTTTCATTTATCCAATCCAATACAGTTTACAGCAAACAGCTAATAGTATGTTTTCCTGTTTTTTAATGGTAATGGTTAAACAAGAGAAACAAATAGTTTCTGACTCTCGGTTTTAACAGGAAACTTAAAAAAATTAATAATACAGCTATTCGGTTGCTCAACATCCCCTTGATAGAAAAGCAGAAACATTCGTTTGGGTGTAATGCACCTTGAAAAATAATTTGTTTATAATAAATTTCTTTCCTATTTGACAAAACTTGCAAATTGCAGGACTTAAAAGAGAATACAAAAACAAAATAAAATGTATGTTCATACTCGCGGTAAAAAGACAAATTTAGCGCAATTGAATTGGCCATAGAATTTGTTTACTAGCAAGTGCATTTTAAACGTATGTGGCAGGCAAAAACCACAGAATTGTTTTTTCAGCATGCTTGTGTAGAGCGAATAAATGTAAGATGTTAATTTCTTATAAACAATTACAAATATCACGAGAACGACATATGATTGCACCATCGGATTCCGGAATTTTGTATCGCGTTTAAACGCCATTCAGATGAGACAATAAAAAAGTTGCAAAATTGCATATTTATAAACAATTTCCCAATTTTGCAAATCTAAAGAGGGAGAGTCTTCCGATGTCCCTGAACCGAAAACCGCGAATTAACAATTTTGCAACAATTTATAATTTTTTCCCGGCCGTTGCCGGGAAGGCTCCGCAAACTGTGCCTGAAATGAACATCTCAAACTAGCAGTTTGGCAGGAGTTACAAATCGATTACTAAACGTTAGAATAATTGTTGCTAAAATGATAAATATTTACTGGTTTATGAACAATAATTCTGGACGGAAAACTCCGCTCAGAAAATTTTTTTCGTCGTGGCGTACGCGCAGGCAAAATCTCTCCTTCGGCAGGGAAATATGACGATATTTCCGCCTCGTACGTAAACGTACTAGCCCTCTCCCCCTGAGACAGCGTCCTTTCTACCCATTGGGATGTTGCACAAATCGCAGACAACTGTGTTTCTAACTTCTAGCGATTAGTCAACGCGTCCCTCGCCCTGCCCTCCCCCTGGCCACGGGGTGCCCAAGTTTGTCGGTGCGGTAGGGAAGATTTTTTTTGGGGGAAAGGGTACAATTATCCTTCCGTCCGTGTCGACTGCCATCCTGTCACCTTTCCATTTCATCGAACTTAGAGCTCATCTCTGTTTCCCTGATGCACTTCGTACTACTGTACCTCTTTTCTTTCAACTTCTCAGTTTCATCTTAGTATTGTCCTTCATCTCGTCATTGATATTCTACCATTTATTCGTGTGTCTTCTTTCTTGTACATATTTCATTATTCTCTTTGTCGTTCCACTTTAAATTTAGGCTGTATCCTTCAGTTCTCTTTCTTCTTCATTTTGATTTGGTGCCACTTACTTTTCTCATTGGTTACGTGTCTCTTCGTCCATTTCCTACTGCACCTTTATTTCTCTTATCCTTGACTGTCTACTTCCCATTTTCACTGCCCCCCCCCTCCACCGCTCACCAGTTTCTCCGTTTTCTCTCACTTTATATGAAGAAAACCGCGTAAATCTTCAATTTCACAGTAAACAGTAAACCTTGAGTGGAGCACTTCGTCTGCTCCCACTGTTTTCATCGAATTTGTCCTCTCTATTCACCGACGTCCTCCTCTGCCCCACCCCTTCCCCATCCACACTCGTCAGACTATCCACTCCTCGACTGCACCCGCCACGACCGCCCGCCACAGCCACCCACACTACGTCTCCCCCACTCCGCTTCCCCTGCGCCTCGAGCTCTAAGAAGCGCGTGTCGCCCTCCTCTGCGAGTGACGCCGCGTTCCATCACGGGCTCCGAGGAGCGTGGGAGGGCTCGAAAGAACACGCGCAGCTCCACGCCCCGCCGCCGCGCCCACGCTCCCCGCGCTGCGAATTAATTGAAATACATTTGAGCGTATTTAGACCTAACGGCGCTCGCCCATGGGGCACGGGCGCGTGGGGTGGGGGCGGGGGCGGGGCACGCTGAACGTAATATCTGTTGGTGACACTACCCAATCAATAATATCGCGGGTGCAGCCTTGTTGCCATACTTTCGTCGCCTCCGCCGCCCGCTGCACTGGCGGTGGGGCTCTACTAGTAACAATGTATCCGCCCCCGGCGCCTCCAGTGCAGATTTAACGCCGCCTCCGGACCGCGTCACGCGCACATGTTAATGAAGAATGGAATGGCGGCCATTGGGTCTGCCTGTGCAGTAATTACGTGGCGGATGGAGTGCAGGAGGTGAGTACGAGGTGGATGGAGTACAACTGAATGTGCACTGATGCGAATTTCCATGATTTTTTGTGACTCATATTGTGAGTGCGCCTGAAGCTGAGCCACGTCGAACGCAAATGGAATACGTGTTATTTTGAAATAAAAGAGTGGCACGTTTTTAATATGAATATACGAAAAAGTACGGTTAATTTTGAAAGATATTCTAATCATTATTCTAATGTTTTTTGCATAATTTTCTAAAATTACGCGTTTTTTTAATTCACATCAACCACAATTTCATGGCGTATTTACTACAAAAGTCTGATACAGGATTAAATTGGTACATTGCGAAAGAAGTGATATCATATTAATTATTCAAAAATATTTCTTTTATATTAGAAACAGAGAATGTTTGCCTGAAAGTAAAAGACTTAATAATTACTAGAATTAACTGACACTAGTAGTAATGTATCAGACACGTATTGCATTAAGCGATTTTGTTAAAAACGAAACGTTTTTTATGCAAGAACAATAGGTATTTCGTAAAAGTTATTTTATTGCACAATTTTTTAATTATATTGTATATGTAAATATATTCTAAATCGTGCAAATGACGATAATAAAATAAAAAGTGATTGTCACTATAAAAAATAGATTGCGTTTCATCATAAAATTTACGTTTCATTATTATTATTATTATTATTATTATTATTATTATTATTATTATTATTATTATTATTATTATTATTATTGTATTATTAAAATTATAATTATAATTTTTATTTTTATAATGAAATATAATAATAATAATAATAATAATAATAATAATAATAATAATAATAATAATAATAATAATAATAATAATAATAATAATAATAATATAATAATTATTATTATTTTTATCCCAAGAATGTGGTACTTTCTTCTGTTGAACAAACTCCAGCTTTGAGTAACAGCTTTCAAACTTCCTCTGTAAACCTTTTCTTTACTCTTTCTACTGACTCTGATTACAAGCCATACCTAAAATGGTTGATGATTTCATGGGTAGGTGATAACGATACAGTGAAACGAAAATAAGGGGAAACGGTAAAACCTCGACCCCGTTTCACTCACCACAAATTGTCATGATCCGAACTCTGATATCCAGAAGGTTCCGCGGTGTTCTGTATCGCCCCCCATTGCAACCTCGCTGTTGGAAAAACGTTGGGCAGGGGAGCTGTCTCTGTCAGCGGCGGCGCGTGCTGTGGGGCTGCGTTGCCCTTCCGCGCCTGCTCCTGGTGCGCACTCTCAGAGCCCAGGTCCCTCAGTAGAGCCGGCGGCAGCGGCAACAGCTTTGGTATGGGCGCCCCCTCTAGCGTCTCGGCTTAATATCTGCGCGGCATACACCAATTCAACCAGCAACAACACAACGGGCCCTCAAGCCCCCGCGCCTCCGCTTCCCTCGCCCGCCCGCCCTCGTCCGCTCGCCTGACCGCCCTCGCCCGCCCTCGCTGGCCATCGTCCGTCTGCTCTCGTCCGACCGTCCTCGTCCGACCGCCCTCATCCGACCGCCCTCGCCCGCCCTCGCTGGCCATCGTCCGTCTGCTCTCGTCCGACCGCCCTCGTCCGACCGCCCTCGTCCGACCGCCCTCGTCCGACCGCCCTCGTCCGACCGCTCTCGTCCGACCGCCCTCGTCCGACCGCCCTCGTCCGACCGCCCTCGTCCGACCGCCCTCGTCCGACCGCCCTCGTCCGACCGCCCTCGTCCGACCACCCGCGTCCGACCGCCCGCGTCCGACCGCCCGCGTCCGACCGCCCTCGTCCGAGCGCCCTCGTCCGACCGCCCTCGTCCGACTGCTCGCACAGGATTCCAACAACTGTCGCCGCTGCTCCCCTCGGTGGCCGCCTCCGCTAAGCTCGCGTTGCACCGTTGCCAGAAGCTGGATTTCGGATCTTTCATTGGGGGACAAAGGGCCCCCAGCAGAAGGTAAAAAGTTCCCCTAAATCAAAAGACATATGAGTAGTTACACTGCAACTCATTAGAGTTACAGTGTAACTACTCATATGTCATAAAAATAAGATTTTTGAAAGATTTCTTAGCCCTCGTCCTACCATGCACACACTTTTATAATAAGAAACGAGTTTCTTTAATTTTAATTTTATTCGTCATTTTAACTCTATTTTATCTGATTGAAAAAAATAAGAAAATAATCCAGAAAAACATTTTTGAATCATCAGAAAAACATCTAGCAGAAAAACATTTTTGATATTTTCTCAGCGCCAAGTTCAAACGCAAAAAATTGTTTGCAAAAAAATAATAATAATTTTTAGTCTTAAAATCCTGGAACCGGGTTGAAAAAATCTCAAAAGTTCGTCAAAACAAAATCGTTGTGTATTTTTTCAGACTTGTTTATTGCTGAGCTGTAGTTAAAAAATAAAAATCCTTTTTAATATTTCCCCGTCTTTAATATTGACTTTAATACACTATGAAATTAACTGCAACAGTTCTGAGCATTTATTTTAGTAATTTATTATATGTTTGTATTGAAAATTGTTCTGTTTAAAAAAACAATGAAACTATTTTTTTGTAATACTGGAACCGATATTTTGATTGAAACGACAAATTCGCGTTTATAATAACAGAAAAGTGAAATTATTATAATCATATTGAATATAACAGATTCAGTTGCGATAACAGGCTCGCTTTTTTCTCAGTGTACATTTGATATCAAACATTTGTATCATGCATTAGTTACATTATATTTTACATTGTAATGGAGAAACATACTTACAATATATAATAAAAAGTTTTACTCAGAATCATTCCTATATTTTCACTTTTTAAAGAATTGTAAACGCGCAGTGTTTGGTCTCTGAACATACTGTATGTTCACGCTAGAACTGACGGATCACAGAAAATTTAGTTGATCGGGGACTTTTTTGAATCTGTAAGTTTCACAGCTTTGACAATTTCCTTCTTTTTTGAAGATCCTTTAAAAAACCCTTTTACTACAAGGAAAACGCATGATTTTTATCGTATCGCGGACCTAGGAAACATTGTTTTGTGAGAAGCGCCTATTATTTGTCATTCGAAATATTAAAAACGCTAGGAAATTTGTAGAAGAATTTATTTAGTCACATTATATCTTGCTTGCAATTCTAAACAATATGATACACTACAATAAAATATGCTTTCAGACTATTACATTCAATTTATTTCAATTATGATGCATTTTTAAATTTATTAGATGAGTATATATTAAAATAATATATTTTATTGAAAATTATTTTAATTATTTAAAAATATTTACAATATTTTGTATTTTTAGAATTAAAAATATTTTTGTATCGCTTAAAGACATACATATTCTAATTGTTTAAATCAAAATAAGAATAACGCATATTTTTCAAATAACATTTTAAAAGTAAGTACTTTTATAACAATCTAATATGACAGTTTTATAAAAAATAATTTAAATTATCTTTGTTTATATAATATTAATTTTAATAAAACTGTACAAAAAGCAGTATGCAGTATGCTTGTATTAAACAATTTACTATAAATATATATTTATACATATTATTATAGAGGCTTGGATTTTGTTTTATATTTAGAAAATTGAGTTCCACGTATCGTGTGTGTTTAATAAACGTGAAATACTCTTTTCCTTTTTAGTGTTAATTCGAGTGTTATGACTCATGATTTTAGACACAAAACTATTTAATTTCTAAGTAAATAATGTTTGAAAGTAATATAATTGAAAGAATATTTATTAATAAAGGATATTCACAATAACGATGAACAATATCCCGCGCGTTTTATAATACTGAACTAAAGTTCACCTATTTATTAATGTATGTTATTAGCTTAGCTTAATAAAATTATTGATTGCTTAATTATTATTAAATGTCTTCTCAAAATACAGAAAAAAGGATATCTTTTATATTATAAATTTGAAGATCCGCGAAATGAAATGTTTAGTTTTTTTTATTTGTCCGTACATTGGGGGGAGGGCAGTTGTCCCCCCCCCCCGAATCAAGCAACTGACTGCCGTTCAGTATCGTTGCCACTGCCACAAGTTTTCTGCCACTGCTGTATTCCAGCTCCGTTTCCACTTTTAGGAGACTTCACCGGAAGCATTCCTCTCCACTATTTTTCTATCTCCATCTCCGTTCTCACAAGTACCACTGTGTCTCCATAATCTCCTCGACGACTGCAGCCTATCTGCCTCATCCACCACCTCCTTTATTCGATTTAGCTTCTTTCCACTATTTCTTCCACCGCCAATACTATCGTTAACTCATCAATGCTGAAATCGCTGTTACCTACATTTCTGCAGTTGTGAAATCACGCTCTGTCATTCCTACTCCGTCCTTCCTACTTTCACCAGAATCACTGTGGTAATTGTCTTTACTTCAGATATCATCAATTACTTTCTCGCCACTCATACCATCAGCTTTGTTGTCGTACGATATCACCGGCGTCACCCAAGTCATGGCTGCGACGTGCTCTTCCACATCACTTCATCCACCACCCGCGCAGACTTCCTTGCCACCCCTGTCGTCGCCGTAGTACCGCCACCGCCGGCCGATGTCTCTTGTTGCAATATGCACGAGGGATTTCACGCTTGGAGACGCAAGGCGTGGTTTACTCAGCGGGGGTTGAAGATCCGCGAGAATCCCCTCGCTCCTGTCCGCTCCCCTCACCGTCCCTTCGACGCCACGTCTCCGCCTCCGCGTCCTCCCCCCCGTCTCGCAAACTTCGAAGCGGCGGAGATGGTCGCAGTTTGATAAGATGAAGATGTACACAGCCGACCGAGCCTCGCTGCCTCTCCATGTCACGTCCCCGCCCTGCCGTCTACCCGTCCCCGGCCCCACCCGACGCCCGCCGGGTTCCTCGGAGGCAGCCGCCGCCCCTTTTACAAGGCTCCTCGTGATTGCAATAACTCAATTTACAATTTACATTTAGCAAATTGGCACAAGGGGGCATGCGGGAGGAACCGGAGGAAGTACAGGGCTGATAAATTTAAACTTTCGTCACCTCGTGGGTTGGAGAGGGATTGTGCGTCGGAGAAGGAGGGGGAGGGGCAGATGAAGTCCCACGAAGCGGTAGCGAGCGGGAAAGGAGACCACGGAACCTAAGAAGTGAGATGTATTTTGGAAGTTACTTGGATATTCTTTAGCTGTATAATGACGATACTTCTAAAATATGCGAAAATTCCAATTATCTAAAACTGTTTATGATAGCATTTTTCTTTCTTTTCAGATTTAATTCGTTGTTTTTTTCTCTCATTGAAATGCTGTTTTTTGTTGTTATTTTTGTTTCTCTTCTCTCATTTCTTTTCACATTTTCCTTTATCTTTGCTTGCTTGCTTCCTTCAACATCATTGATTTGGAGAAAAAGAAAAACATTTGTTATGTATTTTAGTACTTAATTTTTTTTAAACAAAAACATACTAAAATTAAATGTGAGAACTAGATATATTTTAGGAACTGACTTTCCTAAAATTGTGGGATATTATGTTTCTTATCCCGCTTTTTTTCTCATACACATTCGTAGTTATAACGCACGTACACAAAAACTGTAGTAATAAAAATATATCTGTCAACGGTAATATTTTGACATCAAGCTTAAAGTATCCGCAAAATAATTTTCAAACACACAGTTAAAGGCGTTTTCAAAATGTATCTATCTTGAATCTCCTCTTATTCTAAATCTTAATGTTCTGATTCTTTATTGTTTCGTAAATTTTGTAAGGTAGTACATCCCACAACTATTACAGCTACTTTCGTTTAGCTATGGGCATGTATCGTTGATTTCTGTATAACATCTGTGATAGTATCCTTATTTATAATATAAACAAAATATTTGTTGTACAAATTACTCCATAAAATTGAGACACTAATTAAAATTACTTGAAGAAATGTTATGTCTATGCTTCCTGTACTATTCCAGATAGCAAACAATATTAAGTAGAAGCTGATGAAAATTTAAACGATGACGATTTCGTTACTTTTCCAAGTTATTCCAAGTTTTCACCTTCTCTCGAACCACATTTCCAGTTTCCAAAAAAAAAAAAAAAAAAATTAATAATTGATTTTCGGTTCCGTTTTTGGTTCAGGTGCGGTTCGTTTCGGTTTCGGTTCGGTTCGGGCTGGGGGGGAGGGAGCCAGCCAGCGCATGCGCGTGCGGTTGGCGGGGCGGTCGCCCGCAGGCCGCCAATCAGCAGTAAGCCCGCAGCGGAGACGAGCTCGTCGTGCTGGCGCGGATCAGCCGCCTCCTCCCTTGCCTAATTACTGCGGGATTACCTCTCATTACCTGACGTGCGCGTGCCAGCCACCGCGCTCCTCCCCACTTCTCCCTCCCCCTGTTTCCGTCCCTCTGAGCCACGGCTTCTTGCCGTCCTCCTCCTCTTTTCCCACTCCCACATCCGCGCTCCGACCGTTTGCCACCGGGGAAGGGGTCGCGAGCGCGCGCATTACAGTCGCTAGTCCAATCAAGCCGCTTTTTATACGTCGGTGCTCGAGAGAGCTCGTCAAAGCGTCCAGAATGCTCTATTCGCCGCGCCGGTTGAGAAGGGTGAGAGTATACTGCACCACCTCACGGGTATTACTGTTACAAAATATTCTCAAACAATGCAATATCTGGGTTTCGCTACTCTAAACTGCATCACATCCGCTAAAGAGGCCTATTTGGAAAAAATGTTTGGGCAAATAGATTTTCAATTTTATTTTTTAGTAATACTTTCAATAGTAAGGCATACATAGGTTATTTTTTAACAGCGTTATTTTCTATCTGTTCAATTCACTGATTATTCAGAGATTTGCATGACTTATAACTATAACTGGGTAAGAGCATAGGCAGGCGGGGAGTTCATTTAGTCGAAGCTCCCACTTACTGTCTTACTGTTCTCTTAATTTAGTGTTTGGATTTTTCTATGTATATATTTTCAAATTGTGACATTCTATTGTTTAATTTTAGGTTTGTATGTTTAATAATTATTTCTATTCGATTTGCATTCTATTGAAGCGTTTATGGTGGACGTAATTTATCATTGGGGTATCTTGAAATAATTTTAATGTCTTTTGCTGACAGTCCTAGATCAAAAAAACACATTCTGCTTTCGGTAGTTCATCAAAATATTTTACTGTAAGTCTTCTAATGTATGTATTTAGGTTTTCTATTTTCAGTTCGTTTCGAATTTGTCTATTTGACACAAACCATGGTGCTTTAATTACGCCTTTTAAAAAATTATTTTGCACTACTTGGATTTTCTCTAAGTTACTTTTTGCGGCCCCACCCCATACATGGCAAGCGTAAGTAAGCGATGGTCCAACAATTGATTTGAATAAGCTTATTCCATATTCTATGCTTAATCTACAGTGGCTATTTATGAGTGGATATAGTTTTGCTATTTTGACGTATGTTTTATTGGCAATTTCTTTAATATTTCCTCTTAGTTTTTTGTCTAGAAGCACTCCTAAATATCTCGCTGGTTAATCTTTTTTTATCCATTTTAAATCTACATTTTTAATTTTTAGTGGGTTGGGCATTGTAGGTCTTCGTAGCGTAAATATCTTGAGTTGTGATTTAGTGGGGGTTTATGTTTATTTGCCATTTTAAGCACCAATTTATAAACGAATCTAATGATTTTTGTAGAATTTCCCTACCATGATCCACATCTTTGTTTGTTGTGGACAGTACTGTGTCATCAGCGAAACATGCTATTTGTGTTCTTTCCATCTTAGGGTAGTCTGCGACGTAAATGTTAAAGAGGGTTGGTTGCGGTACTCCTACGTGCGTGATTCTAATAAGGTATTATTCACTTTCACATTGAAAGAACGATTTTATAGAAAACATTTAATTATTTCATATAGATAATGGGGTATTCCTAAATTTCTCATTTTATATAGTATCCCTGCATGGCAAATTTTATCAAAGGCCTTTTCTACATCAAGGAGAATAGGTAACGTGTGTTTATGCAGGTGAAATGCGTTTGCTATATTTTCAGTTAGTCTTATAAGCTGCTGAGTGGTAGAGTAATGTTCGCGATTTCAGAATTGTTCTTTAGGGATTATATTGTTTTCTTTCAGGAAACTAGTTAACCTTCTATGAATAAATTTTTCAAAAACTTTTCCTATTTTAGGAAGTAAACTTATTATTCTATAATTTGAGGGCAAACAGTGGTCCTTACCAGGTTTGCTTATTGGTATTATTATAGCTTGTTTCCATATATCCGGAAAGTAATTCAGTCTTAGATCTTGCATTATAAATCGCTGTAAGCTTTTTGTTTATCCGTTAGGGCTGTTAGATTGTTTGTTTTTAAGGGAGGTAGTTTTTTACTTTCTTTACTTATTTTTTTAATTGTGCTCCATAGGTGACTAGATCCTTTCGGTATTTCAGGAATCCATTAAATCTATGTTCGTCTATATTTGTTTTTATTTTTCTTTGAGTTTGATTTAGTTTGCGTTTTATATATGGGTATCGCGTTTTCTGCCATTTCCGTCTTAGTATTCGTTTTTCTTTAATTAAATTGAGAATGAATACGGGGATTTTAGCTTCTTTTTTATTGTTATTTGTTTTCGGCTTGTTGGCCAATATTGTTGCCAACGTGAATTTTTTTATTTCTTTATTAATGCTTGCAATTATTTTTGGTTTGGCGTAATGGCCAAATTTAGTGTAGTCCCGTTAGTGTAGTGCATGTTTTTTTCTCGGGAGATGGCGGTGATCTTCCCCCGCTGGATGGCGAGACCCGGAGCCGACCTACCGTCGACTAGTGGGGTTTCCCCCTTACCAGGACTCTCCCACCAGCGGGGACCGCCCAGCCGGGACAGGCCCTAAGCTCCCGACCGGTCTCCCGGGATATGTGGTAGTGTAGTGCATGTTAGTGTAAGTGTGTGTGTAAGGGGAGAGGATTGGACAAGGAAGAGGAAGAACAGATCGCGCGCGGTCCGTGGCCCGTTTGGTAGGGTACTGCTCTGGCATTCGGCTGGTGTTGATCGAAAAAAACACGGAAACTACCGATCCGCCGCTAGAATTCTCCTCCAGACAGCGACGGAAGTCGACCTAGCTGAAAAGCTAGTGTCGAAAATCCTGCCGCCGTCAGGACTCGAACCTAGGACCTCCCGGTGAGAGGCGCTGCAGTGACATCAGTTGATGCACTGAGCTACTGCTCCCGGTGAGCTGATTTGTATGCCGATCGTTTCTAAGTTGGTATAATTAGTTCATGATGTTGGATTTTTTTTATTATTAACACAACTCCCCCAGATGCCTTTTCTGCTGCTCTATCCTTTCTGTAGGTTTCATATCTTGGAACGTTAAATTTTAAATTACTATGGAAATGGGTTTCGGTGATACATGCAATATCTATTTCCCAGTTTGAAAGGAAAAACCTGAATTCATTTTCTTGCCTTTATAGCCCGTTTGCATTCCAGTTTACAATTTTGATATTTGCTTTCATTTCTGGTATTAAACAACTCTTGGAATATTTGTTTGCATATATTTTCAATGTGAGCTATGATAGTCGCGATTACTTGTGTTAATATTTTTGTAATTTGGTTTTTAGTTATGCTTGCATTTGGAGTAACAATTTTCGAGAAATTTGGAATGCATGATCTTTGTGGTAGACGAGGGAATTCTGCCCTGTTTGGTGGCCTTGCTTCGTCTCGTTTATCTTTTCTAGCATTAAATGATTCAGGCCCGGTTCCTGTTGCCTATGGGTTTGATATTGGTTTGGCCCTCAGTGAGTGAGAATGAAAACTACCGCGTTTGACTGTTTCCTTGAATGCATGGCATCCCCCGTAGTTGGCTGTGTGCGGACCTTGGTAGTTACAACAGACGGGGGGTGTACTTTTACTGATTTTGCACTCTGAATAATGGTGCTTACTCGGGCATCTAACACATCTAGGTTCTAAATAACAATTAGCCTGCGTATGCCCTATCCTTTGGCATTTTTTACATTGAATAGCTTTGTTATTTACTTGAGCCTGGAATCTTACAATACAATAATCAAAACGTTTAAGATATAAAATGTTTCTAGAATTTGCTTCGTCCTTTAGTTCCACTGCACACATATTGATAGGCGTTTTTTCTTTATTATATAACCTAGACACTTCAACAACATTATATTTTAGTTCAGTTAAACCATTATAAATTTCTTGCGTCGAATATGAATAGGGAATGTCTTTCATTAATATTGAAAATATTTTTGTAAGAGGGTCCCTGAAGGAATGAAATGGTATCTTTTTTATTTCTAGAAATTTTTGGAAGTTACGGTAATCATCAATTTCCATTAGATTTATTTTCACTCCATTATTTTCTAGACGGGTGTTTAAGTCACCTTTCACTGTTTCTTTGAGATCTTATAAGATTAAAGGAAACTTTTCTGCATCGTGCACAATAATTGGGGGAAATTTGGTTTTTTTCAGCTGCTTATTTGCGTCTGGATTTACTGCATTATCGTTTTCACTTACTATATTGTATAGTACTGCATATCTTGAATGAGTTGGATCGTTATATACATAGCCAGAAGTTTCACAATCAGTCTTTTTTCTTTTACTCTCGTTCATTGATTTACTAGTTTGATTACCACTATGAGAGTTTGACTCTACGCACTTCTCGTCCCCTTTCCGGGCGCGCTTGTACCTGCTCGGTTCCGGTGATTCTGGATTTGGTTTTTCACTTTCCGAAGAACCTACTTTATCCAGGCCTTCATGGATCATTTTTTGCTGTTGGGTGCTCGTCTTTACTTCAACTTGTTGTTGGTATGCTGCATGCAGAATCGCTGTTGGAAGTTGACCATCCGGTGTCCACACGAGATGCGGGAGTTGAACAAGATTTGGATTTTGTCGGACAAGGTGATGTTGAAACCCCTGAGCACTGTTTTGTATTAAAATGCCTCTTGAACACTGATTATTTAAAAACGTTTCACAAGGAGAATTGGAGAATTAAGTACTTTTATAGAACTAACAATTAGCTACCCCGTGTCGGGGCAGCTACTCTCAAACATTGACACAACCTTTCCTTCACTGACCGCGAATGCAACTGAACTCGCTGTAATGGTTCGCTCGTTAGAGTGTCGCTCGATGTGAATCGCTCGAGAGCTCGCTATTCAAACCAGCCAATTATTTGAGACAAATCAATGAGAAGGTTATGAAGTTTGTTGTAGAATCTTTCAGAGAGGCGGGCTATGTGCTGGGCGACTGCAGGGAATCATTAGATATGGGGCATGGGGCATTTAAGGCAGTGCGGAGGACTTTATTTTGTAGGATTTGAATGTACTTTATTGTTGAGGGGACGGCACCTCCCCATACCGGTGCAGCGTACGTGATTGCAGGGCGGACTAGTGATTTATACAAGTGAATGGTGATTTTTAGGTTAAGGGAAGACTTTCTATTAATAAGAGGATAGAGTTGGCGAAGGGAGGAATAGGCTAGATTTAGGCGTGAACGTATATGGGCTTTCCAGGTTAGCCGGGTGTCTAGAAGTTCTCCAAGGTAAGGGATAAAAGTGCTGTGAACTGCCCATTTGAGGGGAGTAGATGATATGTATAGGGGTGAAGCAGGCGGAATGCGTTTTAGGGTGAAGGTTTTGGTAATGCATTTAGAAGGGTTTAAGTTAAGTTGCCAGTTAGAAGACAAAGTGTAGAATTCATTTAGGGCTTCTTGAAGGGAAGAACAGGCATCTTGGTGACAATGATTGGATGTGAATAAAACTGTGACATCTGCATATAGGGCCGTTTCGGTGGAGGCGAGACTGGGGATATCGTGGGTGAATATGTTCAAGAGCGTTGAGGATAATGGAGAACCTTGAGGTACTCCTGCAAGGATCCTAAATGGTTGGGATAGTGAGTTGTTTACTTTTACGGCAAAGGATCGGTTGTGGAGGAAGTCTTTGATGATATTGAATAGGTAGTCGGGGATTCCAAGGAGGCCTAGTTTATAAAGCAGGCCTTCGTGCCAAACTCTGTCGAAGGCTTGGGAGTAGTCGAGGAAAATGGCAGTGGTGAATTTGCTTCCTTTCATAACCTAGGGCTATGGATTCTACCAGTCGAAGAAGTTGATGGGATGTTGAGCAGAGTGGGCGGATTCAAAATGGGGCTGGAGGGATGATTTTTGTTTGGTTAGCAATGTCGTTCAGCCTGGAGAGAATTAGCTTTTCGAATATTTTTTGCAAGAGTTGGGAGAAGGCTAATTGGGCGATAACTGGGATAACAGGGTTGTGCGCTGGTTTGTTGGGTTTGAGGATCGGAATTATGATGGAATGTTTCCAGGCTGTAGGAAAATACTTTAGACGGAGACAGCCATTGAAAATTGCGGTCAGATATGCGATGGATCTGCGTGGTGTTTTAGGATATTGTTAGGGATGAGGTCGCGGCCAGAAGATTTTTTGGTTTTGAGAGTATTGAAGATGGATGCGATGTTTGATGGGCTTATATATTTGATGGGCTCTGGGGCTAGTGAAAGGGGAAGTCTGATAAAGGCATTGATTTTGGAGTTAAAGGCAGGGTTGTTGGATGGTGGGGGTGAAGGAAGAAGCGAAATGATTGGCATGGAGATTCGCTTTTTCTAGGTCAGAGACAGCAGTGTTTGAGTTCGAGGATAGGGCAGGCATTATGGGGGAGAAGTGAGGATTCTTGTTGTTCTCCATACGTTAGGCGCATTGGGCGCTAGTTTGGAGATGAAGGATTGGAAGTGAGCGTTTTTGGTATTGGCCATAGTTACGCGGACTTTGTGGGTAAGGTTGTTGAGGATGGTTTTCAGATAGGGTAATTTTAGGAGCTGCCAATTCCTTCTGACACGGCATTTGGCTTGTATGAGGTGGAGGATATGAGTGGGGAGAACCAGGGAGTGGGTAGGTTTGGGGGACGTGTCAGAGGCAATTGAAGCTTTGGACACCGCCACTATAGTGGTTGATGTTAGGGTGTTGATGGCTGTATCAATTTCGATTGGATGATTGAAAAAGCAAGGGGTGGGGAGGTGGGTGTTTAAGTAGTTTTGGGAGAGGGGCCAGGAAATGGGTCTATGGAATAATCTCGTTGGTTTAGAAGTGAGTACTGTCAAAGCTTTGAAGGAAATGAGGACTAGTGTGTGGTCGGAGTTGAATTCGGGTGGAAAATTCGGTTGTGAATGCGTTTGGTAAGTATTAGGTCCAGAATGTCGGGGGTATTCGGTGGTTGTAAGGGAAATGCGTTGGTTCAGCAGGGGCAGCAATATTAATGTTATTTGCGTGTCAGAAATTAAGAAGTTTAGCTCCACTTGGAGTGGTTGAGCGGCAGCCCCACATTTGGTGTTTGGAGTTCCAATCACCTACGGTTATGGTAGGAGTTCGCGCTGCGAATAAGTTTTAAATGGGTGGGGTTAATCGGGATATTGGGAGGTTTGTATATGGCGATTATGGTCAAGGATGGGCCTGAACGTTGGGGGAGAGCCATTGCTGAGTTTTCAAGTTCTGGGGTAATGAATGGGGGAAGTGGATAGTGGTTAGTGGATTTTTTGATCAGGATAGCGACACCACCTGAACCTTTGTTGGAGGGTCTGTCTGATCGGTATATAGAAAAGCCGAGGATGGAAAATTTTGAGTTGGAAAGGAAGTGGGTTTCGGTTATTATGACTATGTCAATAGAGTTTTCGGCAAGTAGATGGGCTAGGTTAAGTTTCTTTTTGATAATGCCGTTGGCATTTCAATTGAGTAGGTTGATATTCTGGTAATTAATAGAAGCCATTGCTCAGAAAGGGATTGAGGGTGGACATAATTATATTTTGTATTATGGGGATCAGGGAGGAGAGTATCTGGTTGATAATGTTGACTATAAATTGATTTTGGGCATTGGGCTAGGATGACTCCAGGAGGACTGGAGGGGTGTTGGGAGAGGGGGGAAATTTTTGAGGTTGAGAGGAGGGGGGAGAGGATAGTTGATGAGATAGTGTTGGAGTAAGGGTGGGGGTAGGAACGTGCATTATGGATGTGGGGGTTGGTTGGAAGGGGAGACTGGGCAGGGGTGCCACCTGTAGGCATGGATTGGCGAGACTCGGCGAAGGCTCGTTGCTTTTGCTGAAAAAAAGTACAATTTCTATCAGCTGCTGTATGCTTTCCTTTGCAGTTCGCGCAAATAAGTTCAGCGTTGGGGGGGAGGGTACACGTGGTAGAGAGGTGGTCTTTGCTGCACTTAACTCATCTAGGAGTTTTGTTACAATAATTTCTGGTGTGTCCAAAGTCCTGGCAGATTTTGCATTGCACTATTGATTGATTTTTCTTCCTAAGTTCTACTTTTATAACACAGTGTAGTAGAGTATCTATTTTGAATAGTTTTTCGAAGTCCTCATTGTTGCCTACTTCTGCGGCACAAAGCAGCAGTGGGGATCTATCAGCCTTGTAAAGGCGCGTGACTTTACACGGTGTAATATTTTTTTTTTTTTGAAATCTGATTGCGTTTTATGGAGGTGGCTGGCTTTGTATTTGGTCCATTCTTGATTCCAGTTAGTCAACATTCTTTTGTTCACAAATTTTAGGATGTCAGTTGTAGTGTTAACTAGGTTGTGAACTGTATTGTCTTGTTTGAGGTTCACCAAGAAAGATGTCGCTGTGCTAAACTCTTGAGTAACGTTGTTTTCCAAGGATGTGGGGATCCAGGCAAATGAGATATCTTTTCCCGTTAATGATATCTGATGGTAGAGTTCAGTGATTGTTTGTAAGATTTCACATTTGCGCTTACTATGGTTTAACTGGAGTAGAGTGCTTGATGAGTTAGTTACAATTGAGAAAGTGGGGTGCGTAAGTTCTTTGACCAGTTTTAAAGCCTGCATGATTCCATATAAACCCGTAGTTGTAAGGCTTACGTGGGGTTTGAATGTATACAATGTGTTGCGCTCAGCGGTATACACATTGACTTCCGGACCGTCAGTCTTGAGAATGGACTTGATACCGATAACAGTGTGTGACTTGTATTTCTCAGCAAAATCATTGAGAATAGATGTCCTGTATTCATCTGAGGATGAACTTTTCTCAAGTTTCAGTAAAGACAGGTCAATTTTGAATTCTTGTAACAGCCAAGGTTGACTTTTGCAAGGGCGGTGTTTTTCAATCTGAGAGAGTTGAATATTAAGTATTTCGAGAGGTTCCTTGATTTTTAGATAAAAGGGAATGATTGATTTATGTTTCTTGAAGAGATCCCGAAGGTATGGTGAAACATTGTTGGTTATAATTGGATTGATAGACGAGCCAGCTTTAATTGCATACTTCATGCCGAGCAATTGGCGTCGGAATGGTAGAGATGGCTCCTTGGCTTCAGTAAGTAAGCTACCACTAGGCGTGGTACGGAGGCATCCTGTACATAAGCGGAGCGCTTGATTGTGTAATATCTTTTTCCACAAGGACATTCTTGACTTCTTCATCAGTGAAGGAGGTATGCACCCCTCTGATTATCTCATTTTTGGATCTATTTTGAGGGTCACTATACGTGTGAAACTCCAGTTTTTGTTCTATTAAGAAGTGTATTATATTCCTATAGTCTGAGCTTCCGCGCGTATTAACTTTTATAACTTGGCCTCGATTGGAGGTGGAGAAGCTTTTAACACAAATTTTGCTTAGTTCATCAATTAGCTTTTTGAAATTTGCTGTCTATTTTGTGGACAAAAATAGGTGGCGGCTTAGGTTCTGACTGAGATGGTAGTTGAGACGGATTCTGGTTATCTGAGGCAGCGTTGTGATTGGCTGATTCAGCAAATCTATTTGGTGAGAAAACTGAGTTCGGGTTTTGATCGGGGCTCCCTTGTTCAACACGCTTCCTTTTAGGAAAGTTAACGTCACTACTACTATAATTGTGTTGAAAGTTTTGTTGCGCACGTTGGAAGTGCGATTGCGGAGCGAACTTACTTGCACCAGGGGCGAAAGCTTGTTGATGTTGTCTTTGCCATTGCTGGTGGTTAAGATGCGGAATTTGGTGGGGGTGGTAGTTGTTGCAAGATGTGGTGGTCGGGGGATCCGGGGAGCCACTGCTGAGGGCCCCCGTTGATGGAGTTCAGCGCTCCTGAGATTGCCTCAGCGAGCGATGCGTGCTGCAGGTCCATCACTGAATCTGATTGTTTAACACAGATCACTGCACTAGCTGTGTAACGTGGACAGGGTCACACGTCCCCCGCAATGTTTCTTACCTCTGAATCAGGCGAATATGCACTCCGAAAAAACAAACTCACTGGTAGCACAAGTAGAAGTTCGAACTAGTATGAACGCGCAGACACAGCGCTGTACTTGACGCCCCGGGGGGCTTATCGCAGCTGATAAGCGGCTGGGCTCGGCGAGGCTCTTCAGATAGTTCGTCTTCGAAATGAATGTAGAGAAGACAAATAAGAGTTGCATTAGGGGATAACCCCGTGAAGAAAAGAAAATTACAACAAAAACGGTATTCCCATGAGAAATTTTAGACAGTACAAAGTGGTACCACAAATAATTTTTTTCACACTAAAGATCTTTTGCCGTAAATTGAAAAATCAGACAATAAATACATTATTAAGAAACTTATCGATTCTTTTCACTCAACAGATCACAAGACAGTGAAAATTCAAATTTTGACAATTTTTGCAAGTTGGTGATACACTAAAATTAAACGACACTTCGCAGCAACCAAACACGTAATAAAAGTGGCTAAAAAGTTGGATGAAGAACTGTGCATTGTGTCAAAAGTTTAGGAATTCTAAGGTAAGCGAGTACCAATATTTGAAGTGAGTATCGAGGGACCAGAAAATATCAAAATATCATTCATAACGTGAGTAAGGAATCCGTCATTTAATAACCAAACACAATTGTTAAGTTATACTACCTCAAGAAGTACTTAAGTTACTGCTTCATCCAAAGAAACCCATCGTCAGTAACGCAAGAAACTCGTCTGTTGCGGCAATCTACTGCACACTGGTTCGTAAAAAAATAATATTTCTTAAAGTTACTGAGATCGCACTTTGATTTTTTCTGGAGTTGTCAACCATACTGTAGTGCGTTTATTATTTTTTTAATTTAGCTCATCGAGTTTACAAAAATATTCAATTTTCAAAATTTAAATTGTTTTAAAAAATTGAAAATTTAGGAAATTATATATTTTGCAAAATCTCAAAATTTAAACATCCTTTTAAGTTTCGAATGGGATTTGAACGGAGTTTCTGTTATTAGTGTATTCAAATATGCGATATTTTTAAGTTAGTGATGCGCGTCATTTTTAGCAAATTTCATCATGCAATATTTCCGAAAATAATAAAGTTAGAAAAAATAAAAATACACGTGTTAACTTCTTTGATCTATATAAGAAATAAAAAAAAAGAAAATAATTAAAAATATGAAGGTCAAATTTTGGTGTTTTCTGTGCGATTTGACATGGAATGGCTCTATAGGCAGCTTGAAAACACATCGTCAGCCAAAGATTATTATAGAAATCTCCCCTGAGCTGAAAGTAAGGGACCGGGAATGGACACCTTCCCGACCTTATGCCACTCAGTTTCACTGCGGAAACAAAGGCTGTGCCCTCGTGGGCTACAACTGGCGGCGGCGACGCGTGATAGCCTGCTTCAGCTTCAATGCTGGTGTTACTTAATATTCCGTGGAACAAAGCGCATTTTGGTCTACGTAGGCGACAGGAAGCATGCGACTGCAACAGCCTGGCTATATTGCGCGGAAAAGCGATAATTTTCATTAACCACTTGCGCCATCCCGCTACCGAAAGCATCTCGTATGTTATTGGGCGAGTAAAAGTGACTTGGGAGAGTGGGACGATATTCCAACAGTGCAAGAAGTATTGAAGAGTGTCAAGACCGCTTTATGATACTTAGACAATACAACGACAATACAAAATGAAGTATTGATAGAGCACAAATTCTAGAGAAGAATCTAGAGAAATTACTTATGAAAAAGTAGGAAACAACTGAAAATAACTGATTTTAAGGACAAATAAAGATAACGAAATTTTAAGTTCGTGCTGTTAATGTATTTTGCTGTATCTCCATAATTAATAAAATTAATCGTTATGGAACAATTCTATTTAATTTTGCCATTCTCAAATATAGTGAACCAAAAATGTTAGTCCCCAGAAGTTCACTATAACCGGAGTCAACTGTAGTTGGCTCTGTCCTTTTCGGTGTCCGCGAGAGATCCGAACGACGTGGAATGCGAGGGAAGGCCTCCCGACTCTTTGTTTCCTGATTTTACAGTGTCACTGGTGTTGGAACACTGCAAAGGAAGAAAACCTTAAAGTTACTTGTAAAGCTCTGACATGAGTAATAAAGTATTTTTCATAAGAAAGTGCAGAATTAGTGTTACATGAATGATGACGATCTCCTCAACCCAAAGGTTAGTAAGTCCTGCATGCAGGCATGGGAGGAAATTTGCACGCCCTAATTTTTATTTGATGTTCATGATGAGAGAGAAATATTTATAAATGTGATGATGGTTCTTGAAAGATGCGTGTCGGTATGAGAAGGCGACCACCCCACAATCACATGGAAAAATCTCCTCTG
>BLKR01002062.1:0-225822 GCA_011170035.1 Teleogryllus occipitalis | reverse complement strand
AAAACACTTCACCCGGCATGGTTTTCACATGAACCTTGCTGGAAAACATGCAGTCGGTAACAAACAGTCGGTAACAAACTTGCACAATACATCATCAACTCCAGTCCTACGCAGTCTCCTGCCAAAAATCCGTCCCTTTCGCCTTCCTTACGTTCTCCTCCCCCCACCCTTATTTCGAACCCTGTTGCCTCTTCCTCTGAACCTACTCCCGTTTCTCCCATTCCCACTACCAATTCGTCTTCATCTGATGCCCCATCTTCCTCACAACCCGTCACTGCCCGGACACACTACAACCTTCGACCACGCACTCGAGGTAAAAATGGAGTAAATATATAGCAACTACAGTCAGATGCAGCAGAAAAACATTCGTGTAGGTACTTGCAAAAAATAAACATCCTTCACCATAATGTTCAGTCCCTTTCAAATAAAACTGAGTTTATCGAGGCAGCTCTACAGAGCGATCTAAATCAAACGGACGTTCTTTGCTTTACAGAACATTGGTTATCTCCTAATGAACTTAGCATTTTCCAAATTCCAAACTTTTACCTCGCAGGCTTTTATTGTAGAGAGAGAATCGCATAAAGGTCCTACGTATGGTGGTTCTTGTATTTACGTTAGAAATAATATTGATTCTATCCCCTTGGCAGAATTAAATGTGTATTCCATTGAAAATATTTTCGAAATTTCTGTTGTACATCTTACTTCACTAAAAGTGATAATACTTTGCATTTACAGACTTCCAACAAAGAGAACTGCAGATTATATTTTGTTCTTAGAAAACCTGGAGATAACACTAAACAAAGTCAGCAATCGCTCTTTTGAATCCATTGTTGTATGCGGAGATTTTAACATTGATTTTCTGGTCGAATCTTGCGAGAAAGAAAAGTTTCTCAATTTAATTAATTCCTTCAATTTAGACATTACAATTAATGTACCTACACGAATCCCACAAAATTCGATGAAGGCAATTGATCAAATTATAATTAACAAAACTACTACTCGATATGAAGTTGAAACAAAAGATTTAGGATACAGTGACCACGATGCACAAATTTTTACCATTATAAGAAATGCGATCACTGACACAATAAATAATACACGTATGACTAGATTGTTTACTAAAAGTAAAATTAAATTATTCATAGACTACTTGATGCAGGAGTCATGGGAAGCGGTTTATAATACTGTTGATACAAACGAGAAATATGATTCTTTTTTTTCAACTCTTTCAATTCATTTTAACACTTGCTTTCCTCTTCAAAAACGAAAATTAAATATTTCACGGAAAAGCAATTCTTGGATAACACGAGGGATTAGGACATCTTGTAAAAACAAGCGAATTCTTTCTTTCATTTCTAAACGTCATGACGTATCTCAAGATTTCCTTATCTACTTTAAAAAATACAAAACATTGTTACGAAAAGTCATAAGGCAGGCAAAAATCATGAAAAAAGATCAGGATATTTTGAACTCAAATAATAAAACAAAATCAATGTGGAATATAATAAAAAATACTACCAAATCAACTAGAAAACCCGTAGAGAATGTTGTTTTAAAATATAACGATATAAATGTCAACGATCCGGCAACAGTGGCTAGCCTCTTTAACCAATACTTTTCGAGAATTGCTGCCGATCTCACTAAGGGTCTTCAGGCACAAAATTCAAAAACAGACAGTGCACCCAAAATTTTAGACACAATGTTCATTTCCGAAACTTCTTCCTATGAAATTCTCAAAATAATCGGTAAACTAAAAAATAAATATTCGTCCGGTTTAGATGAATTCCCAGATTCTTTGTTAAAGACTTGTGCGTATGCCATTATACACCCGTTAACTCACATATTTAATGCATCTTTATGCACTGGAACGTTTCCAGATATTTTCAAAACAGCTAAAATTAAGCCGCTCTTCAAAAAAGGCAACAAAAATGAAATTCAAAATTATCGGCCCATCTCTCTTCTATCAGTTTTTTCAAAAATATTAGAGAGACTTTTTTACGTACGAATGGAAACCTTTCTCACTAAACACGACGCGCTTTCAGATTGCCAACATGGATTTAGAAAATCAAAATCAACGGAAACAGCTATATTTTCTTTTCTTAAAGATGTCGCCTCATCATTAGATCAAAACGAGGCACCTATTGGATTATTTTTAGATCTCTCAAAAGCTTTTGACATCATTGATCATGACATTTTACTTTCAAAATTACCTTCATATGGAATCCGTGGTATTGCTCTAGATTGGTTATGTTCGTACCTTAAACAACGATCTCAGAAAGTTGAAATACCTTACTGGAATGATGGAACATTACGTACGCACCTTTCCGACTCTTTGCCCGTTGCATGTGGAGTTCCTCAAGGATCGATTTTAGGCCCTATTCTGTTCCTACTTTACGTAAACGATATGCCCTCGACGATTCGAAAACGGAAGAACGGTTCTCTTTGCGGATGATACGAACATCCTTTGCAATAAAGAAACCGTAAATAGTACAATATCAGATGTTTCAAATTGGTTCCGAAATAACAAATTAATAGTAAACGAAAAGAAAACGGTTTTAATGCAGTTTTCCATTTCAAATAAACAATTCTGTGCTCCATTGAAAATGAACAGTGTACCATTGACTCATGTTAATGCAACAAAATTTTTAGGTCTCTCAATTCAGTCAAACCTTAAATGGAACGTCCATTTAAATGAATTGAACACAAAATTAAGTTCATTATGCTACGCGTTCAGAATTCTTGCAAATTCAGTCAGCCTTCATACTGCTCGTTGTGTATACTTCGCGAATGTTCATTCCCGCCTGAGATATGGCATAATATTCTGGGGAAATACATCTTATAGCTCCCAGACTTTTAGATTACAAAAACGAATTGTACGAATAATAACCAAATCCCACCCACGTGATTCTTGTAAGCCTATCTTCATTAATCTAGGAATTCTACCATTACCGTGTCTTTTTATTTACGAATCAGTGGTTTTGTAAAAAATGACTTGCTTAAGGGCGGGAATATATTTTCAGAAAATGCCGAAGTCTATTACTATAACACTCGACGTAGAAATCATATTCATCAGGTGACAGTATCAACAGCTCATTACAAAAAATTCACATACAATACATGTACATTATTTTACAACACTTTGCCAGATGACATTAAACGATTAAATTCAATAGAAAAGCTTAAATCACAAGTGAAATCGTTTCTGCTGCATAACTGTTTCTATACAATTAGAGACTATACTGAGCATCACAAGAAAAGTAACATTAATTTTAACAATGATACATAATGCATTAATTACCATTTGGACTGTATAAATGAGTATAAACAACCTGTAACAACTATTGTAACACAGCTTCCGGGGTCAATGACCCCCATCTCGATCAGGTTTTTCGTCCAGTTTCCCTGATCCATTGAGCAAATGCTGAGATGGCCCCTTGTTTTGCTTCTGGACATAAATGTAACTTCATTTTCTGTGCACGTCTTCTAGAATTCAGTGGGAAATACAATTATTCAAATTATCGTTTCCATGTCGCGGCAGGAAGTAATAAGAGCCAAAATTTATTGCTTATTTATCTTTGAAAATAGATTTTATTACATGGGAGTTTTTTTGTTGTTTTTTTCTCCCTTTCAAAATTCAAAATTTATTGCTTATTTATCCTTGAAAATAGATTTTATTACATGGGAGTTTTTTTGTTTTTTTTTCTCCCTTTCAAAATTCAAAATTTATTGCTTATTTATCCTTGAAAATCGATTTTATTACATGGGAGTTTTTTTTTTTTTTCTCCCTTTCAAAATTCAAAACTTAAGTAGTATATGATTTAGTGTAGGGATCACAGAATTTGAAAATGTGCACACAATTCACTTTTCCCCATAGCCCGTCATACGCAGTTTTTAACTGTTTTTTGACGTAAATAAATAAATAAATAAATAAATAAATAAATAAATAAAACTTGCATCCATTACGCAAAAATGTAGGCAGAACAAAGTAGTCTGGAGTCTCCGTCATCTGACATGTGCATGATGTATCGGTCTTCCTGGTCGAGATGAAACGTGATATTGACACCAAGAAGACGTTTCAACATACAGGCTAGTTCTTTGACCGCAAAATCTAACGTCTTGTTGGAGCAAAACATTGAGTGTGAACTGTTGTTGCAAAACTGCTCATTCAGACATTGCCTTTAAAAATGGATTATTCGGAAAATTTTTCTGCAATGAATACTACACAGAAGACAATTTTCATTAAGAAGGTTTCACAATATTTCTTAGTATGACTCGGAACGGAAAAAGTTTGGGACGTTCGAGTGACCAAAAAACTCTTTATCCAAGGTAAGTTCCAATAAATTCCAATAATCTTGGAGGGGAACAATGCATACGTGTGAGTATTCAGATACCATCTGAGCCAATATATCAGTTCATACCCAACGAGAATGGGTTATAGAGCTTTTCCACGAATAACTTATCTGAACTGGCGGTGAGACGGTGACCTAGGCAAGCCGTCGGAGAGTCCTAGAGTAAGTTTTCGTGGTTATATGATTTCATCTCGCGGCGATTTTTCTGATTTGCATGTTTTCTTCTGAAATTCACAACGTTCCCCTCAAATTTTAGAAACAATAAATTATTGATCTTCATGCATTTTTCAAAAGTAGCATCCTCATTTTGCATATATATTTTGTGATTCATTTATTTTATTCTTCATATTAAAACTAGTGGTGCTACAACGGCACATGCTTTCTTGTGTTAGTTCTATATTTTCAGTTAAAAAAATTCAGAGAGTTCAACGAAAGTGAGACCTGAACCATTATTTTAGCATCCCTTTTCCTGTCCGTGAGAATAAAATTGAAGAAAAAAATTGGAATAGTTTCTGAGAAAAAGTTTAAAAAATTTTAATAGCCTATATTTCGCGCAAAATTACGCCTAAACAATTTATATTAGACAAATTGAACATGACCTTATTTTAAAATCTGTCTTTAAGAACATATTTTATTTAAAAAAAGATTCTCTACCTTCAATATTGTACTTATAGAAAGACGCGCAAAAAACTGCAGTTTTGCAATTTTGGAAATATCAGGGATTTCAACGAACATGAGACCTGTACCATTGTCTTAAGAGTTATTTACACTATCCGCGGACAAAGTTTTATCAAAAAAATTGGAACCATTTTTGAGAAGATTTTGAAAATGTTTTGGTGGTTTGATGGATGTAAAGTACCATCAAAAATCAAAATTATCCGTTTGAAACTCTTAAAGTCTCAAGTTCCTTCAGATCGATCGCGCAATATCAATTTTGGAGAAAACCTGCAGAATGGGTTAGTCGCTAGCGTTGACCTCAAACGGACGGATGAACAGAAGCAGACGTTTTGCCGGCTATCTACTTTCCGGTATCAAGTACTCACAAAACTTTTACTCTGGCTAATCCACACGTTAGATGAAGAAATTTGCTATATATAGGAACAATATTTATCTCCTTTTTCGTTACTAGGGCCCGGCAATAAGAGTCTTTCTGTAGAAAATTCGCCGTTCTCCGGAGCACGCTTACATAACTTTCTCTTCTTATGAAGTAAGTCTGAGAACGTAAATAGGGTTCAATATGTACCATCAGAGAAAAAGAAAATTACCTAGTTCAAGAAGAGTACTTCCGAAAGTCATGAAAGGAAGAAATTGATTCCTTCAAAAGAAATTCAAAGTCAATCACGCATGGTCAACACTGCTTTTCTCATTTATACCCTTGCTACAAAAAATGGCTTCGTAAACGAATATCGAATCGTTTAATCTATTCAATTGTATGCACATTCTCAGCACGTCATGAAAAAAACGGCGATGTGAAATCCTGCAGCCGACATCGATGCGGTCTTGCAGGCGACAAGATATATCAATGAGTGGCACGCGAGCATTGAGGAAAAGAGCAAAGTAAGATACTTCTGAGAAACTTCAATTCGTATAGAGGAAATATCAAACCCAAGGCAATTTAAGGGCTGAGAAGCCAAGGGACATAAGTACCTTGAACTATTAAAGCAGTTGTATCCCTTGGATTTTCAACTATTCAATTTATTTCACAGGAAGTAGTACACTTCTTTTCCTTCGTTGAAAATTGACGACTGTCATCTCGCTTGTAACGATCGCAGTTTTCTTGAAGTTGTCTTGCACATATTTTACCGTGCTTCTCTTAGAACCAGACATATTTTCCGTTTAGAACTAAATAAAATATATTTTGAGAATAACTGATTCATATAATGTTTACTACTTATTGAAAAAGGAGTATTGATAAGATTCAAGAAATGCCTATTTACCTTGTGAAAGTGAAATATCCTCAGAGTGATGGGTGTACAAAATAATTTGCTTACATATTCCGTTCATTTCGTGTAAGTTATTTATTTTTTCTTTGCTGAAAAAGATGACCTTTGGTGACTTTCAAAGACATTCTGTGGTTGATGGCGATCATAATTGGTCTCTTTTCAGATAAACATGAGCGGTTACAGAAAAGGACTATCAATATAACATTCGCTTTCAGAAGAATCGAAAGTTGCATGAAAGTTGAATAATCACTATTTGTCGATTAAGTAGGTTCCTTTCCAGCAACATGCAAGTATTGGAATCGTACATAATCCATGAATTTGCTGGAGGATGTTCAAAGGAACCGATGGTTTTATTGTTATATGGTTATAGCAAATCGGTGCTCTTGACTAGTGTTAAAAGTGCAAGCGAGGCACGCAAGAAGGGAGATACTGGGCATGCGCACCTGAACCAACGACGCTTACAATCGCTGTTCAGAAAACATCATTTAGTTCAATATCAGTTAAGGATTGTAATCAATCCAGAAATTCGTAGTACCTGTGTTGGTAATGAGTTTCTATGGCTTTCTTGGGAGCTTTCTTACACGAAATGTAAAATAATTTTTGGTGTTGAGGCTGCCAGTTGAAAATCTAGGAAGTCGATGCTTTTAGGACGGCATTCAGTGTAACTGTTTCCATTCTCTGTGACGTCAGCTGAGTGCATAGGTTCCTCACGCGAACTCTACCAACATACTCATATTATAAAACTATTTAAAATCCATTGATGAACTGATGAATAAAGCACAGTCAGTTTTATTTAAAACAAAATGGGTTGCACACAGTGTGCCGCGCCTATTTATCCAAAAATTCTTATTTGAATCATGGATGAAAATTTGAAATTCAATATAAAGTTCATACATTAAAATATCTCCTTTTAAATTTAAATTGTGATTAATGTAGTAACAATGTAAATATTCTCGTAGAGCGGAAATGTAAACAAGTGGGTATAAACTGGCAGTATTGTTGTTTCTTGTACTTTTATTCACATTAATAATTTATATCAAAGAAGATTCGAGGCCGAGGAGGATGAACGTCTGCTTTAATTCTGCAGACCTGCAGCTCGGTCTCCAAGAGAGTACGTACCGGTAAGTTAATTAGAGAAAGTTGGCGCTCCTAGCCCTAAGCGAATCTTAGGTGCGTAATTCCATCAGCGCCGCAAAGCATCCTTTCTGTTGTCCCTGATGTTATGCATAACAAATCAACGCGAAATGGCGAACTAGGCAAACTAGCTGTCTGGTGGAGTTAATATCTCCGTCTTATTTCCGCATTTTCTACATTGGTAAAATAATAAATATTTAAGCATACTTGTATGTTTTCCCTTTTCGTTTATACATACGTCACAAACGATCCAAGGTTTATGAGTAATCGTCAAATTAACTAGTTGTATGCAGGGGAGAAATGAAAGAATTCTCAACTACAGGAAGTTCCATTTCAATGTCTATGATGTTTATGGGAGAATCGTTATTTAGCCTGTATGACACAATTCCTTTTATTAGTCAGATCTTGTTTTGCCCACCCCGAATCCCTCAGCAACAAGCCGTATCATCGTGAGGCCAGTCAAGTCGAGAAGATTAGGTCTATCATGTATGGCAGACGCAATCTGAATTGATCCTTTAAGTCACCGTGATTCCATTCAAGTGTAAGTAAAAGTAATATTTTCTTTTATATGAGAAGATCCAATACGAGTTATAAAAGTAGAGCTGTTTAGAATAATGCGTTGCCTGATCGAAGGGCTTATTATAATTTCATTATCCTCTCGTTTTCTCAAGATATCCTAGTATGATCCTATCCTTGATACCAAAAAATCGACGCCAAAACGGCAGATGGCAAAACGCCTGTCCATCCCTCTGTCTGCCTGTGAACAACGCTTGCGGCTAAACAGTTCAGCCTATTTTCTCCAAAATTAATTTTCTCCAATCGATCTGGCTGATTTCACGGCCCCTTGAATTTGAAACCGATATTTTCATTTTGGGGAGTACTTTACACAAAGCCCCTGGGAAATTTTCAAAATTTTCAAAAAAGATGGCTCCTTCGTTTTTGATTAAATTTTGTTTTTGGATAGTGTAAAAAAAAGTGGATAGTGTTTGGACGTCTAAAAGAATGGTGAAGGTCTCAAGTTCGTTAAAAACCCTGATTTTTCGAAAATTGCAAAGCTCAAACGTTTTTCGGAGTCTTCCTACATCTAAAATATTAAAGATAGATATTTTTCCCTTAATAAAATCTGTTCCTTAAAGATAGATTTCGAAATAAGGTCATGTACAGTTTTTCAAAATTGGAGTACTTTTAGCGTAATTTTAGGTGAAAATACGGGGGAGAAAGTACTTGATTTAGCACCACTAGTTTACTTTTTCATTCAGCACTAAACATTTTGAACAAGCATCAGTCATAGGACTGCTAAACCCGATAATGAAGTCCTTACAAAAATACTATCTAAAATAGACATTTTTTACTTTTAGATCAACTGAAACTGAAGACACTCTCCAAATTTTATTGCTATTTTACTCACTAGACAAATACCAACAGGCATTCACTTGCTTACGACAATAATGTATTTAACTCTCAATACTTAAATTCTGAATACAATTTTTTATTGAAAACTCCTCGTTTAGAGATAAACATGGAGGAAAGCCTGATTCCTGATGACGTATACACACAAGGCCTATTCTATCTTTAGATACATGTAAATTTGTGTAACTTTTATATTTATGTGTGTTGTATACTATATTTGTATGTATGGTTGTATATGTATAGTAATAGTTGTGCAATAGTTATTATTTACTATAACAGTAAACTTATAATACAAAGGTAAACAGTTAAAAATCCTCTTAGACCTCCCAGGTGCATCCATTGGAAAGAAGGAAATAAATGGCAGTTGCTGACTAGAAGAAACATCAAATACTTCCATGTGTTCTACAGTACACGTAAAAAAGCTGATAGAAAATGCATTTATCTTAAAGTATACAGCATCCCGTCACCCCAGTAGGTAGGTATGCAATAGTTATTCTAGGGAAAAAAACCTATTCATATAGTATTTTGTGAAGCAAGCTGTCAAACATCTCAGCCAAAATAACATTGTATCGGAGTGCAGCAATTTTTTCTTGACGTTTTATATGTAATTAAAGATCGGGTGGGTTTTGTGTGTATACGTCAAATGAACACTGGCGTTCCTCCATCAGATAAACGTGTGTAGTGTTTGTAATTGAAGGGTCAGGATAAGAGAACGGAAAGGAAGGAAAGGTCACGCCTGTTCCGTGCCCCGTTTGTTAGAGTACTGCTCCTGCATTCGCCTGGTGATGATCCGACAAATCACAGAAAAATACCTATCACAGCAGCCAGCTAGAACTCTCCTTTACAGAGTAGATGAGTTCGTCCTAGCTATGAAGAAAATACTGCCACCGTCAGAACACGAACCCTAGGCCCTCCTCAGAGACACTGCAGTGACATCAATTGATGCCCTGAGCCACCTAAGCCGGTCGAGGTTTGGAAATAACGGGAAGATTTTTAAGAAATTCATGGTTGTAATGTCACTATCTGGAAGTAAATAAACATGTAGAATCTGGAACGAACTCGCCGGTAGAAACAAAAATTGGAAATTACCTCAACGTTTACACAGTTATTTCTCAATAAATTAATGAGATTTCGAACGTTTGGAAGGTTTTATTAGACGCTATTCACAGCTCAAAAGATGAAAATACTGACAGCTCAGTTTCAATAAAAACGGCAACTGTGGACTTTTGGAAGTACACTCTACATTTTAGTATGGACTCAATCGTCCGCATTAATCGGATAAACGCATCTAATTTCGAGATCAGATCCATCTCGACGCTTCACGGTGACTCTCCAGATTTGCGGGAAACTCACGAGGTATCTTGTGGAAACGCACTAGAGAGATGTTTAATCCTAAATATTGAAGCATAATCAGTTAAATTATGACAATTATTTTCGAACAGAAATAATGTAATCCTGTTTCCCCCTTCAACAAAACTGGTATCAATAACGCCACGTTTATTTCAACGTATTGAACAAGACCACTTTCCCGAGAACAAACCGCAATGTTTTTATTCAACAATCGCCTCGCAATGTGCACGAGGATGCCGGAGCGAAAAGTTGTGCCGTGAATGAAAAGTTGGGCGTTCCGGTCAAGTGGCGGCTGCTATTTCGGGCGGCGCGAAGGACTCGCGCGCGGCAAATTAGTTTTCGGGAGGCGCCCGCGTCGCCGCCCCGTCCACTCCCCACCCCTCCCTTTCAACTGGTGGCCCGTGCCACGACCCGCCTCGCACACTGGGCCGATACGCGACAGCGCAAAACAATCAATGGGTGCGATAGGTTGAAATAAACGTGGCGTAATTGCCATTTACGTCACATTCTTTTGAAGGTGAAAATGATGTTTTACGACGTTGTATTTCGACATAATTGGGATAATTGGTTTGGTGAAGAAAAAAATCGTCTTGAACAGGACTCGAATGGGTTTTCTCAAATTACCTCCTTACTTGTAGAGATGAGTAATAGGTTTAATCAATGAGGTAATGATTCATTTTCACTACGTAAATTTTAATTGTGAAATAGTACCTTTTTCAACAAGAAGAACTTCGAGTTGCAGGAATGACCCAACGACAAACACGTTCACTAAAAGTGCATTTATTTTTGTGACTACACAAACGAATATGTGAAAAGGGGCGAAATCATATAATTCTATCTAATTCTGCAGGAAAAATGAACGAATTTCGAATTAATTAATTGACGGATTTCGGTATCTCTCATCATGAAAATAAATATAATAAGTGATAAGAAATCTCAACATAAGTGACATTTTTGATTTATTTGATTTCATTTTTCTACACATATTTCGATTTTTTCCTTCTACGTTCGTTCTTGGTTGCCTCCTGCAGCACAGAACGAGGCCTAGGCGAGGGAGAAAGCCCAGCGCGCTGCGCTCTTTCGGCCCAGTGCACACGGCCTCCCGCGCCGCCGCCCACACGCGCTGCCGCCGACATCGCGTGATGAAAGTTTCCCGTGAGCGCCGCGCCGCGCCGCGCCACGCCGGCAGCGCCTTTGTTCAATGGCGCGATCGTTGTGCCCAGGGCTGCCCCGCCCGCGCCCGGCAACCTTGGCCTCCCTGGCGCCTGAATGGGGGCGTTCATCCTGCCGACGGCGCGGCGCGGCGGGACCTCTTCCTTTTAAAAAACTTTTGTACTCTGTTGGTTTACGCAAATTGAATTCTCTCCCTTGGCTCCGACTCCCGGAAGAAAATGAAAACTGCTCGAGCCGTTCGTGCTCGTTACACTTTATTCAACAAACCGTAATGACGACGTTTTCTGAATGAAATTTGTCACAATGTCGTTTGTTGAGCCTCAGATGCTAACAAATGAAGGGGATGTAAGTTCTATTCTCTGAGGCATTAATTAATCTGGTTGTTTTGGGGAGATATTTAATGCAATAATGTGAGAACAATTATTGCATTAATTCCTGTCTTAACGAAGATAAACTTTCTATTACTCACGAATAATAACTTATCATATCTTGTTCACCTTTTCATAACACATGATGGATCATTATGTATACATGATACATATATACTTTTTCACACATGATGGACCATAAGACTGTCAATCACTAATCATTTTGAAAATAATATATTAAACAAACAATAATTATGAATGGACTCCTATTTCTCCAGCACATTTTCCCCCCTAAAATAATCTTGTATATACATAATGGATGTAAATATATTATGATTAGTATTTTGTTGATTAACTTTAATTAAAACAGACATTTATTTTAATTAATGCATATCTTTATTAATTACACATTTAATATAAAATGGAGTGCTTGATGTGTAGAGTATATTACGTTCTACGTTAAGTGTGTGTTGCATCTTTGTAAAAGAATAACATAATGCCCTGAATTAGCATTGAACAGTATTTTATATTCATCCACATTGATGTGAGAGAAAAATAACAAAAATTGACTTTCTAGAAGAAGTAATGAAGAACTCATTCCGAACAGCATTCTTGTAATCGTTAATGATGACATCTAAAGAGATCGCGTCCTTAAAACATACATTCAGAGAAGAAGAAATCATTTAATACTTATCTTGGATCTGCGGTAGAGTTCAGTAATACTTACCAAAGAGCTTTCAATTGAAACGATAAGACGAGACCGACGATAATTGGAATATGAATTGATAACTCATATGCTACAGAAACGAGTCAAGACAATTAATATTTTATCTGGACATAGATCCAGGTAAACACCTGGATTCTGGCTATCTCAGTCTCATTTCCCTCTACACTCACTTAGCTGAAGAATGTTCTACTTCAAGAAGAACCTCAAATCAAGTTTAAATCTTGTGAGACAAATCTATATCCATTAAAAGTACTGAAACTACAAAAGCACAATCTCTCTCATGTTAATTCTAACTCAAGTTCATCAAATATAGAGTTGAGAATCGCGTAAATAATACTCTTTGCGACAATAAACATCTACAAGCAAACAATCTCAATATGTTTCTCAGGATCTAGGGAAAACTGGATGAGAGACACAATTGAAATGAATAAAAGTCACGTTCATGCGCCCAAGGAAAAAATTACAAGTTCATACTATGTGTTTAGGAAATAATAACATTATTAAAATAAAACCAATAAATTGCAGAAAAATACGTATTAAAACAATATGTACTAAGAATAACATTAACAATCATATTTTACGTTTGAAACAACAAAGAGACAGTAAAATTAAAGAATTCAAAGATTTTACATGCGTGTCTCGAGATAGTAATTATTTTGCTTTAGTTTGAGTAAGAGAATGATTCCTGACACTAAAACATACATTTTGTGGAAAGGAGGTTGTTTCCTTCTTGTAGGTTCTCCATTATATTTGTTTCTAATATTTTCAGGTAAATTATTGTAGAATATAATGCTAGTATTGTTACGTGCTTCTAGGTTTCTGATGAAATGCTTTTGCCACTGCAATTTGAAGCATGGTAATATTATGTAGTCTATTTTAAGTAAGTATTAAGTACGCTATCAGAAACCACTGACTCGTAAGTATACAGGTGTCTCAAAATAAGTATTATAAACTTCAAGAACATTGTAGGAGACGTGAACTGCCACTGAACGTATAGTGGTAACTTCCATTTAACGGAGTTAAATTTCTCACATTGAGCCCCTGAGCGGAATCTCATCTTCATTGAACCTTCCTTGAGAGACTAACGCTTAAGAGGTGGTGACAACAGAATTCTGGCGGTGAAAATGAAATACTGAGATTTTTATCGTTATTTTTCAGCTTTGACTACAAAAATTGCTGTAGTTAGATGCGTGGTAGCGTCGTTGCACGTAACGATGATGAGCATTCGGAAGCACCCTTTCAGAAATGTCTGGTGTAGTCTGGACGCCTGACTTTCTTCAGCACGCTGCTAAAAGCGCTGTGACGATTTCTTGTAGTTCCACGCATCACTGTGTCTGAAGTGTGAAATACCTGAGTTCGAATATCTACCCTCATCGCTGATGGAGACGAAATTCAGGAAGTCCGGCTATTTAACGTATGCCGCAGAAACCACCCACAGCACTACATACATGTGCAAAGTTTTGGCTCAAGTTTTGCGCACTTCTGATACACATTTCGCAATCGGAAGTGGAGGAGTTGATGTTTTAGTGGAACAGAAAACTCTACTTCTGTTGAGTTTTCTGTTCCACTAAAACATCAACTCCTCCACTTCCGATTGCGTCGATACTTTCTTACAATGGCGCTACATCTCAAATCGATGGGTGCAAACGGTCCGATGTACGACACACGCGTACCGGGAGCGGTAGCTCAGTGCATCAACTGATGCCACTGCAGCGCCTCTAACCGGGAGGTCTAGGTTCGAATCCCGACAGCGGCAGGATTTTCGACACTAGGTTTTCAGCTAGGTCGAATTCAGACGCTGCCTGGAGGAGAATTCTAGCGGCCGGCTACTCTGGTAGTTTTCCGTGGTTTCTCCGATCAACACCAGGCGAATGCCGGAGCAATACCCTACCAAACGGGCCACGGACCGCGCGCGATCTGTCCTTCCTATTCCTTGTCCTATCCTCTCCCCTTTACACACACACTTACAGTAACATGCACTACACTACCGCATATTCCGGGAGACCGGTCGGGAGCTTAGAGCTTGTCCCGGCTGGGTCGGTGCCCCGCTGGTGGGAGAGTCCTGGTTAGGGGGAAACCCCACTAGCCGACGGTAGGTCGGCGCCGGATCTCGCCACCCAGCGGGGGAAGACCACCGCCATCTCCCGAGAAAAAAACATGCACTACACTAACGGGACTAATGACCATAGCAGTTGACGCGCCCGAAAACACGAAAGAAAAAAAAACAAACAAACGACACACACACGTCTGTGTACATGTGCAGAGTCCGTTTCTCGGAACTGCTGGTCCATCCGCGAAAAACGCCAGGATGCGCCGGCCAGGAAATACAGACTTTACATAGTCTTCGCGTAGTTCTATCATTGTTCTCAGCCATTCCGTACACAAACACTCACCTAACACGCCTAGCTAGCTCTCTGTCATGGCTGTTCGGCAAGAAACGTCGAAAACAATGCAACAAGCGTTATCGCAAGAATGACGCGCAATGCGGACAAGGTAAAAGGAAACCTTTTTGTATGGCTGGTTGCCTCTGGCGCGGCCGCAGACGACAGTTGCAGGGAGCTATGAAAAGCCCAAGCGTACCCCACAAGCTTCAGTGCAATTACCTGTCAATCAGAAGTGCGATAGCAACATTTGAAGTGCGTAACTCCGTTAAATAAGATTCTTCTCGTGTGTTAATTGACAAAAAGTTGCAATCTACAGCCCCCCCTGAGAGTCCAAGAAGTTTGAAACATTTATTCTGAGTCTCTCGTTTTCATGTGAATGTCGATATTTTCAGTTTACTGAGACATTTAGCAATATTTACGAATATGACTGCTTCGGATTATTTGTTCCATTCGTTTCTACATTCAAAGCGTGCGTAGTAGCCAATGAATTTCTCTAAAATATTATGTATATCTCAGGCGCGAAAACATATTTGCCAAGTATATGCAGCGAAAAGAGAGGGCATATTTTCGCATATGTGTATTTGCGCTTGCTCATTTGTATTTATTAATCCCTTCGATCTCACGATTAACTTTTACGCTAACAACCATAGATTACGATATGAGAGTCGATAACAGATTCTATATCGCCATTATCGCGAATTTAGAAGTAGCCATCGGTTATTACCGAGGGAAAATATTTTAGCGTAGCGTCCATTACGGAGAGTCAGTCTGTCAAGAGTATCAAAGTTCACCGAATAGACAAAAATAATGAATAAAATACGAATTGTCAATATGTTATGTAGGGTAAATCTAACGACAGCCGTTGATATCGATTCTTTCACATTTCATCTCTAACTGTGAAATTACAACTGCGCGCGTCACAAAAGACGTCAATAAAGGGTATTGGTCTAGTTTCGCCGTCAAAGTTATAAGCAAAAAATCCAGGTCACGCTAAATCATTAGCAAATGCGTTCTTGGCCTACAAAGCTCTTGTATCTACCTAGGTTATATATAGACAGACGCATCGTAATTGAAAGTATAGAAAATATTTTCGGAAGTTATTACCGTGAAATGTTAAGTGTAAGAAAAGTTCCAATGAAAACCTGAGAATAGAACAATATAATTTAAATTGTTGTAAAGTGACTATGAAAAAGAGTATCATAAAATCCGTTCTATCTCATCTCCTATTCATTAAACATCCATTTACTTGAACATTAATTATTAAACGAGTTTTAATCAGTTTATGGTCTTTTGTTTAGTGTTACGGTGCATTTGACTTCTATATATAAAGCTTAGATAACAATTGAATGTCTGAAGTTCATATGTCTCTAAAAATTAATCGTGTCACGTCACCACTATCCCTAGCCTCTGTAAAACAGAAAAGGCATCCGTTCGTCCCTTAAGGGTATAAAATAATTTCGACAGTTGTTAGTCACTTTCCAATTGTGTCTCCCCAATAAAGTAGATTAAATCTTCAAGCAACCGCGCCGTTCCATTTAATCGATGGGAAAGCGCCACAGGAAATGCATTCACGAGCGTGAATAGGCTCAGGAGGCCCAGGCGACATGGGAGCTGACTATTGAATGCCAATGAATAAACTACAAACCTCAACATTTCAATAAGCACTAGAAAATAGACCTAGAAATTCTTGACATATCATGCAACTGTTACGATATTAAACTATTATGTCTTCAAATATACCATTAAAATGTGTCAAATCAATTTTCATTCTATTATTGATACTCTCAATTTCAGTTGTTCATGTTCGCGGTAAACCTAATTATTACGTTTACGATATTTGTACTCGTGTATTGATTTTATGTAATTTATATGTTGGCAGTACACACAAAATTTTCGTAATTTTTGAAATCGATTATCAAATATACTAGGTATTATTAGTTTTCGTTCCCGATGTAATCTCCGACCCGTCTACCTTCCGTCCGAAGGGTCACCAGCTCGAGTTCCGCTGTGGTCATGGTTGTGTGCCCTTGCCTTTCACGTATGTGTGTTGTTGCGGAAGACCTTGTGAGTCTACTGACCACAGACCGATGAGTCCGCAAATATGCCTGGTGTAATGGTTAACACGTGTCCCCATGAGAGACACAGTGGATACCCAGTACGGGTAGTCGAAAGCGGCATCTCCTGATGCTAGAAAAAGCCCCAGCAAGAAAAAAGGTAATCTCGGATCGAATAACCTTGGCTACTTACAAGTATGTACTTGAAAGAATTTATAAGAGGTAAAACGTTAATTTTTGCTGAAAACATTCAAAAACATATTGTTGATAAATTTTGAACAAAAATTAAATTACTTCTGTGCATTCAACATCATGACATCATTTTTATAATAAAGATATTTCAGAGGCCTTGCCTTCATGAAATTTTCCAGCTAAAAACTTTTAAAGGGTTAATTGTACAACTAAATTTAGTATGGACTTTTTTGTAGGAAATTTTTGTTTACTTTAATTTTGTAAAGAACATATTTTTCGTTAAGATTTATAGTTATAAAGAAACGCGCGAAAACGAAGACAAAACACCTTTAAACCACCCCTACCCGATCTCACTCCACTCACTTCAGTATATTTAGTATAATGTGCGGTAGATACCAACAACCATACTAAGTTTCAAAACCTTGGGATTTTTTTTCCTTTGATCACTAGTTTTTGATCAAATTTGTCTGGGCGATAAATGTAAAACCAATCTATAAAAAGAGCCGAAAATGCTGTCCAGAAGAAATGGAAAGTAACAAAGCTTCAAAAACTCTAATGTACTTCAGTCACCTTGAACAATTATGCAAGGATGTCTAAGAAATAGAATATAAATCATGTTATCCACACAAAAATTGTCATCAAATCAGTAAATCCAGCAAAAATGAAACACCATTTTTTCAATGATTGCAGAGATATGGAAGAAAGATTACACGAGCTAAGATCCAGTGACATTCGGGCCTTGTATTTCAACTGGCCCTTCAGAACAAAGTAAAGATTTTTTAAAACAAAAAACTACAACTGAGAAGAAATAGCCAAGGATGACAAGGGGTTTCTGAAACGACACTCGAATCTACATTTCCGTTCACCAGAAAAAAATTCGGTTGCTAGAGCGAAGAGCTTTACCGAGGGGAAAGTAGATACTTTCTTTCTCAATGAGGAGGCACCCATTTTGAAATTTCCTCCAGACAGCATATTTGTGATGAGGCCGATTTCACAGTTATACAAGGCATTTGTAGCAAGATCGTAAGTCTAAGAGGAAAGAAGTGTTGGCCGAAAAACTCTTCTGCAAAACGAGGTACTCACGTAATTGTTACATGCATGAGTCCGAATGATCATTTCATTACGATGTTTATAATATTTCCTTGGAAAAAGGAAGATGAAAACATACAAAATGGAACTTCACAAGGATCTGTTATTAAATGTTACCCATTTGGTTTGATGCAGCTGTATTTTACAGCAAGTATTTTAAACATATAAATATTATGAATCTACGCCAGATGATACAATGCTGATACTTTGTGATGAGCACTACTCACACTCCCGCAATGTCGATGTCATCGATCAAGATCGTGAGAAGAGTATTACTCTTGACTGCCTACCACCTCTTCCGATCCTTCGTAAGTAGACTCCTCATGTCTTCTTTCAGAAGTTTCTATTCCGAGGAGTTCTAGAATTGGCTCGTATGGCATCGTTTTCAATGTCACAGTGTAAGAGACTTGCGGGTGGGACGTCGTAAGTCTTCAAAACTGAGTTGTCGAGGAAAGCTCAAGATATGCTTTTTAACCTGTAGTCTAAAAATTAGATATTTTGAACCCTTATAAAGTTTTGGGGAGTTCGTCTCTTCTGTATACTCTAGTTTATTCACAATTTTTTGTTTTATCCGGCAGAGGTCCTCTGTACAAGCCGTCGTCATGTTGTTTACCAAAGTGCTTTGAAATAAACTAGTGGGGCTTCATCAGCACATACTTTGGCATATTATTTGTAACGAATTCGAAATAATATAGTACATGAATCTGCAAAAACGTTTTCAACCCAAAAAAATCATCGCGGAGACTCAAACTCTAAGCCACCGAGTTTACTCCCCGTGCGAATTACTGCTACACCGATCTGACATACCTACGGGGGCCGATGCATAATAATATAATAGCCTCCCATTACTTCCAACATACAATTTTCGAAAATTTAGTCATCAAGGAAAGTGAGATCCGCACCATTGTTTTATGCTACCGGAGAACAAATATTAATAAACGATTTGGAACCATTTTATCAATTTTGGAGAGAATCGGCTCAATGGTTAAGGCGCTAGCGTTGACCACAGGCGGACGGAGGAACAGACAGACAATCGTTTTTTCGGTATCAGGGCCCCACAAAGTATGGATTCTGTCTGCACATAGTGTTAAAGGAAGTAGTTTACTAGTTAGGAACAAGATTTATCCAATTTTTCCTTGCCAGGACGCAGCAATAAGGATTTTTCTGTCGAAAAATTGACGTTGCCTGGCGCACGATTACGATACTTTCTCTTCTTACGAAGTAAGGCTGAGAAAGTAAGAACGACAAAAACATTTCTTAATTTCCCGTTAATAATACGGGGGAACGTGTATTGTGAAGGGGTAAGATTTGTGGAAATGGGAACATGTGGATAACATTTAGGAAACGTGTAAATAATATGTGATGTACATGCGGGGGAAAATGTTGGGAAATATGCGGGAGAGATGGCGGTAAAATGCTGAAAATATGAGAAGCATGTGAGGAAATTCGAGGTAACATGTGAGAATCATGCGGGAGAATATGGAAGGGAACATGCAGTGGAATATGCGGAGAATATGCAGGAAGAATGGGATGGAACTTATCAGGTAACATGAATAGGGACTTGTAGGGAACATAAGGGAAATGCGGAGAAATGTTGTGGAACATGCAGAGTGACAGATGGGTTAGGGGCGTCAGTTATGTTTCATAAGTCATATTCTATAAATTGGAAACTTTTTATACCAACTATTACACTTTTGGAGGAATATCTGTGATTATTTAATTAATTGGCAATTTATTGACACAGGTGGAGTCTTTCTGTTTGTCAATAAAACCACAGTCATTGAAATGTTTACCTACGCAGAGTACCGGACCTATAATGCTATAATGCACAGTTAAAAGGGCTGGCCATTGGAAGTTAGGATACAGTATGAAGCGAAAACATAGTTTACAAAGTGCAATGTGTATGTTCGCGCGGATCCATCTGGTTGGATATAATTGATTTCCAGGTCCTACCTTTCAGTCATTGCATCGTCAGTTCCAAAGTAAAGCCACGACACGGACAAATTACATACTTTTTAAATTATTTTTCTTTTTGAGACATTTAAATTGCGTGGCACACGTTATGAGCTAGTGCCTCTACTTTTCTAAAATACTAATTAGTCGAACTTGTGAGAATTTCATAGACGACTTAAAGTATTCTAAGATATTACGGTAGAGGGGGAAATGACATTGACATTAACAGAAAAGAAACTAGGTCACAACCAGAACGAAGGTCAAATATTTCGCAACGCCATCAAGAAACAAAAAAAGAGCTAGCCACACGTCTGACGAGAAAGCTCATGAGCGCAATCGACCCGAGAATCGAATACAACCCCGGAGTGTCACCCGCATGGTCAGAGCGCGCGTGAATAGGCATTGAGCGCGCGGGCGGTCGACGTCAAGAGAGGCGGGGGCGGCGGTCGCGGGCGGCTGATCGAACGCCGCCTCTGCCACCGCCGCCGCCACCGCCAGCGCCCTCATCGCCACCGTGGTTCCGCGTGAATTATGCACGCACAGCGCGAGCGCTTGCGGCTTGCCGCGGCGGCGGCGGCGGCGGCGGCGGCGGCGGCGGCGGCGGCGGCGGCGGCGGCGGCGGCGGCGGCGGCGGCGGCGGCGGCGGCGGCGGCGGCGCTGCATCAGCTCGCAGATGCATCGGCGCGCGCGCCTGCGGTGACCACGCCCCCGCCCGCACGCACCCGCCCCACGCGCATCAGCGGTGCGAGAGAGGGCCCGCGTTAGCACAAGGGCGGCCGCCCCCCCCCGCCCGCTTACCAGTATTGGTATGGATATGACGCGGAATACATTAGCAGTCATGCGCCTCTCTCCGTCGTGTGTTTAGTACATACATTAACCGATGGTTTTTTTTCAATTTGATTTTTGAGCATTTATCGTTTTTCAGACCTCTCACGGAAAGGACCTCACAGCTGATCAGTGGTCTCAAAATCTGTACAAATAAATTCACAATTATATTTTTTACTGATTTTAAAAAGTTCATAATTTAACGCGTAATAACGTAGAATAAGCGTAATAATTAGCATTCTTTGGCTGAAACTATTTAAGATTAATCTTAGAAATTGATTTGTTCCCTTTTAAGAAATATAGAATTCTTAATATGTAAAATTATATGTAGTACTTATCAAGTTGGGATTCTTACGATGTCAGTCAAGGTTAGTTTAACTGGATTGCCTACGTATCTACAGTAAAAGTAAATTAAAGCAGATTTCAAATTTCTATTCATATAAGCATTGAAAGTAAATAATTATCATTTACAATTTTATTCTCATGTTTGTTTTGAACGTTACTCACTACTCAGTATAGACAAAATCTTAAACGTAAGAAATTCACAACATAGCCTCATCAACAGAAGATAAATTCATTCAGTATCTCAATACCACATGTTACAAATTACTATACAACAACTAATCACAAATACCAATAGATTCGACATAAATGAAGAATTCTTAATAAGAAAGCATCAAAAGGGCTGGACCCTATCCCTGGGTGCATCGCTGCGTACAAATATTGGTTATATTTTTTTCTTTGATTTTTACTTTTTCGTATACATACGTATATACGGAATAATATACATAGTATATAGAAAGTTATGTAATGCTGCTCGAAAACACGGCGGATTTTCGGCAAAAAAAACTTTATTGCTTGGCCCTGATAACGAAAAAGTGGATAAATCCAGTTGCTAAATTAAGGGGGGAAATCCTCTAACACGTGATGTAGGTAGAATTCCTGTTTTGTGGGTCATTAATGCCGAAAAAACAATTGAAAGCAAAACATCCATCCGTCCGTCTGTCCATCCATCTGTGAACACTACTAGCACCACACGTACGATCATTTCAAAATTGAAGAAATCCATGTCGATCTGGCTCTAGTTGAAGCTTTGAAAGTTTCAAAAATATTCTTTTATATTTGGGGGTACTTTACGTAAAGACCCCCAGATATCTTCAAAATTTTCTCAAAATGGCTCCAAATTTTTTCTTCAAATTTCTTGAAAGAATAAAATAAAATACACTTAGAAAGGTGGCATAGATCCGATTTTCACGGTTAACTCTGAAGTTTCTCTGAAAATTGCAAATGTTTGGATTTTTTTCGGCGTTTTCCTACAACTACAAAATTGAAGACATACTTTTACATCAAATGAAATTTGTTCATAATTAGTTCTTTCATTAAAGTCAAGTGCATTGTTTTGAAAATTTTAGTAGTTTTGTGCAATAATACGTGCAATATTTGTAATTTAATATAATAACAAAAACAAGATTTTCTCAAAAACGGCTCTAAATTATTTCTTTCAATTTTTGTTGGAGTTAGTGCCAAATAAATCCCACAAGATGACACAAACGCCATTTTGCTCTCTACTTTGGTTTTTTCAATTTTTTTTTGAGAAAAACATTTTTATTTTTTTTCACTTGTCTCCTACGTCGGTAATATGTACATTAGAGAAAATTTCTTGACTTTATTGTACTTATAAATATATGTGCTTTAAATAATGTCAGAAAACGTTTCTCGAAAACTCAACAGTTTTCTGTACAAACGAGCTCAAAATTCAGCATTTTCAGAAATGCTCAAACGCAATTTTCTCAAAAATGGCTCCGAATTTTTTCTTCAATCTTTTCTAAAGGATAGTGGCAATAGCACTGTTTCTGACGTTAAGATCATTTTGGTGTATTCTTTTGTTTTATCAAAAATTACATAAATGTAATTTTTTTAAATATCTCACGGCGTTAATATGCACATTTTCACCGTTTTGAACACGTTAATACATTTGATAGTGGAAATGCTTTAAAACACTTCAAATTAAGTTTTTCAAAATCTCAATAGATTCCTGTAAAAAAGAGCTTCAAATTTCGAATTTAGAGTAATGCTTAATCACCATTTTCTTAAAAACGGCTTGGAAATTTGGACGACAATGGAAATTTTTCAATGAAAATTTCTATGTTGGACGCGTTTTTAGCCTTCTTTAATATTTTTCAAGTAATATATCGGTTCTACTATTAGGAAACCGAAAAGTAGAGAAAATGTCCAAAAATGTACTTAAAACGACGATAGATCGCTGTTAGCAAGAGGATGAGGCAAGACCGCAAAGCCAGTCCACATCAAGGAAATTAGAAAACTTTACTACGAGAAAGTCTGTGCCATTTATACCACCACTAGTTCGAATTAATTCAAAAGTACAAATCGCAAATTCATTGTTATATTTCGTCTGTTTTACATGATGTCAAAATGCTCAAGATTTTAAAATTTTGAGCAGCATTGTCTGTTTCCTAATTATCAAGAACTCAAACCTATAATCTTTTTTCTACAATATTTTCTTACATTAATTCTATATATTATCAATTAGTTTTAATATTCTGAAATGGCCAAATAATTAACGTCGAAAAACTGCTCGGCTTTCTTGAGTAGATGCAAAACGCAGACACAGAGAATAGGGAAAACTTCTACACAAGAAGGGCCGAAATTTAAGTCAATATGGAAACTTTAAAAAAAATGGAAAATTGTTTAGAAGAATTGGGTACAGAAGACGATATTAACATTAAGAACGGCATACTGAAAATTAACGCATAATAATAATAATAATAATAATAATAATAATAATAATAATAATAATAATAATAATAATAATAATAATAATAATTCAATGAGCACTATTTTGGAAATAGTTCTCCGATAAAAGACCACAGACAATAACTGTTGCATGAAATAGACGTAGAAGGAAGGTATAAAGAATTGAAACGCTGTGTATGAGTGAAAAAAGAAGCAGTTAAAAGAGAAAAAAATGAGTCAGAAGCAGTAGATGATAACGAACTGAGACCAACAATTATGGGAGAAGAATTAGAGAAAGCTCAATAAAACACTTGAAGAGTCGAGATGAAACTGTGTGGTATGATAGAATTACAGATGATCTACTTCCCGCGATGGGGTAAGATTGAAAAATTGGGTTATGTGGACTGTTAGGAGACGTATGAAAATAAACCATTGCCACAAAAAAAAAACAATAATATTACATACATCCCTAAAGTCAGGAACTTTAGACTGTGGAGACTTGCACAAAAACCTTCTGTCAGACACTAGAAAGATAGTCTATCAGAGGATATAAAACAAAAGTGAAGAAAATCTTGGCAAAAAATTGGTTTCCCGAAGAATTGCGTAGTCATTCTACCAAGTCTATTGTACTTCTTTTTCAAGAAAATCATTTTAAATTCTTATTTGGAATGGGCGTGAGTCACATTTATTTGGTATGTTAGTCACTAATGGGTGTGAGCCACATAAAATGTTTACGATTTTGTTTGATTAATTCAAGTAAATAGAGACAGGCATAGTAGAACGCGATGTTCCTGCCTTTAGAGTAAATCTGAAATCTCGTTTTGGTAAAAAAAAATTCTGGACTTTACACAGTTTTTCAAATGTATCATGCTTCAAAACATTGTATGACGAACGATGGATTTCCATGAATCACAGAAGAACAAATTCCAAATGAATAAAAAAGAGAACGGTCTAGAAATAGTTTCATGTGACAAATTGTTAAGAAAGAAGGAGAAGAAAAAGAAGTCTGTGAACATTGCTGAATGTATTTGGAGAAGTCAATGAAACCAGTGGAAACTTTCTAGTTAAAGACCAAATTAAATGTTTCAATAATGTACAAATCAATCGAATCTGTGTTTTTGAGATAGATGAGATTTGTACATTGCATTAAACGCGTAGAAAATATTAACTTCACAACGCTTATTCTAGAAAAAAGTATCTCAGATGTGTGCTACTCCTTGAACGATCTTTCAAACAGAGCAAAGAATTATGTAAAGTAAGTTTCAAAGAACTATGAGAAAGTACTCCTTTGTCGAGTTTCAGGAAAATATCATTTTTAAAATTCACATAGCTAATAAAATCTATTTATTTTATATAATTATTAAAAAAAATTAAACTAACTGTTAAGACCCATTATTTAAAAGCAACTAGTAAATCAAAACTTTCAGGCAAGGCAAATTTGTATTTGACTTGTAAATGAAAAAGTGTGTGTGAATGTGCGCATGCAGATTTGCAATACTGAAATCTGTGTGTCAGGCTATAAAAATTTCTTCACTTGTTAGTACAGTCATCTATATTTTTTGAAAGTTGTAATATTGAAGCACTTATGTATTTATATTACAACTTTTATGGAATAGGTGATTTCAATGTCGCTACAAATAAGGTCCGAAGTTATATTGATGTATCTTAAAGGTTCGTTTGAATCGAGAAATATTTTTTTAGACGACCATCGGTAAATGGGGTTTCTTTTTGGGCCTGCACTTTCGGGCGATGCTCAAGTGTTCTGATACATCTGTGAATGAAACAAAGAAAACAATTTTTTCGTTAGACCGATTCAGCTACTACCGAGCTTAATATATCATTCTATCAAATTGAGTGATTTTTATGTATGTATGTATTTGGCATTTTGAGGCGTTTGTCTGACTGTCGGCTAGCCATCGGAGTCTTCCAGGGTCTAGTTTAATTCCCACACTTGTGGGGTAAGAGAGACTTCTGGCGAATACCATGTATTCCCTTCACCGTAAGTAGCAAACTCTGCTTGCCTGAGCTTTTCTTCGTCACACAGCTATAGAAACTGTGACAATTTTAAAAGAAAAATCACAACACTATTTTTGCCGCGACAGGGAATCAAACCCACGACCACACCAGGAGAAAGCTAGTGTGTTGTCAGGAGCCACCCTACACGCAGCGGTTTTTTACTTGGGTTAAAATAAAACGACAGTCAGTCTAAAAAATAGTGTACGACACTCGTGATAAAAGTGATTTTTATTTTTTGCTCGCAAGATTGCGTCACTCGGCCTATCGGATGCGTGTCTCAACATTTCCCACTCGCAAAATAAAATACCACTTTTACCACTCGTACCATAAATATTTTAAAGAATACAAAAGTTCCTTATTTTGTAAATAATAAGTGCCATACACTTCTTTCTTTATTACCTTTAAGATAAGTATTTCTTTTCAAAGAATGTGAGTCTATTAAGATAAAGTAATCGCATGCTTACGGTAACAGAGTACACAAATAGTTATTTAATCTTTAAAAGGCGTTTGTTCTTTTGGTTCTGGCATAATTCACTCGTTTGCGTGTGAATTGCAATATTTATACCGTTAAGCGGGCCCCTTTCATCTGAACAACCCACGCTACTGATTTGCCTTTGCCGACATGACATACTGCGTTTCTTTGTAGAGAATTGGATGCATTAATCTTATACCAGATTATTAAAAAAATCTGGCTAATTGAGAAACATAGAAAATAACAATATCGAAGACAGAATGAGTAGTGAAGAAGTAGGACCAACAGTTGATTGATAATAAAAGAAGTATTTACATAAATGCATAATGTTGCTTTAAATTTATAAAAGTAAGTAGTAGAATGCAGAGCTCATTGAAAGAACGTAAATCTGATTTTTTCTTCAGATTTCTCAAACTTGCATGTCTGTGGACGCGGTGCAGCAGTACATTAATACTTAAGTAGATTAAATACGTTCTTATGATGCAGATAGGTAGGGATCTCCAATACATTTAAAAAACATCACTTTGTATTGGTTGGTAATTATTTAAATAGTCCAATACTATTTTTAATTGAAAAGGTTAGTGTATTTTAATATTAATTTTGATTACAAATCGTCGGGGCACGAAAAGTAACACATCTAAAAGTCGTCAATTCTGTATTGAATAAATGAAAATATTTAGACAATAATCTTATTTTACTTCTAAAAATGTCATAAAGACTGGTTAGACACTGATTAGTCGGTGAACAGAGTAAAACAAATTTGTTATTTGTATCCAAGAGGAACGGTTTCCCTCGAATTTAAACCGTTCTCCTGAAAAAATAATGTCTTTTAGATGTGTCCCACTTCTTGTGAACCGCCGATCGGTTCAATAATGCAATATTAACAGAAGCTCTTTACATTGGTCAGCTTAGTGCCCTTAGGATGTGAATCCAGTGTTGGTGCGGTATTAACATTTAGCCTAAAGTTTTGAATGAAGACTGAAACGATGCTAGTGGTGCTCGCAGATAGTCCAAAACGCATGCCTTGCCCCAAGCGCCCAACGGTGCGTCTGCCGCAGTGCGTGGCGTGCGGCGGCGGCGGCGGTGCGCGGCGCGTGCTTACATACCCGCCACTTGTTGCGAGGAGCGGCGCACGGCAACCCTCCGCCAGCGTGGACTATGCAAATGAGCACGCCCGCGCCCGCTGCCGCCTCCCTGACCTGGAATCGCCCCCGCGCCCCGCCCCGCCCCCTCCCGCTCGCGCCACGCTGTCACCGTTGCCCTGGCGCCCGCGCCGCCCGTCTCCGCCGCGCGGGTCGAATCGGACGTCGCCGCTGCGCAGTTGGCCCAATCGCCGCGCTAACTGGACGCACGTCGAATGCCAGCGAGGAAGAATTTTGTTCTCGGTCAGAAGGACGATGCTTCTGTGACCAAACCGGGTGCTATAGCTCAGCGGAAACGCCGTTGTCTCTGTAACATCGTTGATGGGGAGGTCGTTAATATTTACACTACCGGCTGTTTGTATACATTATTGCATTTGGAAGTAAAAGCGCTTCAAATGATTTCTTATGAATTTTATCGAAAATTAAAAGTTTTTAATGTGATAAAGAGCTTCAAATTGCGCATTGTCAGAAAAGCTCAAACGACATTTTCCCGAAATCGGCTCGAAGAGTTTCGTCAAATTTGCATATAGGTCTTTCTCTTCTATTTATTTTCTATAACATTACCTCTTCTATTACTCTTACATTTACTGTTCTACAACGTTAAGCCATATTTAAATTATACCATTAACGGGTCAAAACTGAAAAAATGTCCTTTAGGTGCCAATAGATGGCAGCTGAGAAGAGGTTGGTAAAAAACCAAAACAATTATCCAGACTAAAGAGATAAGGGTGTTAACCACTACGAGAAAATCTTTGTCATTCTGAAGGACGCTAGTTTTCTGAAGTGTTCAAACTATAAAGGGTTCAGTAATATGGAATTTGTATTAAATATCAAGACAGATAATCGGACGTAGGCATGTGTTTACGTTTCTTATTATCATTTTTATTTTCTGAAGTTGGTGATAAACTGTTGAATTACAGTGAATGTCGGTTTCGTCGGATCTGTAGAATCACGTTAACGTGAGTTTGCGGCTACTTTGTATAACTGTATGTAGAGGAGAAAAATTCCCTTGAGTTTCAACAATGACGAACACACTCAAAGAACTGTAAATCAGCAGCTAATAATCCTATCTTTTAGCATCCTCGAAATATTTAATTTAACACCAATTTATTGCATTTTTCTGAGATAAAAATATTGGTAAGAATTATTTCCTCGTCATGTAATAAAACAATGTATTACTCACCTAACTTGATGAATCGTTTTGTCCGATGATATTGTAAATATACTTATTCAATCTTGCATGAACAAACAGTATTATTCTTCATGGATGTGATCGGCGAGGTTAAACTTAATGCAAAGAATGGCAAAAAAAGTAAATAGGAACAACGAGGCCGCATACTGAATTATTAATTTAAAGCGAAGAAATTTAATCTTGGTATTAAGGGTCGATGAACATTAAGAGATTACATAGATTTCTAATGAGTGCCTATGAGCACTTTTAAAATATGATCATGAACGAAAGATCAATATTTTTTTTGTATCAGAATAGTCGGGATAAAGCGACTCTGAACTGCCAATATCTAAAACTTTAAGTATATTTTTTTAAATTCTTGTATTTGTTCAATATGGGGCATATTTAGATGTCTGAAAGTGCAAAAGTCGAAGAGAATGTCCACGTATACGTGGCAATTTGTAGGATGTCTCAGATTTCTACTTCGTTCACTTAGTTATGAAGTGGTTCAATCAAAGAGTGTCCGACACTTGTAACAACAGTTGTTCAAGAGCTCTGATTTTCACTCTCTCGCTAACTTTTCGGAGCTCCTCATACTTTCAATAAAATTATAGATAAGTTCACTTCTGATCAAGTGTTTCAGAATATAAATGTGCTTCGATTGCTTCATGAAGGAAAATAATTCAAATCATTGTACAAACATTTACCTTTCATTCTATTATGAAAGACACATTAAACGAAATGTTGGAGTGGTTCAAGTGCAAAGTCGAGTAAATAACTGAAATGGAATTAAATATTGTTTTTTAAAGTACTTGAAAAAGTTTTAGGGTCGAGATTCGATATTTTTGTAGTTATTAAGCTTGAATTGTGAATTGTGTTTGAGGACGAGTCAACTCAAAGTTCCGTAGCCCTGTATGTGCAGTGCATGTTTTTTTATCGTGGTAGATGGCGGTGATATTCTCCCATTGGAAGGCGAGATCCAGCGCCGACCTAAAAGTCGGCGGGCGGGTTTTCTCCAACCAGGTATCTCCCACCAGCAGGGTACCGCCCTAGTCGGGACAAGCTCTAAGCTCCCGGTCTCCCGAAACGTGTGGTGCATGTGAGTGTGTGGTGTATATGTAAGGGGCGAGGAAAGGACAAGGAAGAGGAAGGAATTATCGCGCGCGGTACGTGGCCCGCTTGTTAGGGTAGTGCTCCGGCATTCGCCTGGAGTTGATCGGAGAAACTACCGAAAACTGCCAATCAGAGTAGCTGGTCGCTGCGTTTAGGCAGCCACTGAATTGGACTTACCTTTCTTAGATATTGTGGAAATCCTGTCTCCGTCATAACTCGAACCCTAAGACCTCCCGGTCAGAGGTACTACAGCGACATCAGTTAAGGCCCTAAGCAACCTTTGCCGGTCAGTTACCAGAGGGATCACACCGCCATCTCCCGGGTCATAGCATGCAATTCACGGGACTAATGAACTAAAAAATAAGCAAAAAAATAGGGACGGCCGGTAACAATACTCACTCATTTGCCCCAGTTAATTTTCGCGGGCAACTCTGATTTCGGCAGTGATGATTAAAGATTTCTGACCGCCTCGAATCAAGCTTCTACCCACTGGCGCCGCCTGCGCCGCACCGCGCCGCCGCCGGGGCCCACGCTGTCAGAATATCGAGCGTGTTGCCGTGGCGATGGGGCGGCGCGCCAGCCGCGCACGCCGTTCGACCCTCGCCTGCGCCGCCAGGTGGCGCGCGCGGCGCCGCAGCAGACGCGACGCCAAGCGACGCTGCGCTGTTTATCCAGTCGATTCAGCGGCGTATCGACGATTGACGGCTCGAGACATTGCAATCAGACCGGTCACCTTTCGTGAATGGCAGCTGCATTTGCAGCGCGTCTCTCCACTGACAGTTATTGCGATATAAAAGGAGTGATAATACTGTAAGTGGGCTAGAAAAGGAGTGTAGTATATAAATAACATTCATCTTGAAATCTTCGATAAGAAGTACAAGAGTCTTCTTCAGAATCTATCGTTTTGGATCATTTATTTCCGTGACCTTTAAAAAGTATTTCGCTGCTGTGAAAATATTGTGTTGTGTATGTAGAGGAGAAGGGGACTATAGAAACTAAGAGACACAAAAAAGGTGTTATTAGTAAACATGAATATTAATAGAATTTCGACAATAAAAATGATAGACAATGGTGCTTATACAGTAAGAGTAATTTACATCATTTTTCGAATCATAAATAAACATAATAACAGTAATAAATGTAGTACTAAAACGTTTCAGAAAAACTGATCTTTATTGTTTCTTTATTTAACTTATACTCACTACATATTTAAAATTTTACCGATTTCGAAAGATTGTCAGTTTCAAATTCTAGGAAGTATTGCAATTCGTAACAGCAGACAAGAAATTTCCATTATTTTGAAGGAAGAGAACAAAGGAACTTTATTTATAATGTCTTAGGCTTAAAGTAACGAATTGACTCTAAATTTAGTTTTAGTGGAAGCGCTACTATTGTTTTTTTTTACTATTCTTGATCAATATATGGTATCCAGGGTAAACATTTTTTCCGCTTTTGAATATAGTGTCTTGAATGATTAGAGCCCAACGTCGGTGCGACATTTATTACGCGCGTCGGCGCGACAATCATGTTACAAGGTCGTATTGAACACATTTCAAGTCGTTATTGAGGAATTTTTTAGGACAATTCTTGTAACCAAACATAAGTTGACATTATTATTAGTATTTTTATTACAAATTCGTTGAATTTACTGGATATGTTTCCTAATATTTCTTTTAGTAGATGTGATTTATTCCTCCTACTGTCACACCGCAAACATTTCCCTCACAAAGAAATAAGTTTGCAAAAGCAAAATTGAAACAATGTGTCTCGCCGTCAACTTCGATGCATGCATTTACAGTGGTCTGTAATATTCCATAAACAAAATGTATCCCCGTCCTGTCTTGCTTTGTCTTATGCTGAATTTCTCAAATTCACCTTGCACCTTTCCACACACCCCTGTACTACCTCGCCTGACCCCACTCCTGCCCACCTTTCTCTGCCATATTCAATACGGCCACCGCTGTGGCATCCTGAAAATTACATACCAATTCAGACGTGTAGTGGAAGCACGTATTGAAAAACACAAATGAGACTTCAAACTGCACTGAACTGCACAATCTAACACTGCGCATAAAAGATGGGTTGCGACTTCCATTCCATGATACCGCAAGAACTGGCTACTTACGTCTTCGCCATATTGCTGTTTTTATTGTATTAGATTTGTACGTGTGTTGGTGTATGTTTGTATGTTTTTAGTATGTTGTTTATGTACAGTATATTCAAACATAAAATACACGAGCAGTCATCGGGAATATCCAACCTTCAAGCAATACCTTATTTGCTAAGATAGATTGATAAGTTCATCTGGAAAAGGGATGTTTATATTACACGTTTTGAGAAGCAATGTATATGATATATCCAGAAACAATATTAAAACTGTTATATAATTATATATTTATTTATATGACGTCAAATGAAAATCAATATAAAAATTGTATTTATAATAATTGAAGTTTTTTTTTTAAAAAAGCAACCATAGTCCAAAAAAAGTTTTTCAGGAGAGGGAAATTGGTATGGCGCAATTGGTAGACATTTAAAGCATGAAAACTGTTGTGCACTTTCCCACGCTATTGTAAATACTGATGAATGCTTGAGAGAAGTTCAAGCTTGAAGTGTATTGTGGAATTTATTTTATAAAGCGAGGTGTGTACGGACTATGGTATTTTTTTCAAAATGAATTATAAATTTGTGTGGGGTAGTAATATTACAATATTTGAAGCAACGATGCAAGACGTTAATGCACTTAATCAATTTAGAATATTATTGTCCACATTGTTGTTCTTTGCCCCTGCTGTTTTCATCATTATCAGTGTTTTCATTTTACTCATTAGCATTTGCCGCTGATGACAAATTTAGATACAAATCTCTGTTAGCAGGTGACTGTAAATATTTAGGCTATTTCTGAAGATTGTGATTAAAATGTGGTTCTCCTGTAACTTTCTTTGCACTCACTACATCCTCTTTCCTTTCTTTCTTAGGTTGACGTCTCTTCTACTCTCTTGTTTCTACATCTGATGTGGAATTAATTTCATTGTTGTTACTTTCTTCCCTACTAGCTCAGATTCATAACACAAAGGACGTATATGCCACAAGAACAGGTTATATACAATCACCAAACTTTCAGAACAAAATACTGGTAATGCAGAATAACCACATTCAGAAAACAAACATTATCATCTGTTTCAGATTGAGATGAACTATGGTTGAGAAGTAATCACGGAAAAAACTTACATTTTAAGGACTATGGTTCTTTGAAATGAAGCCATGAATCCTCTCAGCATGTGTTTATTTGTTGTCACTCTCGAACACTTGTTTGTGTTAACTGTGCCCTATCTCATGCGCGTTTTTAGAGTGTAAGAAGCCAATCACCAGTCGCACAAGGCCGTATTTAGATGTGAAACTTCTTAGGCATAAACACGTAGTGCATAAGAATTAACTGAGTTACTTCTAGACCGGAGACCATTTTCAAAAACGTTTCGGGTAGTTGTAATTGTTTTTGCCATATCCTGGTTGATGTGTCCAGAATTTCAATACAATAATTTCATACTCTCTAATAAAAATTATTTCTCCAAAAGTCTACAATATTTTTCTCTCTACTTTTTTGAGTTAAAAATTTAACTTTTAAGTTATAATAATTATGCAGGAATATATTCAATGCAAAATTTGTAATTTAAGGTACAAGGTACTCATTTCCAAGCTAGTTTATTACTCTTGAAAATTCGCCTATTTCCTATTCCTACATTAGAATCTGGCAGCGGATTGGATTCCATTCAATCCCCATACAAATCGTTTTGAAAATCGAGCCAGTGAATAATAACAAAACGAATTCTTTAAACTTTGAGTTAAATGTTCTCCAGTTTTGGGTTACTGTATATTCTTGTTGCCTGAAGTTTGACTTCATCCCCGTTTTTGAACGCAAACATGCTGATATACCAAACTGTTTGATAAGCTCTCTTCGTATAATGCACCCGGAGATTAAAACATTTTTTTAAAAATCTGGGCGCAAAAGAACGGAAAAATCACATGAATGAGTGGAAAAAATATTTCCATATTCCAAGAAGCATTTGTTTTGCAAGTTCGTTTTGAACGGCAAAATAATTCTGATATTTTTATGGGGCGTTAGTGTCATAATTAGCAGTATATGAATAATAAAGGTATTTAACTACATTATAAATCTTAGCAGCACGCAAAACTACGAATACTTAGATATCATTCCCATCGCAGACAATTCAAATTTGCAGCATAAATAGTCTTAAAAATAGTCTTTCCCGTTCTATCTTACGAGTTAAAGGGTAGGTAGTTAAAGGGCTGCACATGTCCCGTCGCGGCACTTCACTAATCAGGTGCAAAGTAAATCTAATCGCCCTTTCATAAGCTTGAATGACAAGCTCAATTGGCAATTTCCTTTTGATTGGGTTTATAAAGAGACAATTTTTCCAGATTGTAAGTCTCTGGACCACACTTCTTTTTCCATTTTTGTACCGCTTCGGAGTCAAAATTGACCACTGTGCGGCGGTTTCGAATCGTTTTGTAACTAAGGGTCACTAAGAGTTAATTAATCACTAAGAGTTAAGAATGTTTCTACTTATCAAAGTTATAAACGATGAAACTAACTCCTTACAAAGGTAAAGGGAAAAAATATGTAGGGGGACGTCCCCATTGGCATGTAACTGTTAACAAAAATGATGAAATATTGATGATTTCAGAATTACAGTTGGCATGAGTGCAGAATATATTTGTAACTCGAACCATCACGGTAAAAGTGAAATTCTAGTTACGTTTCATTATTTTTGACATTCTGCATAATCTAAGTTTGAAGAGAGAGCAAGAATATAAAAGGAAACTTAACTCAATGTGATATACAAAGGAACTAGGTATTAAATTCTCGAATTTCAAAATAAACGTTTTAATTTTCGATACAAAGTTAAATACACAAAGTTGAAAGAAATTAATAGAACTTCCTTAATAGTATAGCGCTTGTTTTTCTCAAGTTAGTCCTACCATCATTATATATTACAAATAATACATAAAAACTGAAACTCAGTTCAAAAAGTTCAATTTGAAGGACGGAAAAAGTCCCTATAATTTAGAAGGGAAGTCTGTAAAAAATGAAATTTTGAATGGAAAATGCTTGATAATGTTTATTTAGAGTGATTTATTTTATTTCAAGCCAAAATAAAGTATCCAAAATTTAATTATACAACAATAGCATTTTCTAAAAAATATATTTAAACAATTTACTATATTTAGCTGAATAGGTTGTAGGCTAATGAGTTACATTTGTAAAATGTCACACTGCAGCATTTAAAAATTATTTATTAATTTATTTAAAAATTCAATGCTCATAATAGAGAGACAATTAGAAACGAAACATATTCACATATTAGATATATAAATTCATACCCCCCCTGCACATTTAATCACATAATAGGAAAATGCCGTAGCTCACTCTGTTTTTATGCAATGTGGCAAAAATATGGTTGTAACTGCGCTTTAAATAGTCTCAAACATGTGCCTGAAATAACAGTATCAATTTAATATTTAATGTGGTCGAACTCCATACTTTGTGAACTGAAACTTTGCCTTCTTTAGTTTTAAAATTTGTGAACAAGCTGTCAGTGTTCCGCTGATCCTAGGCCTCAAAGGTGAGGCACAATAATAACTTGATTAGCTAAATGAGCACCGTATTGTGCTAAGTTAAATAACATCGTCTCTTTCTTCTTTTTCTTCTTCGTCTTTTTGTTATTTTCATCTTCTTCTTCCTTCCCCCTACTCTTGCTCCTTTTCCTTCTTATCCTCTTCTTCTACTCCTTTCCTCGATGTTTCAACTAATATTACTGTAGAATAACATTTGCAAGGGCCACTACAACGCGTGCGTTACTACGAAAGTGTGTAACAGATAGGCGGGTTACTTAATACAACAACTGACAGACGATAACATTTCGAAGTGCTGAGCTAGTATTATTAACCGATGATAATGATTAGCGTATGCCAACGCCGTGGGAGGTCAAAATGCGTGGGCGCCAAGGTCTCCACCGCCCCCGCCGCCCCCAGGTTCATGACCAGCCTGCGCCGCCGACGTCGGTCGATACGTACACGGGTATCCAGAAGGAAATTGAAATATGTGAATTGTTTGTTTATCTTCCTTCAGCACTCACACACATACACACACACACACACACACACACACACACACACACACACACACACACACACACACACACACCGCGCCGTGAACAAAAGCTCTTTGACCGGCCAATCATGTCAGGCAGGAGCGGTGCCTACCAGGAGGAAACGATTGTGATTGGTTCAAATCGTTGCACCGAAATTGCTTTGTTTGTGAAGTTTTAGGGAGGGAGACGCCCTTCACGAAAGTATTTCTGAAGGACATTGCGAGATCGTAGATTGGAAAGGAGAAAGACTAAAAGAGAAGATCGCTGTTGAAGGTATTTTGATAAAAATCAATGTATAGTTACAAAGAGCCCGAAGCGGATTTTCAATAAAAGTTGTTAAAAGTCAGTGATGAAAATTACATTGCCTTCTGGAAGAGCACAATTTTCTTATCGTTTATTGATTATTGACTCTTTCCAACAAGCAGATGCTATCTGAATGCGATTTGGGACAAAGAACATATAGACGTGATTTACTTTACCGGAGACAAGTGTAAGTGTAATGATATTTCCAGTTCGATACAGTTTTTCTTGTTATAAGTCTACATTATACTACACAAGAGATTTATACATAAAGAAATATTTCAATATGTTTAACTTACTTTTCAATATTTAGAGCTAAACCTGATACGAATTGTTGAAATGCTAATCGTAGGGCAATAAACACTTACATTAATACTCACTAATGTGATATTAATTTAACTTAATGTTCTTTTGACGCTCTTCTCCTTCATTATGAATTTTTTGGGAGATCTTATCAAGAATAACAAGTACGTAGCATTTTGAAGGACATACATTTAGTACATAATCAATAACATAACTAGACAAAAAACTCATCGTAATTTAATACATTATAATGGTAACTCAATTACACAGATTTCTGGAACTTCTGGCTTTGAACTTCTCAGATGGACCCCGAAACTGAATGAAATATGCAAATAATATGATTAAAGACTAGTTAACATATTATTCTCAAACGATATATCATTTGTAAGCACGCAAGAGGAATAAACGATATGCATTTTAAATTTCACATCCCCAAATCAAGATTTGTCTCATTTCATCTACATCCATTTCTCATTGCGTTAGGAACACTACAATTTTAACTTACGAACACTCTGAAGTATTTTTCTACATTGTGTAAACAAACACGAGTACGTACTAGGCAATACTTGTACGGAAAACAAGTCGGTATGTGTCAAAACAATGCGGATAAACCTTTAAAATATATGTACTCAGAAACACAAGAAATATCTTGTTGTAGTTAGTGATTTAACTATATTTTCAATTTTCAAAGTAAATTAACATACAAATTATGAATTAGTAATAAACGTTTCCAAAACTATGAGAGAGATTGACGTTTGTTTCATATTACTAGATATATCCAACAAATTGTATATATCTAGTAATATGAAGTATAATTTGTATAATCTAGTATAATTTGTTGTTTGGCGAATATAAACGAAGATACTTACTGTTATGTTTCTGATACTTAACAGAGTTCGAAGACTATGAATTTCTTAGTTGTTAAAAACTTTTTGATGTAGAAGGAATTTTATAAAACACTATTACTACGAGTAGTGTAGATATTATCTTCGTACTTTGTCTGGAAAATTCTGCATTCATCTTAACACACTCGTATCACTGGTTACCTTGGAAAGATATATTAATGGTTTTATATTTCTTGTAAAAGCATTAATATACCTTTACATCGATATTAACAAATCGATATACAAGCAATTAAGATAATATTCTCTCATTCACTGACATTATGTAAGAAGAATATATGTTGGTAAAATATCGAATATAGAAATCCTAATATTGTCATCGAAGTTTTAAGGTTTTGTCAACTAAAACAACCTCTTGTTTTCGTATTTTCAAAATAAATGGAATAAGTTGAAAGAATCATTTCTGTGCTAAGACACAGATTTGAGCGATCGTTTAATTGATGATTGATCTTTGATATTCTAACATTTTCCCTGCATTTTCTTTTCTTCCGCACTGCGTTCGCATCACTGACTTGCTCCAAGAGCCACGCCAGCGGGCGACCCACACCCGTCGCGCGCTGCCGCTGAATATTCACGCCCCCGCCGCACGGACGCGGTGCCATCGGCCGGAAGCCGCCTCGAGCGGCCATTTCCGCTTTAATCTGCGCGGGCGGCGCCAGGCGGCGGGGGCGTGGGCGGGGCGCGGAGACCTCACGGTTCGGGTTTCCCGAGAACCAATCTCGGCTTTATGAGGCCGTGACAGGCAGCCGCGTGCTCAGGGCAGCTGCGAGCGGCTCTACGCTCCGACGGGGCCGGCGCGGGGGCGGCGTCGGGCGGCAAGGGGGCGGCTCCGGGTGACAAGGTGGCGGCGCGTGGGTTGCAAGGGGGTGGCAAGGGGGTCACACCGAGTGGCAAGTGGGTGGCGCGTGGGTGGCAAGAGGGGCCGCAAGGGGGCGGCGCGGGGGGCGGCGACGGGGGCAAGGGGGTCACACCGAGTGGCAAGAGGGCGGCAAGGGGGCGACACCCAGTGAGAAGGGGCGGCACCGGGGGGTGGCAAGGGGGCGGCAACAGGGGAAAGGAGGCCACACCGAGTGACAAGGGGCCGACGCGGAGGTGGCAAGGGGGCGGCTCTGGGTGACAAGGGGGCGGCTTGGAGGGCGGCGACGGGGGCAAGGGGGTCACACCGAGTGGCAAGGTGGTGGCGCGGGGACCTCAAGGTTGGCGGCGATGGGAGGTAAGGGGGTTACACCGAGGGACAACGGAGGCAGCGCGGGGGCGGCAAGGGGGCGGTGGAAGCGGCCGCGGGGGCGGCGCCGGGCGGAAGGGTGAGGGGGCGATGGAGCTGAGGCGAGGGCGGTGACGAAGTCGCTGAGAGGGGGCGCGCGCCCGGGCAGGGAAGGGAAGAGGCGGTGCGCAGGTTGCCAGAGAGCGTTGAGGAGCTGTAGTGCCGGGGAGTTTTAACAGCGGGATGAGTGCAAGAGGCGGACAGTGGCCGGAATGAAGGCTGAGGCGGAGAGACACTGAAAGAGACGAAGAGAAAAAGTATGGGTGGGAAGACATAGCATCTGGGGAGAAAAATGTGGTGAGATCGGGAGAGAGACGCGGTGTGGGATGGAAGATGTAAAGAGAGAGAGAGAGAGAGAGAGAGAGAGTCGCAAGGGTGGGCGGGGGACGCAGCATGGGGCAAAGGAGTTGATGTAACGTCGAGCGGGGCGGGACGCGGCGGGGCGATACGGTGAGCTTCCTCGGAGGCTGTGATGCAGTGATTGGAATGTACGAGGAGATGTGGGGAGGCACAGACTCGTCAGTAGAATGGGATTTAAGAAACACGGAAGAGAAATAAACCTAGTGCAAAGGGGATGGTGGTGCAGGGGTTTATGGAGCCTGAACATGGGCCTCACAAGATGTGCTTGAAAACTTCGTGTATTGACGTTTGTCAATGGTGAAGTAACATAAGGTATGAAGTGGCACCATGAGGTGGGTGCGGTGAACCAGGAAGTGGCTTCAAAGTACCGGAGAGGCAGAGGTCTCATAAATCATCACCGCCTGCCAAAAGTATCTGGAGTTTGCAGTGCGGTTGCTCGAGAGACAAAACTGCGATGGAAGAATGGTAGTGGCACATGACTGTCATGACAACGTCAGCTATTAAGTCAGTGATTAAGCCTCGTGAACAAAATGAGAGGAGGGATCAGATTGATGAAAAACAAAACGATGACTACTTGAGACTACATACGCGCCCCGGTTAATTAGTTGCAAATACTTTACGGCATTTACTGTATAATTAAGTATGTTGAAAGCAAATTAAATACGGTAACATTACGGTAAAATTGAAACTTATTTTGAATAACTCAGGCACCAATTGATAGTTGCATGAAACATATGTATGTAAATATTTTTGTCTGCCAGGTCCGTAAAGTTATGAAACTAAACCAGTGATGACCTCTGAGGAATACTTATCCTCGATATTCCGTTAATGTCGCGAAAACAATGTTGACTAGAAGCGCAGACATTGTATGTGCCAATAGTTGGGTAAAGAAGAAAAGGAGAAATAAAAGGAGAACGTAATTTGCGTATTCGAGATTACCTATATATTAAACTCCGCTACTTCACGAATGGACAAGGATATTCTGAAAGAGGGTATAAGACACGGTTGTTTTGATCCAGTTCACCGGACAATGCATGCCGGTTGGATCAGTGTGCACCACAATAGGAATTGTTGGAGAGTAAAGAAAGGAAACATAAACGCTGAAATAACACGAGATGGAATGATCTGTCGCCCAGTTACACCCCCAATATCACCCTACGTCGCACATCACTCGTGTCAAGTGTCTGTGAACAACTCTGCGCCACCGTTGCCCCTCTAATGATTATATCGCCCGCTGCCTCCCCATGACGCTGTAACTTGAGTCCCATACCTCCTTCTCGCAAAATACCTTCGCCTTATAGCGTTTTCCATTCGTTGCACTGAAACCCATCCTAGTGCAGGACAGAAACATCATCGCTCCGCAAAAGTGCTGCCCCGTACGTGTGAAGGGCAGCTACGAATGAAACGGATTCCGGAAATGAATCAGTACGTGCACGCTACGCAGTGAGGTTATAGATAGCTGTTCCTGGTCTGTCACACAAATGGAACGCGAAAAATAATAAATTTGAATTATGATCGTTGTTATAATTTTTATGAAGTCTTTTGGTAATTCTTACTTCTTAATTCATAAATTATTAACGTGTGATTTCTTTATTTAAAAACTACGAAAACGTCAAAGGGGTGTGTTGAAATTTCATTTTTCGAGATTTGTCAATGATCGATATAGTACACAAGATTTTGAACCGAAAGTCTTCTGCAGAATTGCTTGGTTATTGAAAACCATAAAATATTAACATGGGCATTTCCGCTGGTTTATGTATGAGTGTGCGAGAAACATTTCTTGGCACATATATTTGAATGATTTTGTAAGGGTCACTATTTTTATTTTCACTTTATTAGCGCTTCTAAATTGAGACGTACCTACACTTTGGTTTCTAAATAGCACTGGATTTGTTAACATGAAGACAAACTGATTTCCCGAACTTCGCGTAAATCACAAAAATTTTAAGACATTTCTTGCAAAACATAATATACTCCATCATTAGAAGTAGCCCTACGTGACAGAAGATCCTCAATTGCCTTCACAAGTTCATCACGACTACAAATCGGAATGGATAACTACCGTACCTAACCTCACAATGGCTCAGTGCGCTGGACTGCACTGACGCGATCGTCAGTGCAGTTTAGGGCGCTCGAGTGAGCCTTAGTTCCGTGTCATTGTGAGAATGGAACACACGCTTCTTTTCACTGGTGCGCCCTAGCGGTTGAATGGAACACGAAAGCTGCCCTAAATGCGCTCTAGGTGCGCACCAGTGCGACGAATGGAAAACGCTATTAGTCACACGTAGTGTCTTACCTACGTTCTCCGGTGTATGATTTAAAAAAATGTATTCCGTCCTGTTCACCATATGTACGTTTCAGAAGTCTTAATGTAATATCTACAGCATACATTTATGCCTTGATTACCTCTCTCTCTACTTACAACGCTGCCCGCAATGATCGCCCTTCAATGACTTCCCCGTCACACTCGTTAACCCCTTCCATGCCCCGCCACTCAGCTCACACGAAATCTTTTCCACGTGGATCTTGTACCGTCTTCCCCTGCAACTTTCTCTCCGCGCCTTCAAAACACCAAAGCTCTTCCACCAGTGCCGCGTTCTACGCGACTTTCTTACCTCCATGACCCTTTCTTACCTTCCCGTGACGCCTTGCCTTTCCAGCTACGTCGTTCTCATCCTGCCCTCTTCCCCTCCCCTCAAACGTTCTCCATCCTCGAAATCTTCCCCCGCTCTCAAGCCTCGCGTCTGCGTCTCGCCTCAAGCCTCGCGTCTGCCCTCCCTACCCCCCACGCGTCTGCGTCTAGACAGCGGGAGGGCGGGAGTCGGCGGGAACGCGGGAGGGTGGGAGAGCGAACGGGCGGGCGGACGGGAGGGCGGGTGTGAGGACGAACGGGTAGGTAAGAGGGCGAACGGGTAGGTGGGAGGACGAACGGGTAGGTGGGAGGGCGAACGGGTAGGGGGAGGGCGAACGGGTAGGTGGGAGGGCGAACGGGTAAGTGGGAGGGCGAACGGGGAGGTGGGAGGACGAACGGGTAGGTGGGAGGGCGAACGGTAGGTGGGAGGGCGAACGGGGGAGGTGGGAGGGCGAACGGGCAGGTGGAGGGCGAACGGTGGTGGAGGGCGAACGGGGAGGTGGAGGGCGAACGGGTAGGTGGAGGGCGAACGGTAGGTGGGAGGCGAACGGGTAGGTGGGAGGGCGAACGGGTAGGTGGGAGGGCGAACGGGGAGGTGGGAGGGCAAACGGGTAGGTGGGAGGGCAAACGCGTAGGTGGGAGGGCGAACGGGGAGGTGGGAGGCCGAACGGGGAGGTGGGAGGACGAACGGGTAGGTGGGAGGGCAAACGGGTAGGTGGGAGGGCGAACGGATAGGTGGGAGGGCGAACGGGTAGGTGGGAGGGCGAACGGGTAGGTGGGAGGGCGAACGGGTAGGTGGGAGGGCGAACGGGGAGGTGGGAGGGCAAACGGGTAGGTGGGAGGGCAAACGCGTAGGTGGGAGGGCGAACGGGGAGGTGGGAGGCCGAACGGGGAGGTGGGAGGACGAACGGGTAGGTGGGAGGGCAAACGGGTAGGTGGGAGGGCGAACGGGTAGGTGGGAGGGCGAACGGGCGGGCGGATGCGCGCGTGTGTGGCAGCGGTGCGTGGCGGCGCTAGAGGCCGTGCGCCGAAGAGGGACGCCGAAGCGGCGCGGGGCGACGCGGCGCGGAGCAGCGCGGCCGCGTAAAAATCAATAGACGACGAACGCCGCGCGCGCCGCTGGAGCACACGACGAACAAATGACTACCGAACCGCGGGGCAGGGGCGGGGGGAGTGTTCCTCGAGAAGGCCTGTTTTCAGAGTTCATTCTCGCGAGATTCCGCGCGGGTTGCATAGCGATGGAATGTTTGCTCCCCTCTCAGGGGTTCGTCTGCCGGAGAGCTGGGGGAACAGACAGGGATTCAGGAAGGGGGAGCTTTGAGAGAGTTCGTGTCTGTTTTATTTCGTATTACATAGCTACTCTGTTTCTTTACTTAGCTTCTGTAAGATATTGATATTCGTATAATAACTGAATGACACAAGAAATTATGTTTCTTATTATGTGAAAAAAAATTATGTGTAATAGAGTATTTTTTAATTTAAGACAATTATAGGAAACAATTTACGCTTTGCTAAAAGAGCTGACAGTTACTTCCTACATATAGTATGAAGAAGTCAAGGTTTATATTTAAAACAACAATCAATAATGCTCAATTACTCTAAACATATTGTGAAAATATGTCAGCACTATTTAGTTATGTGATGTAAGTATGTAGATGTATTGTAATGTAGGAAGTCTAAATAAGTCTGCAGTTTACAATGAGCCGCACAAGAAGGAAGCAAATCCACTGCTCTGGATCGTATTACAAATAAAATGCTTTCATTGTAGCGCACTTGGTTTTAATCCTCTCATACCATCTACAAGAAAAAATCACAGTTCAAATACTTTAAAATATTTCAAATTAAACAGCAACATTGATAATGTTTATGAAAATGCGTTTCCGACAAATATGTACAACTCGACTATTCACATTGCATAATTTAAACGCATACTACCAAGATATGGACATACACACGCTGATAAACCTTTTCGTGGGAGTTAAAATCTAGATTACATCTTCTAAAATTACTCTTGTGCAATTTCATTGCTCCTATAAATATATTTATCTACTCTTAAAACTTTATTATAATATTTGTCCATATCTTGGTCGTATTTACAATCAATAAAAAAATGTTTTTCATATATCGCTGGCCAAATCAAAACTTAAAATCGATTTATATTACTGTGTTGTGCGCATTTCATGCACTGGAAAATAATATAGTAATAGCACGCTAAATCTACAGTTTTTACAATCGTTACAGATACTTATAACACTGAAACACTGAATAACTGTCATCTGACAGAAGCTCTCCAAAGGAGGGCGTTACAAACATGAGCTTTGTTTGATTTCACAGTTTTAAGACGATTTTACAAACAGCAACCCAACGCGTTCTCATAATTTTTTCTCTATGCTGGTCCCAGTGGTCAATAGAAAGCAAAATAACATAATCGTCGGTAAACGACAGAGGAATTTGTCCTAATGAAACAAGTTGACGAAAGCTGTTTATTATTAGAAAATCACGCGTCTCAGTTTGAGGTAGAACACGTAGTGGTGTTTTCGGTGCTAACACAGTGTTCCGCGACTCATTTGGTGCGTGAGAAACTGCCAAGTTAATTTCAAAATTTAATTCTTGTAGTTATTATTTTTCCTTGAATCGTGGCGTTTATCAGAATTTTAACTTTATGTGATGGGATTTAACATTTTATGGCGCAACAAAAGGTTAGAATTTGAATATACATCTGAATAAATTTTACAATTTGTAAATGACCTTTCAATTTTGTATGCGGCTCTTGATGAAAGACCATCTCACGAACCATTTAGTTTGAGAACACCAGTCTAGGGCACCCTCATCTAAGCGATAGGAATGTGAATCAAGTATCGAGTGCCTTTTAGAGTTATAACAAAAGTGTAGAAAAGCTTTATTATGTTTCATGATTGTTTTAAGTATTACATTTATTCTAAAAAATCAAATTTCTGGTTGAAAACTTGTCATTATTAAACCGAAGAGCTGTTAAGTTGATTGCGGAATCTACAATGCGAAAGTATCGACTTTTTCAACGGATTTCATAAATAGTATGTTTTGGCTGACGCTTGAACACATTCCTATTAGGCGGAAAGCTAGGTTCTTGTGAAGGCACGAACGCGTTCACTTGAGTTTTCGGGTTTCTGTCACTGCGAGTAGTTTGTTTCGCTACTCCACCTCACTCTAGCCGTTTCCGAACGCAGGAGGGTTTTTTGCTATTTGGCGTAACAACACAAGTGGTTAGATCCTCAGTGGTTACTCACGAGAAGGAAAAAAAAGAAAAAAAATATTTTGACTCTCTCTAGCTTGCACACATAATGGCAGAACACAAGTCTAACTACAAAATGCAACGTGTGACCCTCACATATACATCTAAAGGCCAGCTTTAGTGTACGTTAACACGATACATTTAGCAAAAATCACAAGTATATTATTATATATTACATTGTATGTTTTTCATACAGAGCTCTACATTCTCTTGCGAGAATATGTAAATAATTGATGGTTTTCTTACTTGGAGAAAAGTCACCCAGGATTTCTATCTCAGAGCAACTAAAAGAATGACATCAAGATTTGAAAACTTGAAAATGTATGGAAGGGAGTAGTATTAATATGGATTTTAATATAAGTGAAGGAACGATACAGGGCTTGAGAAAGCACACTTCTAAATATAAATATGATACAATTCACAACCTGAAAGCTTCAGCCCTTCGTAAGATTACGTCTCACTTTGATAGTGTCAGCAAAATAAAAAGTTGCTTTCAGATTGATATCCTGGGATGTGAACCAGCAACATGGAAGTCAGTCTTAGACCAATGACGTTGAGCTTTGCTCAGAAAACCTCTTCACTGCTTCAGCTTTTAGGACAATCCTATTTGCCTTGTTTTGATGTGAAGTATTCACGATATGACTTTATATGGCAAAACATTCATAATGTCACGAAGCCACGTAAATAGCCACACATGAGCTGTATTTACACTTGTATCATTCATTAATTACTATTTTTTAAATATCGTTGATATACTTGGTTTGAACAGTAACTCTTAGATATATCCTTCGGAATTTTTAAAGGAAAGTACTTGACGGGATTGGTAATTCGTATTTTCATCCTACTAAATTTATAACTAAATAAATTTTATTTTATCTTGGCATGACACGTCGATTAGATGTTTCCTTATTCATACGATACCTTTTCAGAATCTCACACACTCAGCTATTTAAAATCCAACCACAAAAGTTTTGAGCGTACACGAGAATTTGTTTACATTTGGGCATATCGTTTAAATATACATTTATCTACCTTTGCAACTGCCCGACAAGTCTACAGCGGAGGCCGTTGCTATGGAAACCGTGCGACGCGTGCGTTGAATACTACACAAGGCAAAAACATTCACCGCCCCAGCGCGGCGAGCATTGGTCGTGATATCTAAACTGCATGCAACACATTGGTTCTATCACGAGAGGCACAGAGAGGCGTTTAGGCGCGTGTCACAAGATATACTGGCTTCGCAGTGTCGCGGAATATGACTGAACTACTTTTTTAAATATATTTTTTGTATAATCTGCATGTAAAGAATATCTTCTGTACAATGCTTATGAAAATGACGAGATTTGCGTGCTACTGTGAAGGCGTCATGCAAGGCGTTTATGGAATTGGTTTATACATGAAAGCATCTTTCTAAGAAGTTTCCTGTTTGATTGACTTGAATATGAGAAACCATTTCTCCTTTTATTTAAACCAGCCACAAATAATACCACAAGCAAGGAAATTGCGTGAAAAAAAAACAGATTATATTTTATAGATTTCTACACACAAATGTTGCCAAATAAATGCTACACGCAAAAATGACTCGATCATTCTGCGCTTTCACGCTTCACGCGCGTTCTGTGCTCTGATGTTCAAACGAAAAAGCGAACGGAAAGGAAAATCGCGTACCTTGGGAATGAAAAACGCGAGGAAGAGAAACTACGGCAGAGGCTGGTTTAAATAAATTCTTCGGATCGCACAAAAACGTAAATGAAAAAAAAAACAGAAATAAAATGAAAACAGTTGATTATTGATGAAATAAATAGATAAAACGACAGGTAAAGCCCATTTTGTGTCGCCGGTCAAAGAGATGTGCTGCAACCGGCTTGCAGCAGTTGACAAACAGGGTCGAGCTGTTCCTTTGTGAAAGGAAAGCGGGGGTGAGTATGAAAGTCGCGAGGGAGGCGGAGGAAAGAGAATGGGGTCATGGGGTGGCCACAACTCGCATCTGGCCACCCTGAGGGGAATCCCCTCCTTCCCTCCCCCAGAGGGTAGAGAAGGTCAGGAGAACGCGGCTTGCGCTCGGACAGAGCAACAACGCTGTCGGAAAAATACGGCCTCGCCCTGTGCGCTGCAATCGATTCCCTCTCTGCTGAGTCGAAAATAGCTCGGGATGTCGTCCACCGCTTTGAGATGCATCGGTGGAGCGTGTCTTGTCAGCGGTAGATTGCACTTGCTTCGCATTCGAGCCTGTCTCTCATAGAAGGAAGTTACGATTGAACAACAAATGTGGACATGAACTCTTTTTTTTTTCTGATAATTATCATTACATTGGTTGATATAACATAAATTATATAATCATTCAACCTCATAATGTTACTTAGTATTATTCGTTAGCATCATTTCCTCATTTTTGGTTCACAGACCCTGAGTTAATGTTTTGTTGTATTGTAGGTTTATAGTATTTCAGGGAAATATCTATTAAAATGTTCATTAATCATTACAAATATCCGATCGTAGTTTTAAGCATTCTTGAATAAAACGGAAATCGTTATAATCCTTTATTTGTTATTATTGTGTTCTTTATATAGAAGAATTGTATAATACAGGTTAAATTCTCTAATTTTCTGAAGTTACGGCCTAAATGATTCTCCAAAAGAACTTCAAAACATTCATCAGCATACAGGTATGATATTCCGATAGAACAAAAGGCATTTTAACGTATGGATAAACGCACATTTGGAAGAATTTGAATTGAATTCGCCGGCTCTGTTGTTTTGCAATTTGTATGTAAATGCAGAGAAATTGTTTTCCCTTGTTCAAGTGAGGCGGCTCGTACATTAATTTGGTTTCTTTAGTCTCATTTGTTTTTGATATTGAAGTGCTCGTTTCCCTAGTGACGTTGTGTGTAACAGTGGCATGACTGGAAACTAGAGAGCTCTGTTCTGAAGCACCCATCCATTTCCCCGACTCCCCGCACAATTACTCCTCCCCTCCTGCACTTACACACGCTCGAGTCGACCGCGGGGATCGAGTCAACGGCCGCCAGCAATTGGCTTTCTCCGCCTCCCTCAATGTTTTACCCGCAACATCAGTGGGCCTCCCCTTTCACATTACGTCGCCACCCTTGTACCACAAAATCGACGACGACGAGAACCACGGGAGCGACGAATGAGGCGGAGGATGACTGCTGCACCTCCGCACCACGCCGCTCGTTTGTTTCTCGCACAGTCACGTTCGGAGCGCCTCTTGCGGAATTAGCAGTAATTAAGTTGTCAAGCCCGCGAGGGTGCTGGCCGCGTCAGCGCCCGGCGGCAGCGCCTCAAGCGGGATCGATAGGAAACTGTGCTACGAAGCGCCCGCCTCTGCAAGTTTAGGAGGCTTTGGCTACCAGCCAGACACGAGGGCTTTTATTCATGGAACATCTCGTAATTCATCGCGACTTTAACTTCCAAGGTTCGTTTTTTTCCGGCGGAGTTCGCGGTTTTTATGTTTGAACTGAAGGGCGAAGAGGCTCTTCCTGGTGCGTTTACGTTGGGTCGAGTCGCCGAGTTTGTTTTTGTTGGGACGACACAAGACTTCGGAATGGAATGAAAATATCCGGTTGCCCCAGCGGGAGTAGAAAAGAGCTGGGACGCACTCTGTAGCGGAGGGGCCGAGTCCGAGACAAGGGCAGAGCTCCGCCAGATGAAAGGCGTCGGGGATGAGACCGATGGAGGAAGGCCAGACTGACGGCCTGTGATTTCGCGAGGTCTGACGTAGACGTTTCGAGGGCGTGGTGCTTCGGTCGAGATCAAAAACCAGTTAGCTCCGAGCGGCCTCTTGCGAAGGCGGCGCCACGCGTGTTCCAGGGAAACTCACAAGGATTTGCCTACTGGAAAGGGGGATACACGCGGTGGGAGACGAGCGCAGAGATCGCATTTCTCCAGCGACCTCTCACTACTCAATTCCCCAGAAGTGTGCATATGATTCAGATGCACGTGCACTTCCTTAGTACCGCATGCATTTGAGCTTTAATGACAACGTAAAACTTGTATTTTTAAAGTGATATATCGAAAATGCAACAATTTTCTTTGCAAAAGCTAACAATAATAAAATAATTTATTTTCTGTTTACTTTAATACTTCTAACATTTGTTTTCAGCTTCATAAATAACATGAAATATACACCTTTATTTCACCTTTCTTCTTACTAAATTCTCTCATAAAGATGTCTTGCAAGCGATTTTACTTTACTAAATAGGTGTAAAAATAACAGTTCATAAGATATAAACTTTTACTTCAAATATTAACTTGAAAAATAAAGAATATTTTTTACATCATTCCATTGGATTCGCTTAAGTTAGTGTCAATCAAGTCATTGCAGAAAGAGATGAAAATGAAAAGATTCTAATTATCAATGTAAAGATAAATAATAATTTTAAGTAAAATAAATTGATGGAAAAATGTAAAGTTAATGATGGCGTAGAAAATAATAATCGTAATAATAATAATAATAATAATAATAATAATAATAATAATAATAATAATAATAATAATAGATTCATACGTGTTTTCTTTGCGGTTTTTAAACAAGGCTGAAGAGCAGTGAGGATATAAAATTATTCCATTATGAATAATTTTCGCGAAAATGGGATAAGAAATTGACTGCAACAAGCATTTCTCGTGATTCTTGTAATTCAAATAAAAAGGAAAAATTATTATTTTACTACTACCTGCTGAATATATACGTTTATTTAAAACACAATGAATTAATATTCATTGGCCAGGAGTAAAACCAAAGGCATTATAGATAACACAACTGTATATTTCATCTCAGAAAAGACACTTTTCACTTCGATCTTTCGTAAAAGATGCTTTCATGGACTCTTATGCTTCAGTTATTTCTCTATCTAGGTCAAATTGTTTCCCACGTTTTCTTTAGGTAGATTATGGACCTTTCGTTTTCAGTGCGTTCAATTTAAAAATTTATAGAAGGAAAGGAATATTTGAAGTGTTGGAAAAGAAGAAAAGCGAGCTCATCACTTCTACTGGACCCTCACATCAATATCCCACCGAATCTCACACTCGAAAGACCTTCGTAGAGATGTACGAAGAAATTTCATTGTCAAAAGACTTTCACAATTATGCCCTATATCAGTGATATTGAATCTATATTTGTTTCGCGCACTAATATTACTTGCTTGCGAGATCACAAATACATTAGAAATATAAGTCCGACTATATCAGAGAGGTAAGAATCAAGAAATTTCTCCGTTTTATTAGCCCTATACAATGATCCATTAATTTAGTTGTAGTTGTCCTTTGAAACGAATTCGAGAAATTACAGTAAACAAGGTACGCAAACATTTGATTGAATATCACTGCCCTATGTAATTTATCCATCTAAATACCCTTATAGTAATAATCCCCTGCAAAATTTCATCCTCAAAAATCCCTCCTAGCAATATCCTATAGAATTCGTCACTCTAAAAGCTCTCGAGTAACATCCCACATGATTCAACTCTCGAATGACCCTCGTTCCTGAACCCCACAGAGCATTTCGACGAAGAGAAATGTGATTGCATCGGAAGGAGCCCGGAAATTTCTCTCGCAGCCCTTTCGCACGCGAGCGACAGCTGCGCTGCTGCGATGCACGGGCGCGGGGGCGGGGGCCGGGGGGGCCCGCAGCCGCATCGCCCGGCGGTGGCGTCGGCGCCGCCGTCATTTCCGGGCGCCAGTGGGCGGGCGCGCGGGCGTCGAGGCGTCCGCTTCCGGGCCGGCTGCGCGTGGCGCCAAGGGGTGAGGGGAGGAGGAGGAGGAGGAGGAGGGCGGAGGGGAGGGGAAGGGAGGGGGACGGAGCGGGGTGGTGGGAGGCAGGCGAGGGCGCGCGCCGAACAGCTAGCACGAGGAGCAACGCCACGCGTCCGTGATCTGCGGCTGCGTCAGGTCCACGTGCGTCGGCGACTTGTCCCCGCTCTCGAACAGGCTGGCCTGCGGAGAAAGAACATGGGTCAGTAGAAACACCCATTGGCCATGCAACACAACACTCACAATAACAATACAATAATTAGCTCTTCCCCTGCTCTACGCGTGCCCAGCATGGCTAAAAGCAGCCAATCTAAACAAATATAGACAATTCAAAAACATCTAAGGACAAAAACCACAACTTACATAAGAAATTCAATCTCAAACTCGTCACCCAGGACATCCTACAGTTTTTTTTACCTTTCCATACACTTATATTCTAAACAAATGGAAGCATTAAACAAAACCGGATTGAAGCTGGACATAAACCCCATTCCCCCGCAAGAAAAAATAAGTACCCGTTCCGAATATTTCTGAAGAAATCCCTGATATGAATCCTGATGAACGTTTATATAACCGCAGTGCTACATCTGATGATTTAAGTGTAGTTAGTTACTAAATCACCATTACATATCTAGAGTTTTACAATAACTGAACTATGTACCTGTCAACAAAATGAAAAATAAACAAACATTATAAAATCAGTCTTGCGGTCAGGATTCGCGCAATTTCTAGAGCCCCGCATTACAAGCGGAATAAGTGCGAAACTTCTTTCTGTCTTGTCTGAAAAAGGGAAAAGCATGCAAGAAAAGTCCAATAAATATTACAAGTTATTTTAACTCTAGAACTGCACACTGGGGTATACTGGACACCATCAACTTTTCAAATTCAAACCGAATGGAAATTTCTGATGACAACCACATAACGCTTTACGTAAATTTGAATCACACCGTTAGCTTGCCCTCATTCTACTTACAGTGTCCGTTGGTGCCAATACTTTTCCGAAAGTATAAGATAATTTGTCGGTGGTGCAACTAGGGTCTATTGGAACCCAGTGTGTAGTATCTGATTGTTCCGCAAACAAATAATAAAATAAAAGTTCTATTCTTCCTAAAATGCGTTTCAAAATGTATTCGTAATTATCCTGTTGAAATTTGAAGAAATACTAGAAGTTAAAAAATATGATAAATTTTACTTTTTAATTTTGTGTTTTTTCTTGTTTTCATGCATTAAATGAAAATAAAATTCAATTACAAACCTTTGAATCAGACACAATTTTCTGAATCTTTTGTAACAATTAAATTCTTTGGGGTTCCATGAGACCCCAGTGTGCAGTTTGTGTAACACAAAATATGTGTGCAGTTGCAGGGTTAAGTGAATGTTATAAAGCTTAAGAGTACTTGAAAGTCCTGTCACTTGAAAGTTTTCTGTTTTTCAAAGAACCTCGAGCAAAGACATCGAGGGAAATATGAAAGCGTCCATCCACCTCAAAGCCTTTACTTTGTATTCCTGAGATTATCTTTAGTATCGAGACCAGATATCCCCTTGCCACAGACTGCTCCTTCAGATTGCTAGACCGTATTGCACCGTATCTGATACTGTGCATCTGGCGTAAGTAATTAATGGCTCATACGAGATAGACAGGCCAGGCTCACATCTTCACAACATTAATAAATAGGGAGAGGATTTTAATGACCTTGAATATTGCCAAAAATAATCAATAAAATGCTCTTAAAATGTTTTTAAAATTCCCTAAAAGCAAAGAAAAATAACATAGAAATTGATCAAAACCAGTTCAGAAGAACAACTCAATCTGTTGGATATGATACTGATGTAATCGAGGCTCATTCCTTTCGTTCTAGTGAACTTTTCGTTTGGAACGTTCTTTACCAGGAAATCTGTCTTTAATTATCCCGAAATCGGCCGAACCGACAATGGTGCTTTTAGACGTCACAGGAACCTTAGATTAGATTCTGACAACGGCTCACATTCCAATTTCTTAACGAAGAAATCAAATAGGCTTCTGAGTAATTCTGTAGGAAACAGTTGTTGCAGAATACATACTATTTGTAGCAAATACTATTAAAATGATATTAGAATCAATAAATTTAGCGAAAAGTTTTAAAAATGATGGAAAGAGGTAAAAAATAAATCGAAGTAGTAGAAATCGACGAAAAATTCCAAAACAAATCCATAAAAAGGGTAATTTCGTTTTGTTATAACATAAAATTAAGTATTTAGTAAATTTCATTGCTCCAAAGTGAAAAGAAAAGTGACATTTCATTAAAATCCGATCCCTATTAATAAAACATCTCGAATTAGGTACATTTACGCGTTTAGCCATAGTTCTCTGTATGCAACCCGCAATATCGTTATGTCAGAATGGTTGTATCGAAAAAGAGTCGTCTAGTTCTAAATAAATTCGTTGCAAAATTAATACAAGAATAAGAAAATAAGCATATTTTTAAAGATCCATTGCTTAAGCATATTTTTATTAGTCACAGAACAATTCTTAATGACATTTTTAATTTGGCAAGAGGGTGTAAAGGAGAAAAGAAAGAATGGTGTTTTATTAATTTATGCTGTTTCAAAAGTTGACTTACGTCGAAATGAAGTCATTCATGACATTACTCATTGGTTTTTTAATATTTCGTCTATTGGTATGTTTGTAGAAGATATATATTTTAATTGCTTGATAAACTTTAAAGAAAAATGTTGTGGGACTTTATGTCATAATGGTTGTAGACATTCATGAACTAACATACAAATACATCTCATTAGATTACATAATTTATTTTGCGTTTTCAAAGTTACTAATACTTTCTACGTAAGTAGAATATTTTCCCAATATTTAAGCAAATATTATTTCATTATCATAAAATCATCGTGGTAAACGATTTCGTAGAAGAATCACTCAATTACAATTATTGACTTTCAAAATACATTATTAGTAAACGTCTACTTTCAACAAAGCGTACCTCTTTACATCTTAATAACATAGTAAATTGAGTCGTCCTAAGCTCTTGTGTACTTTGGTTTTAAACTACAAAACTTAGGTTTGAATTGAGAAGAGCATTAGGTAAATATTAATTTACACAATATGTAATTCTTTTTGTAATTGTCGCCTGGAGAAATTAACATAAGCAAATAACATGAAATAGAAACCAGAAAAGTCAAAAAGCATTTTTTTTACATCTCTACTAAATGAAAACCTCACTTACAAATTAAGTAGTTATTCGATTCCTATTGTCACATGCTACGAGTAGGTAAGTATCATTGTACGCAATTATTTAAGTTGGAGAGAAGGTTGATCTACATCTATCTACATCTATCTACATCTATCTACATCTATCTACATCTATCTACATCTATCTACATCTATCTACATCTATCTACATCTATCTACATCCATCTATCTATCTATCTATCTATCTATCTATCTATCTATCTATCTATCTATCTATCTATCTATCCATCTATTGTTATTAACGGCATTAAGTCGATATAGAGCAAATAACACACGCGATAAGTTTGTAAGCCGAGACGAAAGCTGAGATTTATAATCAACAGAGTCCGTATTTTTTTTACACCAGAGGCATATCGTAGAATAGTTTTCGTAATACTGTACTCTTAATCTAGACTTACAGCGTCCAAACAGAGGAACGGAATTGCATTCTTATCGGTCGATGTCTGTTAAAGATTTAATAACCCACAGTTCGTTAAAAACTATTGAAACGTGAAATTGCAGTAATATATCATACTTCATACCATCGTGTTATTATAAAACATCATACCCTACGAAACACCGTATCATGTAACAGGAATACCGTCTTCAACTTCAGCTCAGTCGTTTTGATAGTTCTTAAGGGACGACGGGCTGTTAAAATCCTTAATGATCGCCATCTGTTTGGAGCGGCTTTTCGTTTCTGTTTGGTTGCGTATCGTCGATGTAAGAGTAGAGTATTACTAAAAAATAATTTAAGAAACCAAACCCTTCATTAAAACAATTCCTAAAATAGTGCGCGTTCATAATTGAGATCTCATTTCAAGCCATTATCGCCTCACCCGTTCGCACGCCAAAGGCCACTGCCTCCCAGTTACAGGCCCAAGCTGTGTGCGTGACCGAGCACCATTTGTTACAGATACAAAGCTACTCGGTACGTAAAAATTTTATGGCAGCCGTGAATGATTTACGATCAGTTTATTCTTTCGAGCAAGGGAAAGTACAGCTATCAAGGAACACAATAGAAATCTTTCGAGCCACTGAAAAGTAGATCGAAGCTAATACATTTACTCTAACTCATATTCTCCATCCGCGTTATTCGTCTTGTCAAACTGTAAGGATGTAAAGAATTTTTTCTATTGTAAACAAAATGGGGTGTAGATAAATAAATTTGATTGTCTTGATGTATATTTTTTCTAAGTGAAGTTAAAATCTCTCGTTCTACCTAGTATAAAATACCAAATTTACATAATACTTGTTCATGATTGAGTTTATTTTTATACTGTACGTTTCAATTGTATTAGCTAATTGATGTATTAGTGAATAAAAATTATTCAAAGGTCCATTGAAACGATATACAAAAATAACTGCTAGAATTTGCCTTTAACTAAAAAATCTAATTATAAGATGTGAGGGACCAAATCATGAAGTATCTTTATTTTAAATCATAAAGTATCTTTATATTCTCTATTTTGTAATGAACAGTTAGCTGAAAATGAGTTAGCCAGAATGAAGAGAAATGTGTTCAGTGCAGTTAACGCTATAGAGCAAGTGAAAATACGAATGGAAGACCGTTAAATGAAAGAAGAATAGACCGTTTTTTTGAATTACCGTGGAAGAAATATCACTTCTACTTCGGAAAGAAAAAAAAAAGAAGCCAAAAGTAAATTACCCAACCGTTAAAACTTCGTAGCGAACGCTCGCGAATTGCGTTAATTTTATTTTATTTGTGATATTTAACACTGCCTGCCTTCGCCCGGTACAGTTTCACGGGAGATATCCTCGCACGCAGACGCCTCCCGAAGATCATTAAAACGGCAGCGGAATAGATGGGACACGGGAATGGGCCCAATGAATTTTAAACCTGCTGGAGAGCCCTTGAATGATTCAGCAACGGACGCAGCGCGCGGAGGATGTGGGCGGCCGGGAGCGCGTAGGGTGGAGCAGGGCGAGTCAAGGCGGGCCGGGGAAGATTTGGGTGGAGCGGAGTGAGGCGGACAGAACTGGCCAAGGCGGGACGAGGAAGGCGAAGAGAGGGACGGGGCCGTGGGATCGAGAGGGTGCGGTGCGGAGTGAGGCGTACAGGGCGGGGCGGGAGGGCGTGGAGCGGAGCTGGACGCACCGCGCGGGGCGGAGCGGGGCGGAGCGGGGCGGAGCGGGGCGGAGCGGGGCGGAGCGGGGCGGAGCGGGGCGGAGCGGGGCGGAGCGGAGCGGGGCGGAGCGGGGCGGAGCGGGGCGGAGCGGGGCGGGGCGGAGCGGGGCGGGCTGGATAGAGCGGGGCGAAGCGAAGTGGGTTGGAGTGGGGCAAAGGGAGCGCAGGCGCGGTAGACCAAACAGTGGTGGCGGGGCGGGGGGGGGAGGGGCGAATGTGGAGGAGCGGGCGAAGGTGAGCGCCGCGGGTGACGACCCTAGAGATGACCGACTTGAGGAGCGGCGTGAAGGTAGAGGGTGCATTTTCAAGTGAGAAAAGTTGGAAGAACGAGGGAGTCGTCGCGGTGCTCGTTCGCCGAGTGTACGATTACAGGGGGCAAATGTATATCAGAGGAGAAGGATAAGAAAGAAGTTTACAAGATGTAGTATTCCAAGAGGAAGGGAAAGTATTCATCACTAATATACAAAAAAATTGGAAATGTAAGAAATGATTTATGGAATATCGGGAAATATTAAAATGGCAGGGGTACTGTATTAGTACAATATATCGTATACACAGTAAAAACATATAGAGTAATGAATTTATGAACTACGTAAATAGAGAATCAAAGATAGAGAGCCAGAGAGTGATAGAGTGGAGAGAAATATAGAGTATAAGGAAGAAATGGTGCTATGCCCTCAGGTAAATAAGGAATAGTGGAAAATAAGGGAAGAAAACAGAGTGGAAGTGTTAGGTGAAGATAAAGATCAATGAAGGTTTAAGTTGGTGACGAATGAAGACATTAAGATAGCAATAGAGATGAGTGGGACGACTGGATGTGTACAAATATCGTTGGGATTCGTAAGGGGAAAATAAAGATGAGTGGACGGGTGAACTTGATAAACGAAAGAATTAAAACAGAGAAAAGAAATTTGGAATGGAAAGGAAAATATAACTAAGAAAAAATGTGCAAGTAAGTGAACATAGGGAACAGAGTGGATGAAGATAAAACAAAAAAGGGAGCAGGGGTTATTTGAAATGCCGGAGGGAAAATCACCGACCAGAGGTGGAAGTTTGACCTACCCATGAAAACATTCTTCATGTACTTTGACATTACTGTAATAAATTAAATATTTTAAAAGGAGAATGAGCTCATTACGTGATCTCATGTAGGCATAACGTGATACTAAGGCAGACATACTCACAGACAAGACCAAGTTAATACTACAAAATCATGAGAATTCTAATTCATTGTTTTATGTACTAGAGGTGTTACAACAATATGTGCTTTCTCACATTCTTTTTAACGGCAATATTAAACTGCTCTAAGAACCTACAAATGTTTCAACCAGCTATTTTCAGCGCCGGGACTCGAGTTCACATCCATCAGGTTAATACACCATGGGCAATATTGCTACACCGCACAGTTGCTCTGATGTAGTACGTACTTGGAAAACGCTTTAAATTCTGATTGACCCTCCGATTATTTCCAACACGCAATTTTCAAAAATTCAGAGTTCAACGAGAATGAGTCCTACGCCATTCTTTTAAGCGTCCTTTGTTTTACTTGTGGAAAAATATAAATAAAAAATTTGGAGCAATTTTTTGTAAAACTTTTTTATAAAACGCATTACTTCAAGCACAAATTATGCGACAATTACCCATTTTTTAAAAAATGTGTACATGATCTTTGTTAAGGAACTGATTATTTTAGAACATAATTTGTTTCAAGCAAAAATCTCTATCTTCAATTTAGTGGTTTTGAAATATTATTTTGCAATATAGAGAGTTCGCCGGAAATGAGATTAGCACAACTTTTTTACTCTTCTTTGATATAAACGAGGAGGAATTTTTTTAAAAAAATCCCCGCAAAATTACGAGGAAACAGTACATATATTCGACAAATTGTATATGACTTTATTTTAAGCTCTGCCATTAAAGAACATATTTTATTAGAATATCTATCTTCAATATTGTAGTTGTAGGAAGAGGCCGAAACAAATTTTAACTTTTGCAATTTTCGAAAAATCCGGGTGAACCAACTATGCCTTTCTTTTAAGCGTTCTTTACGCTATCCGATGACAAAGTTTAATTCCAAAAATTGCCGCTTTTGAGAAAATTTTGAAAATGGCGTTGGGGCTACCTGTAAAGTAGAAACCCTAAAATCAAAATACGCACATCAAACTCAGAAGGATTGAGTTCATTTAAATCAGTAGCAGGAATATCGATTTGGAGAGAGTTGGCTGAACGGCACTCCCCAAAAATTGATTCTAACTACACTACTTGTTATAAAATATAATTTACAATATAGGAACAAGATTTATCCAATTTTTCGTTTGGAGGGTCCGGCAATACGTCTATTTCTGTCAAAAATTCACCGTTTACCGACCCACAATTACAATACCTTCTCTTATTACAAAGTGAGTGGGATAACGAAAAAAATCGTCCTCTTTATCACGTAATTTACATGTTTTTAATAATGTATTACGAAGTTTTAGAACAACAAATATCAGGGCAAAAATGATTACGTTTAGCCCATTAACATGTGAGAAATCTCATACCGAAGTAAGTCAACATCACTGACATCACGCGCCTGAAATGGAGACAACTCAATTTGCACTAGTGTTTGTCAGGTACACAAACTCTCAAGGAATTCCCAGAGAAGTCTCTTCACTGGCAATGATAATATTGATATTTTAATCTTTATTGTTTATCTTTGAACACACAAAGTTCTGAAAGTGATGGCTATGAGCTTTCATGCTTGCGTACTGGATGCGGTACACGTTCTGACGCATCAAATCGAAAAAATGAGAATTAATTGATAATGTCATTGCCAGAGGGCAGGCTGTCCCCAGAGAGATCGTGAACTTTCTAAACAGAGTTCAGTTAAAATTGCTCACAAATTAGGAGAGTGATGACTGAAGTATACTTGTGTAACAACTTTATGAAATTTTCACATTTCTACCGAGACACATTCATTAGCACAAGAAGTGATCTTTGATGTCCCTGATGCCCCACGAGTTCGTAACATTTATCCTGAGTCACGTGACAGAATATTCACTTCCCGAGAACAAATAAAACGTGAATGGTGTGTTGTGAATGGGCCTCACCCTGCGGCGGCGCTGCTCCCGAATGCGGCGCGCCAGCGTGAGGAAGGCCTCCTCGATGTTCACGTCCTGCTTGCAAGACACCTCGAAGAAGGGCATGTCGAAGCTCTCCGCCATCTGCAACAAGCCCACGCACATCAGCGAAAGCGAGCCGAGTCACAAAAACATAAAGGAACACATAAAATCCTATCTCTCCCATGGTAATTTGGCTGTACATTTCATTCATAATGTATCAAATGTAATGTATGTAATATTTTAGGAGCATCTTGGTGGCAAGGGTTTAAATAAATACAAAATAATGTAAATATTTTGAGTAGATTTTGTAATTTACTGTGTATTTAAAGTAAAAATCAAATTTTTTTACATTATTTTTTCTGTACTTTTATGCAGAAATTCTGAAGTATAAAATTTGCTATATTCATTTTACTGCATTAATTCATTAATACTTAATTGACCTCTTAAAGAAAGAATTATCACTTCAGTAGTTTCAGAGATAATGGAACAAATCTCGATCAAAAACTTCATTTTTCAGAAATCAGCGTCGAAGTTAATCGTTCAACGAAACCAGTCATCTCTTCATGGTAACAAGTAAACAAAACACGTTTGCTGCGAAAAAAGTCATAGAAGATACTGCCTTGCGGTACAAGCAGCATTAAAGAATGAACTTTTATCGAGCATTTAGTGAAAAGCAGAGCCTTCAACATGAATTCGTTCCAAAGATGTAACGTAAATGAATGACTCTTAACCAAAATGACTGCCATTTTGACATGCAGATGAAGTAAGAAAATAATAAAAAATGTTAAAAGATTGTATTTCACAATTGTATATGTTTCATTTCATTCAGAAAAATCTAAATATTTAAAAGATGTTAAAATACCACAATTGTTAGAACTATAGATTTTTTCTTTGTCTTCCCTTAACAACTCTCTTAGTGATCCTTCTTTCAAACCCTGAAGGTTTAGGGAGAACAACAAGAGATTTTCTATTTATTTTGATGATTAAAAGAAACAATGTTAAATACTTCAATTCTTAATAGATTTCATTTTTTCAACAAATAAATTCATCTTCAGTCAAAAAATATATTTAAAGCTAAATTATTTAAAAATCTTACAGAGAATTCAGTTCTTCATTGATATTTACAATACACGAACTAATGTGGTAATTAAAAATAATATGGGGAAAAATTTGTATAATGTATATGAATTTGAGGCGTTGTTTCGTCGTAAGTATTTATTTTGGGATAAAGTTTTTTCAGCCGCATCTTCAATGCTATTCTGAGGCGGCTGGGGGCCTCGGTATAAACAAGACAGAAATAAAACAAAATATACCGAAAAAACGCCTCAAATTCCTTTACATGATGCAAATGGCGTCAACGCCGCACTATTTCCTACCACTACCAAAAAAATGGTAATCAACAAGTGTAAAATAGAAGAAAGAAATCGCGCTACACTCAATGTGGTTTATTTATTAACAAAGTAGATATGTTGTGGGGATGAAGAATAATTGCATTTGAATAAATTGATATACTGTGAAAGTTAGGTTAATAATATCTCGTAAAAATAATAAACTAAATAAGACATATTTTAATTTAACACGTACAATTACGTTGAATTTGAAGAGTCTCTAAGCATGATTCTTATGAATGCGCAGAGAGTTTTCCAAAAACAGAATTTATAGAAAACACTTAAGTAGAATAGAAAGAATTCGCGCAATAATTAGTCAATTTGGTTCATTCATTATCAAAGTATATGTTAACATTACTCTACAGAAATATGATACTTTTATCACAGCAGTAACGTCTGCTAAAACTATGGGATTGGTTTGAAATTAATGCGTATAAGAAAAGTCGACAAAAAAATGTTGATTTTCAGATGTCTCACTGGCAATAAAATAGGAACATTCCATAGTAGGGCGTGGCATTGAAAACGAATTTTCAAACAGGAAAATAAGGTGTATTTTAACAAGATACGTGATTTGAAGAGTTTATTTGCCAAACTAACCAAATTTTATTTTCCTAGGTTAATTGTTAATTTTAGATACCATTTTTTGTCAATTTCGTGGAATGTTTAGTTTTTATAAAAATATTTAATTCTCATACAGAAAAATTTCGCAGAACGACAATGTATATGATCTTCTTCTTCTGCTTCATGGATTTAGGCCTTAAGGCCTGTTCCCACATCAAGGCCCAATATCTGCGGTATTGCAATGTATATAATATTGTAATGAAATGGAATGATAACTGGCTAGAAAAAATACATTTTCTACCAGAATAATCAGAAACTTCTTCCTGGCGACGGTACATGAGATTACCGAAATTCTGATCTGTACATCTGATATTCTCTGAGGCTAGCAATTTTTATTTCATATTGATTTCAAATATGTTTTAAATAATTTTTAAAACAGTTTGTTAACGTATAACAAAAGCTCCAATGTAAGAAACGCACAAGAAATATGAAATAATATACACATTCTAACTCACGTAGCATCCAACTGCCTCAAAATACTTCTAAAATTACGATCACGAAGAGCAGGATTTTGCGAGTGGACGACTAAGTTTGACATACAATTACTCAAAAAATACACATATTTTCGAAAAGAATTAACATGGCCTTATTTTAAGATGTTTTTGATTAACACATTTCAGAAAAAAATTAATATTCATAAGGAAGACGCCGAACAAATTTTGAGTTATTTCCAATTTTCGAAAAATCAGGATTTTCACCGAACATGTGACCTGCGCCAATCTTTTAAAGTTTACACTATCCAATAAAAAGTTAAATAAAAAACGTTGGAGCCATTTTCTTGAAAATTTTGAAAATGTTCAGCAGCTTCGTATAAAGTACCTCCAAAATGAAAATAATTTCAAATTCAAGGAGCCGCGCCGCGATATTATATATTCCTCTGATGTCGCGGCCCCTTGAATTTGAAATTGATATTTTAATTTTGGGGGTACTTTGCACGAAGCGTGCTGAATATTTTCAAAATTTTCAAAAAAAAAATAGCTCCAACGTTTTTTATTAAACTTTTTATTGGATAGTGTAAACTTTAAAAGATTGGCGCAGGTCACATGTTCGGTGAAAATCCTGATATATATATATATATATATATATATATATATATATATATATATATATATATATATATTGTGGCGCCGAGCCCAGGTGTGGGCTGTCGCCACTGTTGTTGGTATGGGAGGCCGCGCGCCTGTGAGGGTGCAGTTCGTGGTTCCCCCCCCCGCCAGGCGGCAGTATCGGCCGAAGCGGAGGGGCGGTGAAAGGGGGGAAAGTGGGGAGTAGGAAAGGAGGGGAGTGAGGTAGGGTTGGGGTCGACCAGGTGTGTCGCGAACCAGTTGGATGTGAACGGTAGGAGTGGAGTGGAGGCAGTGAGAGATGAGATACTGCAGTTTCTCTGTGTAGTGCAATATTTTATTGGAGTTTGTCCAATATCACAGATTGTGATATAAATAGCGGAGTGGAAGGACAGTTACACAGCTATTTCTAATGTTATGTTTCAGCAAAATGTGTACCCATGAATTTCTTATGATTGTAATTTGTATGATTTGATTTCATGGCATGTAGTATCATCATTTGACAGGATTGCTTTGTGACCCTGCAGGGTAAGGAAGGCATAATGCAATGATTGCAATGATTACTTGTATGGCAATGAACTAGTATTATCGTTTAAGTATTAGGTGAATGATACTCCAAAGTGTCTTGAGTATTTAACAAAAGCAATGAAAAGTTTTGTCAATTTTGAATCTTCTTTTTCCTTACAATTTCTGCAAAAATGGTGCAGAATGTTTATTTCATTGCTTACATTTAATTGCTTACATTTCTGTTGTGTGTTGATCAAATTTGGATGTAAATTTTTATTGGAAATAAGGGAATTGTGTTAAATAATGTACAATTCTGAAGTGTTTGGTGCAAATGCACACAATTGTTGTACAGATCATATTGAAGGAAAACGTTCATTCCAAATGACTGAGTTATTTGTTCAAATTAAATAATTTGATTTTCGTTTTTTTTAAGTTGGTTGTTTATAATCCTCAGAATTGTTCTAGGAATATTACTGCTGTGTTGTTGGTTCCCATTTTGGAAAGCGTGGGAGCAGCCAGGGCAAGAACTCCGCCCCCCGGTCCCCGACTTCCGTTACAGGAGGTAACGAACTATCTTGCAAACCTTGAAGTACGGGCCCCCCGCCCGGCGGACGCCACGTCGCCGCGCGACAATATATATATATATATATATATATATATATATATATATATATATATTTGTATTAACTTTGTTGATCTAACTGTACTAACTTTGTTGATCAGGATTGAGGATGTTGTTTAACCATAAAGTGTACTGCGTTGTATGCTTTCAGAGAAATGAAAATTCAGACCTTCTTGTGTTCATGACATTTCAAAGTAATTGACTTGAGAGATAGAAATATCTCGTTACTCGGAGACCTTTATGCATGATTCAGGAAAACATTTCTTTTGAAAGAAATTCTTCTTCTCTTTAGCAATATTTGAATGGCCAGACATCCAGTATGAATCCCCGTATACTTGTGGTATTAACACAGATGATATGAAGAAGTTCATTGATGAGCTATTGCAAGTACGAGTATCGTATTTTCCCTGCTGTGATCAGTCATTAGAAAGGACAAACAAACAAATGACAGAAGCTCAGGCTAGGTATACAAACATGAACAGATATAAGGATGTCTGAAGTGAAGAAACGAGCAGAATATTAATATCAATAAATAAACTTAAGACAGATTCGGATCAAATTTCTGATCTAGAGATTATTTTACTACAGTTCATTGGTTAAAATGTTTTATGTAAAAAAGTAGTTCTGTGTTAAGCAGAATATATTTTTCAAGAGTATGTGAGATTCTTTTTATTTTATCTCGCGAATGTTGAAGCGATAGTTATGATTTTTAGGAGCATGTTGATAACATTCGGAAATAAATTATGAGTTACCCAGTTAAATGTTATCATTTCAGAGAAATTACGGCAAATTTAAATTCCTCGTGCAAATTTACAATTTTAGCCCCCGCCCTAATTAATGACAATGGCAAAAAATTGATATTCTACCCTTCTAGTGACAGAACCCAATCCATAAGAACAGCTTTCGAAACCCAACAATGTTATAAACTGCATTGACCTCATCATTTCTTTAATACAAATGTTAAAGTTGTACGAGCCTCACGCATGCAACATCGACTACCTCTCTTTCTCTTATTCCAGGTAAGATTCATCATTTTCACCACTATAATTTCAATGACTAGAATATCTCGAAGTAAAGAGATACCACTTTATCGTAAGTGGTTCTCAAATGTCACATGACTCACTTCGTGATAGATCAGCGGATAAAAGAGAATGGAAGCTAAGAAATAGAGAATGCGAAATGAAGCTCCTCTTGTGTGCACAGGCAGTGAACAGACAACGTCGTGCACTCGCGGAAATAGACGTTCGCGAGTCTGACGACGATAAGGGCTCCATTAAGCGGCGTTCGCTTCGACGGCGCTCCATCTCGTTTCTTCCAAATAGCCTCGCGAACGGGAGGCGGCGCCATGTTTGTCTCTTCATGCATTTAGGGCATTCATCTCTTCAACTTCTCCTGGCGGGGCAGGCTGCTCGCTTTTCCCACTTTCGAATTTATTACGTCGGAGGCCCAAGTGAAACGTCCGGATCCGGAACATTCCTCGTATGTTCGAACGACTGACAGTTAAGTTCGAAAACCAGAAATATAATAACAGTGGCATTTTCTGTCCCTACTTAGGATCGCATCCTACTACAGTAATTTATTTACAAAGGAAGCAAACGAATGTATTTTTTTATAATATTATGGTTACAAACACGGAATTGCAAAAGAACTTTATGTACGCGATATCTGATATGCTATCCTATATACCACTGCACGAAATACTACTTTACATTCCAGTGAGAATTGCATTCCTTCTGATACAGTAAATGCTGATCTTTAAAGTGGTTTCAGTGTAGTAAGTATGATTTTATTCTAATAAAATAAATTTAACTAATTAATTATTTCCATTACAAAACTTTATGGACCAGTAGAGAAAAATAAGCTTCCATTGACCTAATAAGAAAATTTCGTAATCCAAAACGACGTAGGTGGTTAGTGTGAGCTTTCTTAAGTGAATTATCTCAGTTCCATTGAGTGTCGTATATTATTATTTTTATTCACTCTATATAAAAAAATATTTTACAGAAATTTTTTTGTCTATGTCGAAAGAAACCATGTGATACAATTAGAATTTCTGAAAAATAAAATATTTAAAAATCCCAAAGATATATAGTTTCAATGGTGCATTCAACCAATTTTATTCAATAAACAAATCATACAAATATACTTGCAAACCATTTACGTTTCTTTAATTATTCAAGAAACATTTTATTGAGAAATCTCTGATAATTAATGCATACTATATCTTTTCGAATTAAAATATTGCTTAATTTCCATATCAGTTGTTCTAAAAAATGTCTAATAGATTAACAAAGCAGAGAATGTTTACGAGAGTAAAGAAAACTAAAGAGATTTCTTTGATTTGATGTCTTAATTTAATGAGGGCATTCATTGCAATGTAGAAATTATTCGTTGATATCTTCTATCCTCCCTCACTTGCTATTTAAGTGCAAATTTTATTCTTACTTTTTTTTAAAATATGAAATCCTAACCGATCTTATACTTACTTCCCAGTGAATGCAGCAAAGTAATTTTCTAAAAGTATCGTCTGAAGAATCCACTTTTTCAAAGCAATTGTTCGGTTGTGCGGTGTTTAAGAGGTAGGCGTCTTCTGCCTTCGATGAAAAATATTTTCTGTTCCCTAATTAACAGTATTTCTTGCAATTAAAGAAATATTAACTTAAACAGTGAATGCATTGGATATCACGTTGTTATTAATTTAAAGAAAGGTAAATAACTTAGTTTTGAGTTTCGAATATACAACAAAAAGTATTCGGGTCACATGAAAATAACCAAGATATACTTTTTCTCATAAAGTAGTTACAAATAAAGTGCTTTCTTTAAATTTCGAATTGTTGAAAATGACTTCAAATCTCGTGAACAGATCCCTAAGATGAGAAGATGAGCATATTTGAACGGGAATGCCTCATCTCGTTGAGAACATTCCCCTTAAAAGCGATCCTGTGTTACGCCCTGTCGTCTTGGCACGTTGAGTCAGCGCGTCTTGGCCTCACAAAGGAGCTAAACCACTACAAGGGCGACGTCGCTTTTTACCTCCTCGGGCGCCGCTTGGCGCAACCCTGTTGCAGCGTGGAGTGGGCGGACCAACGGACGGGCAAACAGGCAGCATGGGTTGACGGGCGAGGCTGGGGGGGAGGTGTGTGGGCGAGTGCGCTGGCGGGTGGATGGAGCAGGACGGCGTGGGGTGGGGCGACGCGAGGCGGAAAGATATAGAGCGGGAAGAGTGAACGAGGCCGTGCAGTAAGTATGGCGAGTGGTGAGATAAGTGGGTACGTGGGCGACTGCGGGGGGAGGGATGGGACGAGGTGGAGCAGGCGGGCAGAGCGAGTAGGGCGGGCGAGCGGGCGATGAACGAGCAGGCAAGCGCGCGGGGCGGGCAGACGCGAGAGGGCGGGCTGTTGACGTGGCTCCTCCGAGAGGGCGCCGCTCTTATGAAGCTGTTTGCTCGCAGCGCCCGCCTTTGTGATGCGCCTGGGCGAAGGGCAGCGGCGGGGCTCCTCTGCGGGGCGGAGGCTGCAAGAGCCACGCGGAGGGCGCTGTCGAGGGGAAAAGGAACGCCGGGTGGGGGACGGCGACACGGAGGCGGCGCCCGCGGTCGTGCCAGGTGATCGATCCGCTGCCCTGTCACCCGGCGACTCCTCCAGTTGACCGCTGCCTTCTGACTTAGTAGCTCCTTCAAGTCGGGTTCAAGGAGGGGGCTGAGCGCATCGATGTCTGTGGATGGCTACAATTAGCCAATCTCCACATGAAGATAATGTGGTAATATTGTGATGGCATCGTTGTGTGCATCAAATAGTACCGACTCTCGAAGATGATATTGTGTGTTGCAAGTTTCATTTTAAAATTAGAAGTGAATCAGTTGTGATCGTACGTGATCAACACTTTCTGTAGCATCACATTCATTTGATCTTAATCGAAGCCTTCTTCCAGCAGTTGGTTTTAATAGTGGCTATTATCATTTTCAACTTTTCATAGAACTTCTATAAACGCTTCTGTGAAGAAATTGTTTTAAAAACAACATAAACAAAAAGATTGCCATGAATGAAATTCTTGCTTATCCGATTCCATTCTTTCCGTTTTATCCTCTCCTTGACGCTCTCTTCACCTTTTTTTATTTCCAATTTCCCCCCTTTTGCAACATCACCTTGACACTCATTGTAATTCCCGGTACCCTGCCCCTTGTTCATACCCTTCCTCGACCCTCCTACCTGACCCCTGCAACCCTTCCGACCACGTCCCGTGTACCGCCTGTCCGGTGGCGCCGTGTCGCTCGCCTGCATACTGACCAGCGCCTGGCGATGTCACAGCTCCCCTCTCGGCCTCGTGGCCCCGCTGACCCGCGAGCGGCCAGCGCCGGAGCGAGAGGGCCTCCCAGGGCGCCGAAAGTAATTCCGAGCGCCCGCCCCGCCCCGCCCCAGGCGACGCCGCTTGACCTCTCGGTTTCAGTAAATTGCGCCGGCGAGAAGGGCGGAGGGCGGCCCAGCCGCCGACGCGGCCCCGCGCCGCGCCGCGCAGCGCTGCGCCCCTCCTGTATTTAGAGCGTGATAACGCCCGGTGCGCGCGCCCGGATTCGCTCCCTCGGGGCGAAACTAACTGCGCTTTTCGGACGCCGCGCCGCTGGCTGTCCTCCGGAACAGCTTGCGCGGCATTCTAATCACGTCGCCGCCGCTTGCGAACTTATTTGTCAACATACAGCTCTTGGGAAAGCACAACGAAAAATACACAACGCGGAAAGAGATGTAATTCAGAATGAAAGGTCAAATGTTTTCATGGTTACACGCATCTGCATAAAAAGGTCTTCCCAGCTCATTTTAATGTTTGTATATAAACTACTCAATGTGGATCTAAACGCTAATAGTGGGCATTTCAAATTCAATGATCCGTTCAAGACGAATTTTGAGTAGCGGAGCTCTGAATAGAAGAAAAGACAAAACAAATTTTTATCCTAGGCATTAAGATTTAAGTGAGAACTACTTTTGAAAACACAACGAAATCAGAGATTACTTATATGAGAGATTACCAATGGTTATTTCAATAAAATTTAAAATATAAGAATAAATTAATACTCTGGATTATAAAGCAATAGTTTTACTTTCTCGCTACTGCTTACACAGTATAGAGAACTATTTTCATGCTACGGGAAAAAAACGCGAATTTCTAACTGAAAAACTATTGTCAGACCATAGTAACGAAAAAGTTGACAAATCTTATCCCTATATATAGTAAATACTTCCTTTTACACGTGTAGTCACAATCAATATTTTGTGGCTTTTTGATATCGAAAAATCGACTGACGGCAAAACGTCTCTCCATACATCCGTCTGTCCGTCCATTCCCATCGATCTGGCTGAAGTCGGGGCCCCTTGAACTTAAAACGATGTTTTATGGTAATTTGCGGCGGGGGTACTTTTCATCAAGCCCCTGGGACATTTTCAAAAAGTTGGCACCAAATTTTTTTATTAAATTTTGGATAGTGTGAATGAGGTTTAGGAGAATCGCACAGGGATCATTGTCGTCGATATCCCTCATTTTCCGAAAATTGCAAAAGATCAATTTTTTTCGTCGTCTTGCTAACAACTACATTATTAGAGATCAAGATGTTTTCCTTAAAGAAATGTGTTCTTCAAATACAGAGTTTGAAATAAAGTCAAGTACAACTTTTAGAAACTTTGTGTAATTTGCGAATAATTTTTCCTGAAATATAGATAATTTTTAATAATTATATTAACTTTTTATAGTAACGCTTTTCTCAAAAAACGGCATCAAGTTTTCTGATTAAATTTTCACCTTTGACAGCAGAGAATTGAATTGAATTTGCCTATTTTTACGTGGCGAGACTCAGGCCATGAGGCTCTTCCGTCTGACCACGCAAATTTCGTTACACTCCTTTCACCAACCATGGGAGAAAGAAGGTATTACTTGGGCGACGAAACAGACGATTTGAATTTAGCTCAGAGGCATCATTTAGGCTTGAGGATCTTTTTACAAGCAGTAAATGTACTAACATGGGACAGCCGGCTTTACTTCCCCTCCGAAGGAAGGCGTACGATTTTTTCGTCCTTAAAAATCCACGGCTTCGATCGGGTTTGAACCCGCCAACTTGGGTATAGCAGTCCAATACGCCATCGCCGCATACGCCATACGTAACCGCTACACCATCGCCGCCGCCGAGAATGGTATATTAGAATCGAACAAATTAATTTGATGCATTTTCCAAGAAAAGTTTTATAATTATATTAACTTTCTCATAAACTACTTAATAATACTACTCTTTGGTATATAACTTAACTAGCATTCGGGCAATAGGTGAGGTATTCAAATTGAAAAAATTCAAGAGCAAAGAAGTGATGTATTCAAATTGTGTAAAAAAAAAGAATTAATAATTTAAAGAAAATTACATTTTAGCATAATTTAGGATATCTTTATTCGCCAAGCGAAATATGTCATTTCTTTATTAATATATATTTTGACAAAAAATATTTCAAACCATTTCTTATTCATATAAGAACAATTGACACTATTCATTACTTTTGCATAAATATTTAGATTGATGCTACTGCAAAATAAAGCACTCCTGCGTTTGTTTAAAACGGAAGGGGAATTTTCGGGGACCAACGCTACAGAAGCGCACGGCGTAATTTCACAGAGAGATTTCCCTAATTGGAGTCACTTCGTTAGGTGTGTGGTAACATGGAAATTTCATTCATGTTTGTGACAAATTTCTTTGACTCACATAGAGAATTCCATCGAAAGTGCAGTAAGGGAAACATGTTTCACAGTTTTCCTCTTTATTTTACGTACTTCAAAGGGTCATGCTTTGTAGCAATTTCAAAATTAATTATCACGATGATTTTAGTTCTTTCTGCATACGGTTGTTTTTACACTTACGTCCTGTGAGTTGGCACACGTGGCAGAGAAATGAGGTTTTTATGATGTAGAAAAAACGTATAAACAGAATGTTCAAGCATCAAAAGGAAAACAATGAATATGTTTTAGTTGTAAAAAAATGTATGAGGTATTTGAGCAATTTGAGAAAAATTGGCTACTGTAAATATAAATTTCGCTCCAGAATTCACGAGAATATTTTCGATTTGTGTAACGATCGAGGATAGAAATTTGATTCTCAATTTTCATATTTCTCCCTTTAATTGAAACCATAACACTTAATAAAAATTAATAAAATTATTCACAAAATAACAAAGTTATTTTGATTGATCGTTCATTAATGTATTAATATACAGTTTGTAGCTGTTTTCCAGCGATAATTTAAAGAGGATTTTAGTAAAAAAAATTACCGCCAGTGGTAAACTAGTGTTAATATTTTATTTATCTAAAAGTGACTGTGAATAAATGTGTATTGGTAAAATAAAAAATCAACAAAATGTCAATATAACAAACTGTATGGTTTCTGGAGTCTTTAACATACAAAGAAATCCACTTTTAAGTTTCTCTCTTCCTTTAATTTAGTACAGGAAAATATATTAAGTAACGAAACGTTGTGATTTGGTTCATTAATATTTGACAAAGCCTGGTTTTTATCATTTAATTTGGTTTAATGAAGAAACATTCAACACCGTGAAAATTTAAAACAGCGATTAAATCGAATTCTTGGCAACTGCTCTTGTCAGAAAATTATTTAACACGAATTGTGTATCCATAATTGTTTTTTTCTGAGTGGCACTGTTTCTGTAGCATTTGATGAACATCACGAGGAAACAATATTCAATGTAAAGATTTTTTTACGATGTACAAAGAGGATACAACGAATACACGAAGTGTCAGGAAGATAAGAGAATTTTTTCAATTATCGTTACATTTTATCATTTCTTTACAACTATAATACTTATTTCTGAAGTTAGTCAAAAAGAATTAAAGTATTACAGAACTTCAATAGTTTGATGAAAGAGACTCATCTCCTCTCCCTAAACATAACAAAAACTGCTAAATACTTAGTTTACAAATAATATAACCAAAAAAGAACTCAAATTGCACTCATATCACAGATTAAAGGTTAAAATTTCAAGTTCCAAGGTTCTTCTAAAACAAGTAATGATTTCTTCCATAAGTTAAAAAAATCAGTTTCTGTTCATAGCCGTTTTCATTTTAAAATTTGCTTTCTTTTCGGAATCAAGCATTTTCTCGTAGACTATTTATTATTTTAGAGCTTGTTCTTGACCGCAAAAGGCGCTTTCGTAGCAAAAACGGAGCGCGGAGGCAGGGGTGGAGGCCATTAATGTTCGAGGGGAGAGTGCTTCCTGAAGAGCCTCTTCAGATCCATCACGCAGCGCTGACTCCCACTAATGCCCGCGCTGATTTATTCAACGAGGCGCGTTGGCGTTCGCCAGGCTCAGCTCCCTGCGCTGTCTGCGGCGGGGGCGCGCAGGAATTACATTAGACAATATGTATCCAGAGCAATTAAAGGAATACACCAAGGAAACAGGATGGATCTATAAATGGAAGTGGACTTTCTAAAACAGCTTTGAAAGTGTTTAAAAGTGTTTATGTTAATATAAAATAGTCAGTAACTCCAATTATAAATTTCTTTCGCTCCAGAAGGACCGGGTTTTTAAATTACCTAGAAGGATCACGAGTCCCCACTTTGACAGCTAGTGTCTTTTCAAAAATAATTTCAATGGTTTTCTTTTCCTTGCAAAAGTGCGAGAGCTGACTGATGCACAACTATACTGCATAAAAGCAACGGATCTAGATTTTTACAATGTAACAGATTACGTCTGTTCTTTAGCTTCAGCATATTAACAAGTTGTTTCATTAAAAACTACTATTGAATTGGAAGTGAAAAAGTGTTAGAGGTAAAAAAAATAACTTCACTCTTTCTTAACACAAACTGAACACAAGAGAAAAGGACTGATATCTGATTTATGTGCTGTACGATATCTGTAACCCGATGTTACGTTAGTTAAGTCAGCGGTGGATTTCTAAGATGTTTGCCACCGTTAAATTGAAACACTTGGTAGGATGTTTTAAATATTCTTACTTATAACTATTATATTACTCGGTTTCACAATAATGTCGACGAAAGAGAGAAAATAAGGAAGAATCGTTCAAAGAAAGGTAACAGAACATAAACACTATGTATCCTAATAAACTAAATATTACCAATCGCTGCTAAATGATCAGCCAGCAATTTGATGACCCTTAGACGTTCTAGGTAGAACACCATTAAAAATATTTTATTATGCATAGTTGTTGAAGATGATTACAAGTTGAGAAGAATAATTGCTGAAATTTTTATTCTCATATTTCATAGTTGATGAAAGGTCACAACACCATCTCTTCCCAACGAAATCGGCCATTGAAAATCATGTAGGCGTCACAATTAGCACTTCGGTCATTCTGGTGCCAGGAAAGTAATTTTTCATTATTACCTAATGTTTACTTTTCATTAAACTATCTAAAATTTATTCAATGCAAGAACATTAACGATGAGATTTTATTGGTACACACGATATTTAAACCTATTTTTTTAAAATAATTTTCATAAACTTTCATAATTTCCCATGTAAAGCACTTTCGTTTACTGTTCATTCCATAGATTTATTACCTAAACCATATTTCATCTTGAATAGGAAAGCGTTAAAAAATGCGTGTTGCATATAGACGTCTAAGAATAAATACATTCTTTTTATTACAAAAAAATGATTTTACAGGGCATTAAAACTGATATTTTCCAATTCATTTACATATTCTTTTGTGTTCTTTATACTTACGTTTTTTAACTGAAAAGGCTTTTTTAACAAAACCTTTTCTATTTGTCTTCTGGAATATTTGTTTCAAGGAGAAAGACATTTTGAATTAAAATGCAGATACAAACAACTGTTTCTTGAAGATCAATATGAGAGTTGAATTTTAAGAAAATTTTCAAATACTAAACATCATTTTATTTAATGAAACATCTTGCCTTCGATAGCTCAAGTGCTTCTTCCGATCCATAGACTCCACAATTTTAATTTCTCACTCTAACTTCTTTTGCGATTACCATTTCACCACAGCAGTTTAACAACACCAAATCCACAGCAAGGCTGAATTTTTCTTTCCTTCTCCCTGCGTTTTACACTCCAATACTTACAATTCTTTCTAGTAGGTAGACTTCTCCGTCAATTCCGCCCAACTTCTCAGGTCTTATGCAACCCGCCTCACAGAATCTTTCGACCGCTCGCTTACATGTCACCGCCATTTTGTCCCCGCCACACCTACAGCCTGTACCAGCGCTCCCACAGCCGACCCCACGGTCTCTGCCCCCGCCGCCTCTGTCACCCATGTCACCCACGCCTCCCCGCCCCGCCCCCTTCCACACCCTCTCCTACCCCACAGCCCTTGCCGCTCCCCCTGGCCCCGCCACCCGTCCCTCCGCCGCGCGCGCAGCCGGCGGCCTCGTCGCCGTCCCCAGAGGCCGCCGATCGATTCCAGCGGCGACTCGTGCGCGTGATAAATTGAATACGGACTCTTTGGTGGACAAGCTGCGCGCGGCGCGGCGTGGTCCCGGCCGTATTTTTCGCCTGCCCGCGCCCCACCGCTGGGGCGGCCGGTGATAGATCATGCGACGCGGCGGGTCGCCCAGGCGGGGGCGGACATATGGAGGAGATTGACGAGGCCGGCACGATGGATTGGAGAGGATGGAGTAGGTGCGGTCTGTACAAATGGAGACCGAGATCCCACCACGGAAATGTATTTACAACCAAAAGATGGATTATTCTGTTATTGAGCAGCCTCTTAAAAAGGAATATTCCGAAAACTATTCTCGATCACCAGATAAGACGCAATAATACAACAGGACCTTTATAGTAGAATTTTAATTAAAATATTTCTGTCTTGAAATTTTCGTAAAATTTACATTTTAATTACGACTTTCCTCCATTTGTTACATCAATTCTTTTTTTTCAGTCTATTGTGACGTGACTAAAAATGGCAAAGTAGTAGAATGTTAAACTTTCACTTTCCCTTTTTTTATTGCAGTTTCAGTCGCTTGAACATTTCTTGTTCTATAATGCGAGCTTCTGGAGTTCCGTTTGGCATTCTATGGTAGTTATATTACATTGTCAGGGAACGTCAGGGTAACCATCATGGCCTGGCAACATGCTCTATCAAAAGCATCACATGCAATTCGCGAACTTCTCAATCAACAACGTCTCACACAAGATTCATCATGAAGCTGCCAGCTTGGCGAAACAGATAACATACGACGTGATGAGGCGACGGGAAATTGCTTGTAAGCGCAGCAGTAACATAACGCTGCAGTAGGCTAAATGTAGTAAGGGTAAATACGTAAATGAGACAGCTTGTTTAATTGAAATTCTTCGAAGGAGTTTTCTCAAAAGATTTGTCAACTGACACAATATTAATCTTTTACAACATTTTGTAAGATTTCATTGACTCGAGTATCACTAAAATTCTGTTTTGGATCAATGTGATGTTAAAAATTAATTCAGTAGGATATATATTCAATAAATCCGACTTCATTAATTCGACACACTCTAGTTCTAAACATTACTTAAAAATAGATATCACCAGTGTTTGTAGCAGAGATCTGATAGAGGTGGACAAACGCGTTCAATGTTGCAAAAACATTCCTTTACTAATAAAAATATTACTAAGATGTCCATTAACCCTTATTCTTATTTGAGGCTGTGGATTCCTTCTTTACGTTACTCTAGGATTTGCAGTTTTCAGATATGCATAAAAATCCAATATGTTTGCATCTTTTACAATTTTCGAATCTATTACAAATTCAGAATGGCTTAAGGAATTGTGCTTCTTAGTTTTCGCGTGCTTATTACTTCATTGAGTACATTCTTTTTTAAAAAGTCGCTTCTAAAATTGAATTAGTTTTTCCTTTTGAAATTACAATCACGAAAGTCCAGCAAGTCCACGAGTGTTGAGCGAAGTTGGGGAGTGTTGAGGACGTTCGGAAGCCTAGGACTGACTTCAGACTAATCAAGTCAGAGATGAGAATTGGTCTTGGCCCGTGACCAACGGTGCACTCCCCCATTCGAAAGGTATCTCTTGTTGCTATTAATGAGCCACTGCAAGTCTATTCCAAAAATTTGTTTTCTCGTCAAAACTTTGCGGTGTCGGAATCGGAAGGGCGGCGACCGCGTGCAGCACGAGCGGGCGAGGGAGACAGTTGACGGCGGGCAGGCGCCGCGGCCGCTGCAATGGCCTTCCGCACGCAGTCCGTCGAACGCGTGACGCGACTCGAATGCAGGTCATCGCGGCGGCGCGCACGCGGGAGCGCCCTCACCCACTTGCCCAAGGCTCTTCCCGCGCCATCGCAGCCCTGCCGCCAAGGGCGAACGCCAGACCGCCTCGGTCAGCATTGCCCGTGTCTCTGCGGTCACTCTGAGCTGGGGATGTAGGGATCGAGTCCCGACGGTGGGAAATGTAAATATTTGGTTGAAAGTGTTTGGCTTCCTACCCTCAACACGTTCCAAAAAAGTATTTACCCCCTCTCGATTGCGAAATGTCCATGTCTCTACAATCACTCTGACCCAGGGACACAGGTTTCGACTCCCGACGGTGGAGAATATAAAAATTTAGTTGAAAGTGTGTGGCTTCCTACCCTCAACACGTTCCAAAAAAGCATCTACCCCCTCTCGATTGCAAATTGTCCATGTCTCTGTAGTCGCTCTGACCCGGGGATATAGGTTTTGAGTCCCGACGGTGGGAAATGTAAATATTTGGTTGACAGTGTTTGGCTTCCTATCCTCAATACATTCCAAAAAAGCGTTTTCCCCTTTCGATTGCGAAATATCTTAGCTAATACGATTATAGTTGCCGTTAAAAACGTATAAATACATGTCGTTTAAGGTATATATTTCAACGTTCATCCAAGTTTAAACGAAAGTAATAGAACTGACAAATTTGTGAGGTTAAACAGTTTATGTTCCACCTTCAAGAACCAAAATTTAATTTACTCATATATCTGAAAGAACTCTAGAAGCTATGTAGAATGTTTTGGAGGAGGTTTGTTAATTATTTTAATCTCTCGTGAACTTCAAAACGGTACCTGTCAGTAAATACAAAAGTAAAGCATGTGTCACTCGTAAAAAAAAAAACTAGAAGAGAATTCTAGTGGCCTGCGCGTCTGATCGGTAGTCTTCATTGGTTTCTCCTATCAATACTAGGGAATGCCGGAATAATATCTTAACAAATGGAACACAGACCGCGTCCCGGCTTTCCTTCTTCGAATTTGTTCCCTTCTCTTCCTTTAAATGTACCAAAAACACATACACACACACACACACACACACACACACTTATACACACACATTCACGTACATGCCCACACAATCAGGAGATCCATAGGAAGCTTTTCCCGACTGGGGTGGCACGCCATTGGAGGGGATGCTTGGAGGGGTAAAACTCTGCAAGCCGACGTGGGAGTCGGGGCTGGATCTCACGTTCGATTAGAATGAAGAATACTGCCATCTTTGGCGATATAACATACACTACACTTACGAAACTAATGACCACTAGTTGAACCCTTCTGACCATTCTGCTCTTTTTAAATCATTGTTTTAAAAGTGAACAAAGTTTCATACTGAATCTCTACTTCATTGGAAGTCAAGCTCTAAATTGTACATTAAAGTGTTATAGGCCGGTCATGGCGAACCTTTTGACGCATCAATTTAATTTTACTAAGATTTAGAATTTCTGGTCGTTTCCGATCCATGCTACGTGATACTGCGGTTCTGATATATGCAATGGAATGGGAAGACTCCGAATGTCTAAATCAAAAGAAAAATTAAAACAGTTTCATTTTATAAAATACTAATCGGTTTATGCTTCCCTGCACCTTCTTTTCTCAATGTAACGCAATTTATTCCCCGCACGTTTCCGATACGATCTGGCATATTCTGCGCATATTAGCCCACAAACTTCTCGCATGTTGACGCGTAACTTCTTCGCATGTCGATCCGCCCGTTCCTCCCATGTTTCTTGCACGTTCCTCTCAATATTTCTCGCTTGTACCCCACATGTATTATCTTCAGGGTCCCCCACAATGTTCCCCGTATACACCCCGTATGATTCCTAAAACTTTCCTCCCATTTCATCACATGTTATCCCGAACGTTCGCCTAAAGTTCCATCACATGATAATCTGAAAATGAAACCGGAAATTTTAAAAATTAACTAACGAGTTTTATTACGAAATACTTTCATAAAAATTACAGTAGTGGTTAATGTAGGGAATGAAATGGGAAATTCTGAATAACTATATCACCCAGAAGAACGGAAACTCTAAAAATGAAATGGAAAGTCAAGATGTTTTGCATAAAATGCAGTCACTTAAAATATGAACTTTTTAAATAATTGTTTTAAAAATGAAAATAGGTTTCCACTGTAACTCAACTTCCAGCGCTTCCGTCAATCTGTGTCATGGGGTGACGGAGCCTTCCGCACTACGAGGTTTGGTGACAACGGTTTCTTATAACTGGTTCAAAACCGTCATCGTTCCTTAGCATATTATGTGCAGAGGGGATAGTAGTACATGTACGAGATAGAAGTAAAGCCAAATACTAAATAATCAATCACGGAATTACCAGAACAAACAAATACAAAATATTTTCGCCGGCTCGGTGGCTAAGGCAATAGTGTCGTAGTAATCTCGGACTTGGGTCGTGAGTTCAAGTCCCGCCTCGGGTATAGTTGTATTTGTGTTCGTCCTTTCACCCCTTATCATCACCATTTCGTTTTATCTTAATAGTCACCACAACGTTAACTCCAATAGTGGTCGCTAATGACCTAGATGTTGATGCGACCTTAAATAACAAAAAAAAACTCGCTCGCCTTTTAATCTTTTTTTAAAACAATGCATTTGCCAGTCACAGATATTCACAAAATATTCCGTCAGCAACCATCACAGAACATCTACGTCTGTCTCTGCCCGACAGGGCGGCGCGGAGAAACGCAAGCCCGCGACAGGCGCGGCCACGAAACACCCCACCCCCGCGCTCTGGTGGCGGAGCGAGGGGCGCTGTGTGTGCACGCTGGAGCGGCGACGGCTGCGTAGGCCTGCGCCGCGGCGCGGCGCGGCGGCTGGCGCGCCGACTTTATCCGCCGTAAATGTGATTTTTACTGCCGGCTGTTTACGCGCTGTAAGCGCAGCGGAGCGGCTGCGGTAACTCGCCTCGCGCTTTCGTCGCTCGCCGCGCCCCCGGCCGAGCGGAAGGGCGGGCTTCGATCTCCGCGCAGCGCCGTGCCGCGCCGCGCTGCGCCGCCGGAGGGAGGCGCTGAAAGCGATGGAGCGGTGCGCGTCGGATCAATGAGCACCGCGCAAGCGAACCCGGAGAGAGAAAGCGGATTGTTTTCGTGGCGTACGGTCTCAATGGAGATTGTGCATGTAGAAAAGTACGTATTAAGGACGTTTTAGTGGGTTAGCCTTGTTAATATGGAATCATCGAATACTTCAATCATGTTATGTATTTTATGTATCTTACAAAATTGCGAAGTTAATTCAAAGACGTTTTCATATATTTCAATAAATTTTAAAGTAATTGAGAATTAAATTTGTTTCCACAGCTTTTAATGCGTAATAGAAGGAGAGAAGAGATTTTTATTCATTAATATCTCACAATACACCTAAATTGTAATTTTGAATTTTTTTATACATTGTTCAAATTTGCAAACTTGAATAATAACGAGTTCATCAGACTTATTGGCATTGTGAGCTACTTTGAACAGATAGCACGTGATCATTTCCTTTAATCAGAAACAGCGGCAATACTACTTTAAAAAAACCGTTACGTGGTGTTTCATTCTTTGACCAGTAGGGTTTCAGTGTCATTACACTTTTATTCTGTTTCATTGTGCGATGATTGCGCTGAGAATGCTGGGTCATAACGGAGAGAAAGAGGGCCATTATGACCGCGGGCAGTTCTCACGCCGCCACCGCATCCTAGTGTTGGAGGATTGGAAAGCCGTGTTGATGGAGCGGCCTGGGGGGCGGGCCGGCCGGCCACTGCGCCGCCAGCGCGTGTCCAGAGCGCGTTGTGGCGGCCGCGGGCGCGAAGCGTGCCTCGGGCGCCCCCCTCCCGCCACCGCACGCCCCATCCCCCGCCCCCGCACTCATAACCCTCACTGACATGCCTCACAGCTCCATCCTCTTCAACTGCACTGACATCACAGTTCTAACGTGCTTATTGTTCTGACCGATCTCCCCATGGAATTCAACCACTGCCTGGAGAATACTTCTAGTGATAGGCTGCTCTGATCAGTCGTTTCTTCACTTAATACAATTACTACAAGTATTACAACAGATCCATGGACTTCGTGCAGTGATTCCTTCCTCATCCATGCCCCCTTTTCCCTCTTACACACAACCGCACAAATCACATATTACCACAAATATTGGGAGAACAGTCATAACCTCACGTGGTGTCCCACTGGGGGAGATACTTGGAGGAGGAAACCCCGTATGCTGACGTGTACGTAGGCATCGGATTTTATATTGCCGCGGGGAAGGCATTTTGCCACCATTCGTGATACACTCGTAAAAGGTACTCTGCGCTTCAGAATACTCTCACTCACTGATTCCTCCCCACCTCTAACAACGGGAGCGGTAGCTCAGTGCATCAACTGATGTCCCTGCAGCGCCTCCGACCGGGAGGTGCTAGGTTCGAGTCCTAACGGCGGCAGGATTTTCGACACTAGCTCTTCAGCTAGGTCGAATTCAGTCGCTGTCTGGAGGAGAATTCTAGCGGTCGGCTGCTCTGATCGGTAGTTTTCCGTGGTTTCGCCGATCAACACCAGGCGAATGCCGGAGCAGTGCCCTACCAAACGGGCCACGGACCGCGCGCGATCTTTCCTTCCTCTTCCTTGCCCTGTCCTGTCCTCTCCCCTTACACACTCACACACAGTAACATGCCCTACACTACCACATATTCCGGAAGAACGGTCGGGAGCTTAGAGCTTGTCCCAGCTGGAGCAGTGCCCCGCTGGTGGGAGAGCCCTGGTTAGGAGAAAACCCAAGTAGCCGACGGTAGGTCAGAGCCTGATCTCGCCATCTAGCGGGGTAAGATCACCGCCATCTCCCGAGAAAATACATACCTGGCCAAAGCAGTTGACGCGCTCGGAAACACGAAAAAATCCATCAATCCCCACCCCTCATGCTCTCCCCACTCCCCATTCGCTCTCAATGCACTCGCCGTTCCAAACACCTGGTTTTCTTGTCACGTCTCGTTGCTCCGATTTGGCCCTTCACCTCCCACCTCACGTTGCACAGCGTGCGTCCCCGTGCTGCCGTCCCCTCCGCAGGTGCGGGCGCGTGCTGTGAGAGGCCGCACGCGCGCAGCTGCGTGTTCCCACGCCCGCCCGCACCCGCTGCGTGCGCGGGCGCCCGCGGCCGACACGGCCGTGCTTTCACGCGCGCCGCCGCGGGCCGGGCCCCCGACGGGAGAGCGCGTGCTCTCTGGCGGCGAGCACGCGCTGCGCGGCCGGGGGGTAATGTAGCAGTGCATTATTTAAGTAAGCGAGGCTGTAACTGCGGGTGAGGCTTTTTGCGGGTCTGGAAACACGGGTTTACGTAAATAGAAAAATATTTGTTCGCTCTAATGAGACAGAAAAATACAAACACGTTTTCCATCCTAGCAGTCATTTTTGTTACAATCGTATTTGCAACAACAGTGGCAAACCACTTCCATTTGTTCATTTCAGTTTCCATCTCTTTCATAACTGCTATTGTGAAGGCAAACCATTAGGAATACTATTAAAGCCCCTCACAATTGGCCCACATTCTGCAGAAAGGAACCAACCCTCAAATTTGCAAAAATGAATTAATGCTAAATTACTGTTCCTTGAGTACCACTCTGTGTCCTGCAGAAATGATTCAACCATCCACTCGTATGCTTATGCTATCTACAAACTGATTACGAAATAATCCTGATATTAATATGCCACATTTTTCTCTTTCTGTAAGAAGAATCCAGGTGGAGCGGTTCCTTTCAGCAGAAAAGTAACTCTGCTAATGCAACCCATTCTGGAAGTAATTCGTCGTTTGTTTATGTGAATTGTGTTCCTTTTTTGCAAAAGTGTGTTATTTCTAAGTCTCGTTGTAAAAGTTGTAAAAATGGGGAGATTTAGTGGAACGAGCGGCCTGAAACAAATTATAACAGAAAGTTGGATGCAAATAACGCTAGAAAAAGAGAAACAACACTTCATATTCGTTTGGAAATCATTTCCCAGGGATTGTTTAGAGATTAACATCAAAAAACGATCGGCCATCTTCAAATATGTTTGAGAATAATTTGTAACCGCTGTGGGCCAATGGAAAGCCAATTCCTGCCACAAAACTTCAGGACATAAAATCTATAATTTATTTAATTCCGAGTGATGTTCGAGACTTCTGCACCGCTTTCGTAGGAGATGAGAATGGGGAAGACGAAGGTATGTCGATGGTTTTTCTAGGGTAACAGATTTTGAAGTTGAATAATTTACGCATTGACAAGGTAACAACAGTCGTCTATGTAGATGAACAATACTTATTGAGACATAAGAATAAACTATTGCTGTTCAATCGTAAAATATATTGCTTAATTCAGTTCTGTTTAGAATTAGAAACCAAGTCATGTTATAATCGAGATAATAATAAATATGTAAAACCGAATCATTAAATTTACCTACAAAATAAAATTTTGTATGTAGCACGAACGATAAATGGTTCAAATGATCTCGCGATTCATAAGAACCATTATTACACCCTTGATGCATAAGAAACTATTACCTTTCAATCACTAAAAATAGTGAGCGTTGTACGAATATGATTGTACTACATGAAGAAAAGTTAAGTAAATGAAGAAGACGCTATTCCTTGAACACATAATATGCCAAATACATTTTAAATGATATAACAAGTCCCTGGGAAACAAAATAGGTGATATGGAGACATGTGTCTTCCATATTCTCTATAGGCCTCTCTTTAGAGACTTGACGTATGGCTCACTGCAGCACAATTCCACTAATCATACAAGAAGCTTTTCATTTTAAGCCGCTCCGACTGACTAGAATTACGTTGATATTCCCTATATTCGCCGCTATGAAACTGAAATATAATTTGAACCAGATTTATCGAGTCTGTCGTCCACAACGTGGTGCAAGCGGCGTGAATTAATTCACCGGAGTGCAGATGCCGCATTGTGAGCTGGCGGGCTGGCGGGCGGCGCACTGTCCCCTTGTAAGCCGAGATTTAGATTACTCATTCTTAGCTACGCGGTCCCCCTATTAGTCAGATCCGCGGCGCCGTGCTGCGAGCCTCCGCTGTCGCCCCCCCCCCACCGCGTCCATTGTCATCGCACCCGCCGCGCGATCCGCCGCTGCGGAGATTCGCATTCAGAGTCCCTCCCCCACCCCCACCCCCACCCGACGCCTCCTCGCATTGCAATCCTCCCCGGTATCCAGGAGGCTCAGTGAAACGAGCCCCGCCGCTCCCGTTGCGCTCGCCTCGGCCGCCGCCGCCCCTGCCCCTGCTGCGTGGAGGATTACTCACAGATCACTAAAGCAACCTTCTGAAATAAACGGCGATAGGAACGTAAATAGGAATTGGATATACCCGACATGGGAAATATAAATATTATTGTAAAAGAAAAGAAAATACGAGTGTTTATTACAAATTGTTGTAGAACAAAATTTGTCCAGATCAAATCCGAGTAGCAATCGAAATATATTGCTAAGCTCAGATCTGAAGTTGTTCTAACGTCTCCATGAAGACCTGTATGAGTGGACGGATGAGCTTTCCGATGGCTTAATGTATGTCTGTTTGTGCCTAAATGACAATAAACTATATATGAATTCAATCTTGCAGATGATTCATGTTTATTAATCGTGTGCTCCTCGAAGTTGTAAAGTATTCCACATTTACCCAATGTTTTACTTCATACGTTGGCGTGTACACAATTAGGCACCAAAAATCCTGTCTGTTGTTGGAACCTTTACAAAGTTTTGAATTAAAGACTTTGGTGAATTATTTCAGTTGCAGAGAAAAAAGTATTCGTTTTACTATTTAAAAACTTGGGAAAGGTCTTTACCTAAAAACATGCTCATTCCTAACACATTCAAGATGTTACAAATGACGAACGTTCAGAAATGTCCAAATGTAGATCCTAAAACTCCCCGATTTGTAAATAATACTAAGTTTCGAAGTAGAAAGTGTCATTTTATTAAGGAAGGTTTCTTTTTGCCCCCAATATCATTTTTTATTTACAGAACGCCCGCAACAACCTGTACAATTCAAGACAACTCCTAAGTCAAAACCGATTGAATCATTGAATTTTCACAGTGATATATCATTTTTTTGATAAGTATTGGAGTTCAACAAATAACGTGGTACTAACGTACCCGTTCGTGAAACTCTCGCATAGACCCCCCTCCCCGCCATCTTTTCCCACTTACCCGTTTTCTGACACCGTACATGCCCCTCCCAAGGAGTCCATATGTTTGCGAAACGTATTTTAATGCAATTTGAGATTCTGTAGGATTCTGATTCTGAGACACTGCATGCCCCACCCATCGAAGGAGTGGAGAGCCGAACTCTCAAAAATATAAATAAAAGGTCACAAAAGTAGCATTCTGTAGATTGCGGTGTAAAAAAAGGATTTAAAGGAACTCGGAAGCATCGTTTTCTAGTTGTTCGCAATAGTTGTCAAGAATCAGGAAAAGGTCAGACCCAATAGCAGACCCTAATCTTAGAGGGATGTGTGTGGTAAGACTGTATTTGCACCTCCGTAATTTTGACGCGATTTTTCAGCAAATTACAATATTTATGAAAGTGAAGAGGCAATTTTTCATTTCTCCATAAAACTCTCCATTAATCGTACCTCATTTGTTAAGATTGATTGGATATGACTCATGTCCAACTGCGTACTCTAATATGAAGAACCGCACAATAAAATATATACTACAGAAAATGTGTAGCTACATAAGCAACATTTATTAGCAAAAAAATAACTTCTCCGTAGACGGGTAACTCCGGTTGGTCGGGTAACTCCGGTTGGTCGGGTAACTCCGGTTGGTCGGGTAACTCCGGTTGGTCGGGTAACTCCGGTTGGTCGGGTAACTCCGGTTGGTCGGGTAACTCCGGTTGGTCGGGTAACTCCGGTTGGTCGGGTAACTCCGGTCGCGTTGCCGTACAGGAGTGTTTGCACTCCCTACATGCATACGCAGTCTCCAGATCGACGTGCGCCTCAGCGCGCCCCTTGCGATGCTGGTGCTACTTCTGGAGATCTGAAACTACACCCACGCCCTCGCAGCTGTCTCCCCCCCCTGGCGGCTCAGGCCATTCCGTATCCTCCTCCATCTCTCCCACGTCCACACCCACCTCCCGCCGTCCCTCTCCCGCCTCCGTCCCTGCCGCCGTCCCTGCTGCCGTCCGCGCCGCCGTCCCTGCCGCCGTCCGCGCCGCCGTCCCTGCCGCCGTCCGCGCCGCCGTCCCTGCCGCCGTCCGCGCCGCCGTCCGCGCCGCCGTCCGCGCCGCCGTCCGCGCCGCCGTCCCCAACGTCGTCGTTTCCGCCTCCGTCCACATCGCCGTCGTCCCCGCCTCCGTCCCCGCCCCCGTCTGTCTCCTCCGCCGCCGTCCCCATGGCCGTCGTTCCCGCCTCTGTCGCTGCCTCCGCCTCCCTCCGCTCCTTCCAGGGCGGTGCTGAGTTCCGCTCGGCGCGCGCGGCCGCTCGTCTCCCCGCCGCAGACTCGCCGCAACTTCCGTCATCCACACAACCTCTCTCACCTCCTATTTCTCTCGCGTCCCAGCGGAGCTGACACTTAGTTCCCGCAGACCTCGCACTCCATCACCACCCTTCACAACGTCCCGCGTCCGCGCCCGCGCCCTCCTGCCCGGCCCGCGCGCAAAACTCGGAACTCGGTGCTGCTCACGAACAATACATCTTCGCGCGTGATGGCTTATCAGTGCCCTCAAGATGGATTTTTCTCCGATGGAAAGAACGCACAGCAATGTAATTATTTGCCCAGAAATCTTCAATCAAAGTCTCGAAGAAGTTGATCGATTTCTGTTTTTTCCTGGAGAAATGGATACCTTCGAATTTTCTCGAAAGTGTTCCTTTCAGTTTCCTTTGTCTTTTGACGTTAAAATATCATTTTTTTCTGTTTCCTTTTCTTACATGAAAAGTTATATAATACTGAACACACTTATTTTGTAAGACCATACCACTGAAATAGGATTATATACTGTGCATGTTTGAGCACTTCTGTATCATGTCAGCAATTTACACTCAAATCACTCATGTCTAATGGAGATGAATATGCAGGTGCTTCTGGTCAAGGTTACAAATTTCTAGAGCATGTAGATGAAGATTGCTTTTTTCTAATGATCATGGTTACAGAAATCTCTTATAATAAAGTTACGTGAGTACCTTTTTGACAGGGTGACTCTTATTAGAAGGCAATTCACCCTGAAGTGAAGTTGAGAAGGTACACAAAATTTGGCAGGGCTCTGAGCGTTTTAGCAGCTGCCAAACACTAAGGTGCAGAAAATGTCCGCGAATGCATACAGTATGTGACAAAAAACGTAGTTTCTCTCCACTCTAATGTCTACAAATCCGATATTTTTATTTTTTCTTTATTTTGATATTAATTTATTTCTAAGCAAAAATGTATAAAGTAATAATTTAATACACAATTTAAAGCAAAATTACTAGTCAATTCTCACTTATTGAAGTTCCAATAACATTTATCATATACTATCTTGTATTTCATTCATCCGAAGCAGCCGTCTTGTTTCGAGATAAAAACCTTGAAAATAACGTTACCTGTGAACCTGCGTACAGGTCACGTTTTCGCTCATAAATTCTTTTACCTTCCAGGTCCAATATTTTTTCTCAAAGCATCACATTTCGAATAAACACAGAGACGCCTGCATTAAAATTAATAAAGGATCGACATTCCTCGTCACGTGCGGGCTCGGCACAGCAGCGCGTGCCGGAACAGAAATCGAGCGATAGCGATGGCGGCGGCGGCGGCGGGGGTGCGGCCGGGGGAGGGGCCGGGGGAGGCGCTTCCAGGAATGCGCCCGCCCTTGCACCACTTGCCCCGTTCCCGCGAGCGGTCAAGGCGCCTCCCCCGCCCTTGACCCACACTGTCTTCCCTGCGGCCACACGGCATCGCCCTGCCTTGCCTGCTGTTTGTTTCGCCTTAGTAGCGCTTCGAGGAATCGCCCGCGCTCGCAGAATTTCAGCTCTTTCTCTGGGACAGAGTTTCTGACAAGGCCTGTTGGCGGAGCGTTCTTCCCCCCCTCTCTCTGTCAAGTTTATCATGAATAAAAATTAAATGCTCTTCGTCAAAAAGTATGAATTGGTAACTATTTAAAAAATATGGTTTTATCATTTTTGAAGAAAAAAGTAAATTGGCAAATATCTTGCTTGTGTAGGAAATAAAACGCAATAAATATTACAAAATGAAGATTATACTCAAGATTTTTCTGTTAATAATTTAAGCTTATTATACTTAGTTGAACTTCTTTGGGTCCGTGAAGTAAGCAAAGAAAGTGAATAACATTCCTTGAAAATTATCAGGATACCAACAAAATAAATAGTTTATATAAGCAAAGTTGTGCTTATTATTATTTTATAAGTCAGCAATGTTCTATCATTAAGTTCACATTGAAGTAAAATGTCTAAAAATGTTATAAAATGTAAAGTCTATTAATGAAGGTAGATCTGGGCATGCATTTTATTCGCGAGTGATTCTGAAGAGCCGCTACTGACGGGGTAAATGTTAGTTGCTTGTTTCGGTTAAGCCTGTTTTTGAAGAAAAGACTTCGTACTGAATTCGTGCTCGGTTGAAACCAAGGAGCTTTCCCTGGGAGTGTCCGAACTTTAGATGAGCCCTTTCACGCTAACGACATCCAATTCATATAATGACTCACGCTTCTTTAGACATACTTTAAAAGCCCTTAAGTTAAAGAGACTGGGAACGAAAGGGTTTCCTTTGGCGTCTTTCAGAGGAGGTGAAAGTGCATTAGAGCAAAAAGAAATTAAAAAGTGTTGAAGTACTGGTGACACGCAAGACGCTCAAATTCAAAATATTTTATGCTTCCAGGTTGCAAGAAAGAAAGGGAATTTTAACAACCATCTGAGGAAAACCAGAGAGGCAGGAGAGCTTATAAAGTTGAAGTTTGCCACGGCTGCAGTGAGGAAGATTCAGTTTAGAAAGTTTCACTTGTTAAATATGGTACATTTCTTTTACTAGAAAGTTTCCTTCAAAGTTTAAAAAACGTTTTATTGGAAAGTAATAGTCGCTGCTTAACTTTATATTACCCAATTTATGTAAAATCAATTGTGCGAATAAGAGGAGATATGGATAACACCTTGAATAACGGTTTTTGCGATAAATGTTAGAGAAAGTTTCCAAGCTTCAGTCAGAATAAAGATTGGAAAAGGATCATCCCGAATTTTCTTAAATAACGGAATTCTATTTCCTGAAAATTAAATTTACTGCGCAATTATTTTAGTTGTTTCTAAATCATCAAAACGAACTAACAAGCACTATTAATTTTACGATTGAGTTCGAATTTGGTAATATGAATAGTGTTAGTAATGTTAAGGTAATCTGATATTTCTTACTTACTAAAGCTTGTAAAAAATGTAGCGTTGTTATATTTGGACAATAAAAGTTGTCTAAGAAGGCACTATCATTTTAAAACGTCACGTCACACGCAGTTTTTAACTGTTTTTGACGTAAAATAAATAAATAAAAACATAACAGCCAACTTGTCACAACATGCAATTGTAATATGAAATGTTAAAAAAAACTTATGTACCTAGAAAGGAGTGCTGTAGCATATGTGTATGATATATGGTAGGAAAATTGGAAAATAAATTCAATAATAATGCGAAAAATGTTCAAAATAATTTTGGAAAATGCAGCGTCTCAGGTTATTAGCTGCTATATCCATAAAAGATGATCAAGTCAGTAGTAAGCGAAATGAAAAACATGGGAAACCTGACTTAAATGTTCTCTACCATTACAAATTCATCATGCATTGACTGAGATACTATTATTATTTGACTAACTGCAAAAGTAAATATATGAACGATACTCGTGTGCAATACGCTGAATAATGTGCGATGATTAAAAAACTTGACCATTTTAAAGTAGTGCCGCCAGTTTGATACTGCCAATTCTACTCGCTTTGTTCGTGCATTTCCAAGTCGACGGCGAGACCGCGAACTTCATCCTCCGTGATGATCATAAAACTTATTTGAGTCAAACCAATGTAAAATTTACAACGCATTGTACACCAAAATACAGAAAAGGTTTCATTTACCTCATTTCTCTCACCTAACTATTATTAATTTATACTTTACATTTTTCCATCTGGAGACAATTGTTAGTTAGATTCCCGACTGTCACTTCTTTGAAATTAAAAAGTATTTCTACTTGATTAAATAAGGGCTTTTCGCAGTGTTCCATTTCTCCATAAGACGAACATGCAAGGTGGAGAGCGAGCGCTTCGCTCATTGGCCAAGGCGCCTCCGAGAGGGGCTTTGAGAGAGCGGAGCACTCACCTTCTCCCCGCGCTCCGTCTCCACGGCCCGCTGCGCCGCCGCGTCGCACTTGTTCCCCGCCAGCACCTTCACCACGTCGGGCGCCGCGTTCTGCAACACACCGACAAATAAATGCACTCTGAAACATCCAACTTCACAAAGAGCTAAACATGTCACACATCATCAAACACTTTGCGGCACCCTCAAATAATTTGTATTCCTACTTCAAAATAGTCAATTCTGAGACATCCTGTAGCCAGGCCTTATTAAATTACTTCTCAGCGGGAATTAAAAAACAGATTTTCTTTTGAATTCTACCTAAATGTTTATTCCTAATGGTAGATAAAAGCTCATGCTTGCTCTTGCTCACACCATGAGTAATATCGTTAAGATTAGTACAATGTTATAGTGTAGCTCACAACAAACACATGAGAAAGTATAGTACTGAACTATGTTAATTTTATAATTCCATTTATTATTCATATTTACCATTTAAGTAATAGATTAAAATAAAATTCATTTCACAGAAGAACTATCTTGTGCAGTTATTAATTTAAGATTCACATTGATCAAACTTTTGTTAATTCATTTTGATCGTGCAAACGTTTATCTACAATAGTGACATGAGCATTTATACATTTTATTTTTTCCATAAAGATTAGAATCATTGGAGAACATCAAATATTCTTTATATAACAATCGTATTGTTCGAATATTTGAAACTGTAATTGCCTTTGGTTTCAGAAAGAGAATGTGAACTAAATGTAGGATATCATGAATCCATATATTCGGACATTAAGAATTATTTCAAATAATTGCCATGAGTATGTTAAAGGTATATTAGGAGATTGTTGTAGAGAGATAACTTTATTTTTTATGGGTATTAACTTGCTATTAAGGTAAAATGTTATTTACCAGTCCCCATAAAATTGTGTGATGTTTCCTCTAACTCAACTTTCCAATCATTATCATTTTTTATATTTTCCTAACATACAAAAGTGGTGTAACACATTAACATTTTTATATCAACTTCATTAAAACTATGAGAAATGTAATATTAGAGATTTTCAAAAGCTTTACTTTCTAAAATCGTTAAATATTTTATCTTCAAATAAATTATTTACCTACAAATAACTTCCATTAAAGGAACATTTTAATCCTGTAGATACCGTTTAATTATTTTAACAGAGGTAAATCATCTTTCCTCATAAACGGGATTACGAGGGAAAAAACGTTCAGTGTTTTGTGTAGTTAGAAAAGCGTATTTCATTTTTTAACTCAGAAGAAGGAAGCTGCGTGACAACCGATTTCTCTGGATTAAGCAAAGTTCAAAGGTCGCAGAGGAGGTAATGGAAAAAAAGAATCTCAAGAGAAAGCACAGTAAAATAAATAGTAGCAAAACAGTTTTTTATCTTGGTGTTTTACAACTTCGTTTTTCCAACAACTAAAAAACCATAAAACTTTAAGAAACTGAATCTGTACATGAACCATTTGGATTCTTTTAAAAGGTCACATTTGTTTGAAATATCTGACTTTACATTTATCCTTGTTTGTACTTAAATAATATTGAATTTTAAGCAAATTAGAATTTGTAAATACAAAATACATGTTTGTATTTTATTATTATCAATGGAAAGAACAATTTTCCAATGTCTTTTTAAAGAAATGTAAGTCTAAAACATTAATCGCATTTGTTAAAAAAGAAATGTATACTTTTACACATCCTCTTCGATGGAGTTTTAATAGACTTACAAAACCTCGCTCCAGCGTTGTCGAGGAATCTTCTTTCTAATACCCAGGAAACGTGTTTCTCAAAGGAACAACAATATAAATTATTTAAGAATTAAAATTCCTTCCAAGATAGCAGCCGTATTTTCCAATTTACTTCTCGAATTTACAGCCCGTTAAAAGTTGGTCGGACGGAGGGGGGCGGGAGCCGGGGTTTACGCTGGGGGTAACTACCCGGAGATGAACGTCAATTAGGGCGCGCCTTGGGGGTGAGGGCGCTCGAGGAAGGGCCCTGGGCACCCCCGCCCTCGCTTGCGTCCTCGCTCTTGCCCCTAGGGCTTCTTCTTGGTTGCCGCTCCGCCTCGCAGTTTCAGACATTGTGCCTTCACGCCACCGACCCATCTCAAGTCCACCGCTTGCATTGTTGTCACTACTGCAAGGGACATATGCCTCACCAAATTTGCTACTTCATAGGGATTGCTTCTATTATTTGTTTTAGTTTGTGTGTAATTCCCTCACTAACAGGTCTTCAATTGTCTCTACTGTTGTTTCATTTTCTCCTTCAATTGTTTACTACTTCATTATCTACTTCAATTTTTTCTCCTTCAACTGTTATTTCATTTTCTTCTTTCAATTGTCTCTTCTATTGTTTCATTTTATCTTCATATTCTGCTATGTTTGTTACGAAAGTGAGTGGTTAATCAAAAAATTCATCCAGATTTTCAGTCATAGCTTTGTTATTGTCTCTAACTTCAAGTTCCTCCCTATTTCATACAATTTATTCTCAAAATACTACATCCTGGTTAGTTTTTTCATCCTAAGAGCTAAGAACTACCTTTCTACTAATAAATATAGTTATTAAATGTAATATATCTTTTATATTGGGCTGTCATCTTTGAATTCCGTTTTCACCAAGATGATTTTGTGACCGCCTGATCTGTTTATTTTATCTGATCCATTATGTATTTATAGTTTAACGCTTCCTATCCGAACTAGTAGTTTGTTCAACCCCAACCATCATGACGGGCCATGGGGCATGTTTGTGTTCAACGCCACCCTTGGAACTTAGTACAAATATCCATCCGCCCCGGCAACCTGAGTTGAGGCACCTTCTCCGTGACTCCCCTGTCTAGTCCCCGCGCTGTTACACCGCTCAGGCGGCCAATAAATTGCTACTCTCTTGCTGCGGAGCAGGGGATGCCTCAGAGAGCAACACAGAGCGATGACCAACACGAGGCATTCTGGCAGCAGCAGCTCATTCGTAGACAACCGAGGTCAGAACCTGCAACCTACTGGTTTTAAAAGTGTTGCGATTCATATTGCAAGCAATGTAGCATCGTTGGCACTTTTTACATCTGGCATCACTGGTTCGTCAAACCTGGCTAGCCTATGCATAAAGGACACGACGTACGAGCTTGTCGCACTAACAAGTCGCTAAAAGGACACTACGTTCAAACATGTAGCACCGACAAGTCGTTCCTGACTTGTTTCGGTTGTAAATTTGTTGTAACCGAATTGTTGCCCGTTGTGCTGACAATGAAGCAGCGCCCACAAGTTTAAAACCTGTGACAGACAGACTTGTTATGCGAGGCTTGGCAGTAGAAGCTGATCGTCTGGTAAATTGTTTAGGCAAAAATTATTCAGAGAATTAGATTTTTAACCGTAACTGAAAACGTATCCCCGTTTACTTGCATGGTTGAAACTATTAAGTAAATCTTATTCTATCTCTCAGCCAATTACTTGGTCCTAAGGTTAAAGTCGTGACGGTGGCGATTTTTGACTTCACAGAAGAAACGATTAATTAGAGGATGTTGGCTGGATACAGGAATTGATAGTTTTCCGTGGGTTCTCCAATTAATACTAAGCATATGCCGGAGTAGTACTTTAAAAAATGGACTTGATCATTTTTATCGTTCTTTCCTTCTCGCTCTTTATACAACACACTTATAAGCACTACACAACCACTGATGTTGAGAGATGAGACTGGAACTTGGTTCCAACGGAGTTTGTCCTGACTGGGGCGGTGCCCCACTGGGGGTGATATTTGAATGAGTAAAAATCCCGTTGGGCTCCGCGTGGATCCGCGCCATGTCTCACGTTTCATTTGAGTAACACCGCCGTCTCCCGGAGCGTATCAAGCACTAGACTTACAGGATTATATTCTTCAGTAGAAGACTTGTCCGGAATCAACACTCACGCACCCACTCACTAATGACGGACACTTTGTAGCGAGAAGCAAACGCAGTCCCACCGCCCTCAGTCCGCAGACGCAACCTTCACCCGTGTAATCCCTGCGGTAATGAAGCGGCGTTTAGCGCGCGGTTCGTTGCGCACCGTCGCGTAGCTGCACAGCGCGTCTACGACCCTCTAAATTTATCCCGGAACCATTTCGTTGGCCTTAAAATGACGTTATGGCCGGGAACAATGAATTTAGCGCGGTGGGGCCTGTAAACAACTCCACGCAGCCGAGGGGGCCGAGGGGGAAGGGGCGGGAGGCACGAGACGCCTGGGCGAATCGCACTCATCCACCAACTGACCGAGCAAACACGCTTCCATAATGGACTATATGAACGCGCTAGCTCGCCACAGAAATGAAACCTATTCCGGCCACGTCGATTCCAAGCAAATATTTGGAGGCCATGGGAATGTTTGAACGGAGCACGTGTCGGTGAGGGATCGTGACGTTCGGAGGCCGAAGGCGACTCCTTCTCCAGAAACTGGCTTAGGCTGCGTTCGCACTCTAAAAATGTTGCTAAGAGCGGATGAAACTATTTGTATTAAACTGTAAATTCATTGCAATTTGTCTGGCCGAATGTAAGGACTGATGGCATAAGGTACGCTTGATTTGAACTACATTAAGATTATTCTCTACATTAAGATTATTCTCAGAGATGTAAGATTGTTTCAAATACTTACAGCTTGTGACGAAAAATATAATTATACCGTTACAAATCCTGACATTTCAAGTTTATTCAATATATAAAAATACATCAACCCTTACGTAATATTGCTTATTAATCTTTTACCTACCCACGAAAACGTAACGACCTGAACAGTTTTAGAGTTTGTTTCAGTGGAATAAGATGCTTAATATTTTATAAATGTATTTCTACTAGCCTTTAGTTACTGTACTGACAAATATTTGTCGTATTGACTGTGACAAATAAAGTGTCAGTAATCACTTTTCTCTTCTACATTCTTATTATTTGGTGTACTTCCTCTCTCATAAAATGTTGAACCCTCTCCGAACACATTTCTTCACATACACAGAACCGTAGTATCTGTTTGGCAGAACATTTCACAACCTTAACGCTAGATAAGATTTAAAGATTATTTTCGTTCGACAGTTGTCTTAATTATGAATTAAATGAAATAGACAAAAGGTATTATATTCAGTAAGTGATTTGATTGTCAAAAGTGAAAGAATTATTGTTCTGCTTCTTATGTACCCGTCAAAGATATGCAGGTAAATTTCTCTTTTACAATCCATGTCTTCTTTATAATCCTAATGTCCCAAAAATCCCAATTGAGTAACTGTGAGTGTCTATGCGTTCGTGCGTCCTTTACTCATGGTTAGACCACTTCCCGTCCACCAATCGAGGCACATGAGGTGTCATTCGACGTGTCTCGGTCCCCTGGTGGGGAACTAATAATTTGTTTTCGGGTCCGGACAGAAGATTTTAAGAAATTTCCAAAAACGTATTATTGCGGGTTTTGGCGTTGCGATCTTAGTAGATAGACCTGGAATTAAACCATCGCTACCTAAATATGTCTACGTAGGTGGCGTTGAATAAACCCCAGTACTCAGAGGTAATTTTCGCTCCACGACGCCAGAAGCTTCTTTCATGAGGATGGCATCACTGATTTCACCATCTCTAAGTGCAACAAGTGAATTGCGCAGGAGTGGTGAATTGCGCAATTTCATTTCGTTTTCAGACAGAATTTTTAAAAAGAAGTATACAAAAACATACGAATGTATTACCTTTTAACTTATTAAATTTTAAGAACTTTTTAGTGAATACGGAGAAAAGCAGAATTGTGAGTAGTGCTGGGGCATGAAAGCACACACATTCTTACGTTCGACTTCTCACATTTACATTCTTAAGCACGCAAATACCGATTTTCAAATGAATGTGACTAACAACTTATTCTTAATAAACTTAACTAAGACCTTATGTATACATAAACATACAAATAGTTGCCTTTTAATGTTTATATAGTTTGCATACAAAACGATTAATAGAGCAATTTCAGAAGTTGAAGAGAACACAAATTAAACTGCGTTTGTAGAATTTTAAAATATTCAAAAATTTGGGGGAAAAATATGGAATTTAAAACCAAATCCAGGGAAGAATGAAATGCAGTTTTAGATGATTTTTGCGACACAATTTTTGGAAGAAATTGAGAATGATTTTATTTTAGAATTAGAGAATAACACTGTAGAACAGCGTACAGGTGACCTTTTATGTGCATTTTTGTGCATATTAAAAAAAATCGTATAAAATGAAGCTTAACTAAATTCTATCTATTCGTATCATCTATAACAACAAGTATTTTGTACTTACAATTTTGAAATTGCCAAATTATCACCCTTATAGAGGTACATACAAGGTCATCGGGAGTTGGGAATTTTTGAACATGAGTGTAACGTTATCACGATTCATTGGTATGACAATGCTACAACTTATTTGAAAAATGTTATGCATGACATATAGAAATTTTCAACACACAAAAATACTTTTAAAACCGTTTTCAACGTTGGTGATGCATACATTCAACTATCTCATAATTAAGACAATTAGTCCAACAAATGACACGTTGTTACATCATTTTGTAAAAGAAGAGGGGGCCAGACGGCACCGAATGCAATAATTGTTACAACCATTTATAGCGATTCTGTAAATATCCTGTGTCCTGTATTCATTTAAAAGAATCATAATGAACAGGTAGAGTTGATATGATGACTATTTGATGATGATTGCACGTAAAATAATGGTATGAAAGCTACGTGTTTTTCAAATGTATGAAATGCTCAACATCTCTACATTACTCACCTCTTGGATGTTCCTGAGCCAGTAGGAGAGGTGGTTGAAGGAGTCCAGGCTTGTCACGTCGTACATGAGCAAGATGCCCATGGCGCCGCGGTAGTAGGCCGTGGCGCGTCCTGAACCGCTCCTGCCCCGCCGTGTCCCTGCGGCAAACGTGCGTTTACAGCCTTTAGCAACATTAAGCATTGCGATTTGAAAGTTGAAGAAATCATATGGAAGCAATGGCAGTGTTATTAATTATGTGGTCACTCATGAGTCCTAGAAAAGATAGTTATGATATGTTCTGGCATATTATGATAACCTATCAAACAGCTTGGCATTATGATAACCATCATCATACTACGGGAAGCGGACTGGCCTTATTTTGTTCTTGCATTGAAGTTTCTTGATGTATTTAACTAAACATAATCTACATAACGACAACAGCTTTTTTATGTGCAAGCTAAACATGTAATACATAAAACGCACCCTGACATTTGCAATTTCTGCACTACTGGTTGTTTCTTCTCTAAGACTTGATATCGAACTATATTTGGATGCGGTTGCAATTATCGCCATAAGGAAATTCCCCAGAGCGTGCATGAAAATCAATTACTGTTATCTGCACACAGTTATCATATCACGAGAAGTGCGATACAGCCGGTAAATTCACGACTCACGTAGCGAGGAGTACGGCTAGCACTGAGGATGTTTAGTGTGACTATTTCACGAATAAAGACATTACGTTAACTTAAAATGGATAATTAAAATCACAGGAATTACGAAAAAGGGAAATATTACTGAAAATCAGAAAATTACTCAAAATCAAAATTGTTGTGGAATGTGTAAAACTTTCATTCAGCCCAAGTTATCACTGTCTCCCAACAACTTATAATCAAGTAAAATATCAATAACAGTTTATTGCAGAAAATTATTTCAAATATGTTTCAATTTAATGGTAATTTTAAACATCGTTTTAAACATTAGCAAACGACACATTTTAATATTGTATTGATGCCTACAAACTACTATGGACGTAAATTATTGCTATCATTGTCTTAAAAGGTAAAGAAAGTGATTACAGCGAAGTGTAAAAGGTAAACAAAGGATAATCATACGGCGATAGAATCTGGGATTGGTTGAATTTGAGTATATTCTTGCTTGCCATTGTCATTTACAACACGGACAGACATGAGTGAAATAGTCACCCTAAAAATACGCAACTCAAAAAGCTCTTTCTACAATCTGACGAAACTTTTGAATAAACACGAATGTCCACCGATTCTGCATTTTACAGCGATACGCATCAAAACTACACCTTCTCAGGAAACTGCGACCGTTCAATCTAGGTGACTTCATTACAGAGGGAATATTGTGTCTTTAGAAACCGCTTAGTTTCACGAGAAAAATGACGCCACGAACGAACATTCTTAATCGGGGTGATATTTTCTGCAGGTTCACTGTAATACAATTCTGCATCACTACATAACGAAATCATTAATACAAAATTTAACAGAGTATCAAGGTCAACTGATTGGTGAGGAAATATCTCTATGTAATTTATTTTCTGTCCCATAAAGGATTTCATAGGTACAATATTTATAGGAATTTAGAGAACTGTAATCATCTCCAATATTATTCAGCAGTATAAGATACCTTCGTAGCCCCTCACACGCAACCAATCTTTATAAATTAGGTAACTAAAGAAAGATAATTTCGGAAGACGTGACGAATTTCACTTGACTTTAAATATGAAGGATTCGTTTAAGACATCCCATCTAAATATGCATGTCAAATGCAACATGCAACATTCGGTAGGATTGGCAAAATCAATATGGTTAAATAACTCCTAAACGAGTCGTTCTAGGGCCTACAACTTGTAATTTGAAGCCAGGATCCTCAAAGAAACGTTCCTCACATCGTTATCTACAGGATGATAATTTCGTGTTCACTTGCCCGGCGCATGTCAATACTAAATACCACATATACGCAGGCCTTGACGCTGGATGCCCTTTGTTTGTGACGTCCCGCTTAGAAGGCTTATATTCCTCCATCTTTTATTTACGCTTGCCATGTACACCAACGACTTACGAGGTTCAGTTGCATCATTAATTAAAATTCATCCAAGATTCGCGCTCGCAGCAACAACTAGAAGTATTAATAGCCGCTTGACGCCAATGAAGATTTTTTTATGCGTTTAGAGCAATGCATTTGCCGTTTTGCCGTAATGTGCAAGTTCTGCGTATGATTTAACTATAGCAAACTACGATGGAATGAAATTGCTATGTTCCCCATCTTTCAATTTCACTATTCCCTTGGGAAAAATTGCATCTCTGCTATTCATAGGTAGGATTTTGTTCCTCACGCAAGACGCTAAGGTAAATATTGACATTCGTAAGCTGTGAAAAGTTTGTGACGTTAACCCACATTATCCATGAACCTGGTATGATATCACACCATATATATACACTAAACGTTCATATTATTCTAATTCAAAATCTATTTGTCTGCTTTTAACGCTCATCCTCAAATTTCTAAACTTTGCTAATTTCAGTCAAGGTAATTCATGGTTAATGCTTCATGAAGGGAAATTAAGTTTAAAAACATGAATTTAAAACAGAAATTTGATAAAAACGTAAAGGTTTTTCTGAGTTTGTGAAATGAGGCAGGAATATTTTTATCCTCAACTAATTTCAAATTCTACTAATAAAATTGCTTCATGCTTTGACACAGATATGAATTAAAAACTGGCAGAACACACCTATAAATTTGATGTTATTTTGATCATTTTTAAAACCCATCAACCTTTTTTTCATGGGGCGTCTTCGTTACTGCCTCCAGTTATGGGGTTGCATTTTTCATAAGGATGCAACTCATAACTTTCATACATAAAATGCAACGACACAAACCATTCAGTGTAGTCGAGCAACACCTTCTGAAAAGCAAAACAGTGTTGGTGTTCACGGGTGTGGGTGTTAATTCCAGATGGCGTTGACTTGAATATACATAGGACTATGCCACTACCAGAATCGCTAGCTATTTGCGCGCGCATCCCTAAGTAGCCAAAAACTGGTTGAGCTGCGCTACTGTATATCACAACCAGTGGCGTTTTCTTTGGGTAAGTCATGTCAACGCCCGAGGAAATAAAAAATAATTTATTCCTTTGAATTTATTTATCTTTTAGATTTCTTATTCTTTAGATTTCTTTCGTTTATTCGGTCTTCCGTGCCATCGGCGTCAAAGGGCCCCAGCGCGTCCCTGCGCAACGCAGGCAGTGCGCGAGCCCGGCTCAGGGTCGTTGGAAATGCCTCCAACGTCTTCAGGTCGGATCGGGAGGCGGCAGCGCCTGCGCGCGACGTCCTCTCACCAAGAACAAAGCGTGCCAAAGCGTTGAATTACCATTTAACCGCCTGGGCAGGAGGGCGAGCGTCCGTGATTGTGATTTTTCGTTGCGCTTTGCAGTCCTTAGATACTCATGAAATTAGTATTATTTTTTGACAAGAATAATAAAAAAGTGGAATAGTTTTAAATAATTGCTTTCCTTCCCTTTCGTATGAAGAGAAGAAATAAGTAACTGAGCAATGGGCGATCCTATCCTAACCTGATAATTAGACATCGGATGTTTAGGCACTAAAATTCGTCTTTTAGGCGCCCAAAAAGGTACTGAAAATGTCAATAATAAGGAGAAAAAGGATCTGTCATAAGTTACGTACACAATAAAATGAAAAATTGTAATTTTTGTCTATATTTCAGAACGACAGCATTACTGCGCGTGATAGTCTAGCGTTATCGCAACTTTCATCTGTGACGTAATTCAACCTTGGCCATAGTCGCCGAAAGATAAGACCGGGAACGACTAAAGAGGTTCTAAAACCACGGCTTGAAAATATTTCTAGTAAAATGAGCTATGTAGTTGCGTGTGTTGTAATCCTTTGAATTTCTATTTGGAATTTGATACCTTTGACACATGGAGACATTTCTCTAATAAAAAATCTAAGTGCAATGAATATCACGTAATTATTCTTTTCGTAATAAGTGCGCCTTGGAGAAAGAATGCTTGTGATAGCACAGTGCGGTCGAGCCAGACCTACAGACTACAGGGATCCGAGTTCAAATCCCAGCAACGCAGGATATTTTTATCGCCATACGTGTAAAGAGATTAGTAATACTGCAGGAGAAAGTGTTGAAATTTCATAGAAAAACGTTTTGTAAGTAGTAATTCGAAAAAGAGGATTGTTGATCGTGTTCGTATATTATTTTTATACACAAGGCTGTCAAAACGCTTGTTTTGAACCTGAAAAGTGATTTTCCAAAACCTCTTCGTCAGAATCCGTCTTCGTATGAGTAATTCTAGAGCCTAAAGTAAACACGATTTTCACCAAAATGGATATTCCTTGAACGATCTGCTAATATTACGAATCTTCGAATTTGAAACGAATCTTTTAATTTTGAAGGTACTTTACACCAAACCCCATCATATTTACATAATTTTCCTCAAAAAGAGCTCCAATTTTTCTGTAAATCTATTCCTCGAAGCACAAGATGTTTAAAATGGCGTACGTTCAATTTTGGGCGAACGATCTGAATTTTCGAAAATTGCAAACAAATACCTATTAACATTGTCGAAAAAAATATTAACGCAAGATATTTTAGAGATTTTTTCATCATGAAATCTTTTTAAAGAGATATTAAATTAATGTAAATTAAACACACTGAATTTTTAAGAACTGTAAATGCAAATGTTTCACTTTCTTTTTGGTGTCGGAAGGAAGAAGTTCAGCTTGGCTGGTGGTAGGGAAACGGGTTAGGCGTGTTAATTTGAAGAACCTGAGATCGAATACCAACGAGGAGAAAAAAAGTTGCTGCTGAAATAAATATTTTTATAAGTTCACGTAGTCCGTATTGTATATTGCGTAGCTATTACAAATAAGACGGGGAAAGTACGTACTCGTTGAAGCAGCAGGTTTTGTCTACATAGTATGTATAGTAAGATAAACTTTAATTTAGTGGGTAAACTTTGATTGACCATTCACTTGTCTAAAGTCAAACTTGAACGGCAGAAATCAAGCCCTGCATATATCTATCCTTCATTAATACCAAAAATAATAATTACCGTACTGCAAGTAGTATTAGAACAAACCCATGGCATAAGAACTGTCAACATAAGTACTGTCAGATGTCATTTTTCTTAGGACAAGAAGTCAAATTTAAACAAAAATTATAGTTCACTTGAATTTTGACATATTACGTATAACTTTCTATGATATTCAAATCGTAACATTGTATTACAATATTTAATTGGTTATCAACTTCAGCTTAAGAGCCTTGATTGATAATTCCCAATTTTGTATTGCAATAAGACAAATAAACGTTTTATTGATAATTTACTTTTCAAAATTTTCATTAATTTGCATGTTTAAATATATTTATCACATGTAATTACATGTTTATTAAACAAGGTGGCATTATATGAAGCAAGAAACATTGTTTTTTATTTGATGATCCAACTTCATCAATCACTCACAATTACTTTAATTTTCTCTGCTTGTCAGTTTTTGTTTTAATCTCAGACCTCCGATGAAGAAGATGTGAATGTCTCACTTACCTCAGATTTTTCAATGTTTACAAATAATAACGTGAATAAATGCTTATATTTATTGAATTTGTTTTATAATAACCTGGAAAAACATGCATTTTCTATAGGTTATTGGGATGTTGAAAACATCAAAATAGTAACCATAATGTTAAGTGGTGATCATTAAAATTGATTCTTTGATATTTTTCCTAGGGGTAGGTTTTATTCATTAAACTCTTTCAACGATTGAACATTAGATACCTTGTGTAACGTCGTGAGTAGGGATCTACGCCACAAAGAAACAGACACGAGTGGGTATTTACAATTTATTTACAATAAATTATGTACACTAGTTACAGACCTCACTCTAAGGTGTTTGTCGGAGCTACCTGCAGCAGCCCCCCTCTCCCAACACGCGCCTTGCGGCCACGCCTGCGTTTAGCCAACTCGGCCGATTTGCAACTTGGCACCTGGTGTGCCTCGGCAGACACTCTGCCCCGAAGTATCGAGCATACTTCACAGTGTTCGAGACTCGAACACCCACACGTGCCTACAGCACTTCCGCGCCAGACTTGGCCGGACAAGTTTTGCGGTGTTTAGCCGCGAGGAAACCAGAAACGTTACCCAACCCAGGGCTTCTGCGACAGCCCTTTTATATGCTCGAGTCACATGACTTCCGCGTCATCATTCCCCCCACGCACTCGTCTTGAGGCGTCTGCTTCGCCGTTGCAAGTTGCACCCGGCACCTACAAGCCCTCACCCCTTTTGGACTTTCCCTGAAGGGTTGGCCTTTGTTTGGAGCCTATTTTTGGCTCCCTCATCCCCATACCTTGCGACTTGTCTCTCCGGAGCGGGAGTCAAGTCTATGACGCTACATTTGAATGGCTCGTTTTCTTTTGATAAATCGCTATGTCCTTCCAGTACAGATGGTCGTGCAAAATTCAAGGTTTCGGGAGTTTCATAGAGTGGAGATAAGCCTCCAACAAACCAACTTCGAACTCTGACGATATTTGTGGGATTGAAACTGAAATGTAGTCTGTGTGGGGATGATAATATAACCTGACCACCAAGTTCGTTCTAAGTATTTTCACATGACAATGCTACGGCATTGATATTTTGTGACCTTTACTCAGGCTGGTTGTGAAATGTTCATGGATTCGGGGCTCTCCCTTTTGAAGATTTTGAAAAAATATAACACAAAGTCGTAGTCACAGAACATTTATAATTGGACGTTTCCTCGAGCATTTAACAAGATACAGAATGTCATTCCATAAACACCCATAACAAAAAGAACAAACATTGTACAATATTAAAAAACAAAAAAATAACCCAAGAAAAAACAACTAAGTTTTCTTCAAATATAAACAAAACTGTTTTGTTCTGGGGACAATCATTTTATCCAGTTACTAGTTTTCGTATGACTTAAGTAAGAATTGAAAATTAGCACTAATCAGACTTCAAAAAGTAAAGAATGACATGACAGTGATGTAATGTTTAATCAATATTATCACATTCCTTATTGCACTATCAAACTGGTGCTTAAGCATTAAAAACACAAATTGAATTATTAATTTTTTGATAATGACCCTTAAAGTGCATCTCACCTTGAGGACAAAAAATTAAGCAAGTGACTATCTCTTCATAACACTGTTCAGTCTCCGTGTCAACACCACGAAGACATTTAAACTAGAAAATAAACTACAAATGACAAACACATGTTATCACCTCAGAGATCAACATGAACCTATTCTTAAAATTACAAGTGTTTAAATGTTGTGCTGAAATAAATGTAGAAATGTAACACATTCTGACTCATATCATACTAAAGCTTCTACATGATCAGTGCAACATGATAAATCATCTAGTCTTGTACACTTTAAGAGTATGATGCAAGTAAAGATGAAGCATAAATATGAATTTCTCATAACATAACATTCTTAATTTTAATCAATGCATAATTTGCCATACATTAAAGTAACATAATAAATATAATAACATTCTGTAATAACCTTGTTTTGTTCGGAAAAAAATGGTATGCACCACGATTCGTCCAACAAGACTGCCCTACCCCGAGCATTCAAATTGGGAAGGCTGCGCACACTTTGTTGCAGATCACCTGGTCTACGTGCCATTGCACAAGCCAACTCTGTTTGTAAGTGCCAGCACCTGCTTATCAAAAATAAACAATAGCCTCTATTGTAGTGACTATTACATTAGCACTGGCATAAGCTTCTTGCACTCTGTCTTCTTTTAAACATCTCTATTGAATGTTTATAGTTTCAAGTTAACAGAAGCTGTGGCTTTCCAAGACAGTACATTCTACTATTAACAGAAGCACTGATCACAATCTATAATGTATAAACAAAATGTACAGTACAAATTCCTCTTTTCTCACGATAACCTCACTCCACGACGTCTGACCAACGACAATTTCTCGCCTCCCTCCTGCCCCCGTGACGTCACAACGGACGGTAGGGAGACCCCCCCTCTACCTCCTCTACACCCCTCTTGCTGGAGAAGCTGGTGTAGTCAGCGGCGGCGGCGAATTCGTATGTCGAATATTTGAATGGTCACAATTTACTAAACTCTTAACATAAACGCTAAATCTCTCTGAATTGTTTTAACAAGTTTTATGTTTTATTTTAGCAGTAACAACTCGTTTTACCAAGTACGTATCTTTGTTATATTTTAAGATGCTACAATAATTGAATTTTAAAAGTTTTTATTTTCAACCATTTAGGAATTCACGAAATTTCATTGAAATGTTCGCTAATCTAAAAAATGTTTTAAATATAATTATTAATATTGTTTAAAAATATGCAAACAAATACAATTTTGCAATGAAATTTCACTGCAGATGAGATATCTGTCATCTATCGAATAAGGTAGTTTAATCTTGGCCAGTCTTTTTATATGTATAAGATTTTGCAATGATATTTCACATTGCAATGGAGGCTCCCAAGTGAATTTCCGTTGGTTAACGTTAGAATTTAAAAATTGTGCAATTTTACTGATTTTATAAAGAAAAAATATTTTAAAATTCGCATTGATGCTTACGAGGTTCTGTAGCGATGGTTAATTTTGTAACAAAAAATCTGTTTGCATGCACTTACTCATCCAGAGGAAGAGAGAATGTAACGCAATTTTACATGTACTCGCATTCCTATATTATATCATTAAAACATCAAATTAACAGTTTTAGATAGATGATCCTAAATTATTGAATGATAAATTGAATTGAAAATATTAACATAAAGTTATATACGTTCATTTTAAAATTTCTATAATTGTGTAAATGAAGTAGTATTTTGTGAGGTGTAATTCTACTCGTGATCTTTCAAAACACAAAATTGAATATTTCTGTATTTAAGAACCTTATCACTACGTTCATCCAATCCAATGCAGTTAATAGCAAACAGCTATTGGTATGTTTTCCTATTTTTAATGGTAATGGTTAAACAAAAGGAACAAATAGTTTCTGACTCTCGGCTTTAACAGAAAAAAATAATACAGTTATTCGGTTGCTCAACATCTCTTTGATAGAAAAGCAGAAAACAATCGTTTGGGCGTAATGCACCTTGAAAAATAATTAGTTTATAATCAATTTCCTTCCTTTTTGATAAATATATCCATTTGAAATTTGCAGGACTTATAAGAGAACATAAAAACAAAATAAAAGTTATGCTCACACTAGCCGTAAAAATACGAATTTAGCATAATTAAATTGGCCACAGAATTTGTTTACAAGCAAGTGCATTTTAAGCGTATGTGGCAGGCAAAAGCGCGACATTGGAGAACTGTTTTTTTCAGTATGCTTGTATAGAGCGAATGAATTAATCGCAAACAAATGGGGTCTATGTAAGATGTTAATTTCTAATAAACAATTACAAATATCTCGAGAATGAAATATGAACGCACCAATCGGATTCTGGAATTGTGTATCGCGTTTAAACGCCATTCAGAAGAGACAATAGAAAAATGTGCAACAATTGAAAATTTATAAACAATTTCCGAATTTTGTAAATCTAAAGGGGGAGAGTCTCCCGATGTCCCAGAACCGAAAACCGCGAATTAAAAATTTTGCAACACTTTATAATTTTATAAACAAATTCGAAAGATGCGTTAGAACGGCCGGGGAAGGCTCCACAAAATGTGCCTGAAATGAACATCTCAAAATAGCAATTTGACAGGAGTTACAAATCGATGACTAAAAGTTAGAATAATTGTGGCTAAAATGATAAATATTTACTAGTCTATGGACAATAATTCTGGACGGAAAACCCCGCTTAGAAAGATTTTTTCGTCGTGACGTACGCGCAGGCAAACTATCTCCTTCGGCAGGGAAATATGACGATATTTCCATCTCGTACGTAAACGAACTAGCCCCCTCCCCGTGAGACAGCGTCCTTTCTACCCCTTGGGATGTTGCACCAACCGCAGACAACTGTACTTCTACCTTCTAGCGATTGGTCAACACGTCCCTCCCCCTGCCCTCCCCCAGGCCGAGGGGTGTCCAAGTTTGTCGGCGCGGTTGGGAAGATAGAATTTTGCCAGCCAATTTTTGTGAGGGAAAGGGTACATACCAGACATATAATGCGGTAGCAACCACTCAACGTCGAGTTTCAATGTGAAGTTATTTTTACTTTTTAAACGATTTACGAAGTGCACAATGTTCACGCAGGTCCAACGTGTCTTATAAAGTAAGACAAATTATTTACAAGGAATTCAGAGCCAGAGATATAATTCAACACAAAATAATATTAATTAATGTTGAACAACCTCAAACAGTATATATTAAATTACTAAAACGAAGATCAGTAAAGGCTAATGAGAAATACAACCAGCATTTTCACCAATGCAATATATTCCATTTTGATTAATAACATAATATCGTCAAATGAAACAAATTGCTATTCATAATTTGTCTGCACGAGACCCGTCGGCCGCTGTGGTAGTTAATAGCCGATAAAATTTTGTATTCACATTTAAGTAATCTTAATTCAAAAAGTTATTGTTCAAAACAATTTTTTTCACAGTGTGTCTCAGAGATGCACGATGTCCACCGACACCTTCCGTGCTATTTCTGCATCTTCTGCAAAAAACTGTCTCCCTAGGGCCAATCCTCACAACAGACACGGGGGCACATGAGTTGTTGCTGGGGGTCTCTCGCAATATTCCCCAATCAGACATGTGATTGATTTTTTGTTAGCAAACCAAATTGCGGGCGTGGTCTCTATTGTTTGTTTCACTTTCATTTCACGACCGTTGGCAAACTTTTCTTGTAGCAGCGGGTAAACGTACTGTATTGTCGATGGGCGAAAGGAGAAAGTTCAATGAAAAATATTTTGTTATAGTGATAAAAAGTTGTGGAAGTATCCTGAAATTATGTCCAGATATTTTTAATTGAATAATTTCTGGAACTGTATTCAGTTAAAATTTGGTTACTTCACTACAGAAATGAAATATTCATCTAATTTGACTATTTACTCTAAATTTGACTATTTACTCAGCCCTCATGTTCAAATTGGTGAAATGAAAAATGTTAGTATGTTTTGGGTCAACCGCGTTGAACTTTAGTTTTCAATCTGTGCAGGGGATTATTGCAGTGTAATATAATGAAGCAAATGATTCTTTACTTATTTTGTCGAATTTATGCTGTTGTGTGGTATATCAATTGACCCAATGAATGAATTCATCCATTTTTCTATAAAAATAGGCAAAATTAATTTATCTAAAATATTTGTCTAAATAAATAAAAAATATAAAACATCTTGGTTTCTATTATTCACATTTCAAGATCCATAGCATCTAGCACTTCAGAGCAAATAATTAAGCTAATATTGTTTTGTTAAGTGGTTCATTACAGTGTCAATTTATTGTGTACACATAATGTAAATGTTGGTGGATCAGTAATGTTCTTATGTTGCAATACTGTGATGAATTGGTTTATCTAAACAAATAAGTTTTATACTATAAGTTACTAGCACACAGGACTTTAAACATATATATTTCTGTCGACTTCAAAATAATTAAAAAGCCGGCAATTAAATTTTAGCATATATATTTTCATTTTATGTTTATGTGTCATCAATTACATTATGACATTTATGTCTTTTACCCCGGATCTATCTACTAGCGTAACCGTGCGAGAACTCTCGCATGTTACACGCGGCTTAAAACAGTAAGTCGCTTCAAAGTAACGAGTTGGTAGGAGATACATTTTAAACCTTTTTTTATGAATACGATAGAAGAAAAAATATAAAAAAGAGTTAGTTTTACAATTAGGCAATTTATTGAAAATGTTAGTATAATATATAAAACTCCACAAAGAAATACTCATGAGTCTAAAGTATTTTAATTTGTAGTTTAAATATTTTTATTGTTTTCAGTTATACAGTGAGAAATGTTTGGGAGCTAGAACATCCAATAAGAAAAATCTAAACTTTTTAGTGGGAGAGTGAGCAAGGTAGACCGGAAATTTCTAAATAGGGGGCAAGACATGACAGAGCTAACTGGGAGGGGCAGGGCGGAGTAGGGATTCAATGGGATAGATCTAAGCTCCACCGCAGGGCGTGAATAAATGGAGTTCCTCTTCCTGACTTAATTGACTGTAATAAATGCCGAGGCAACGCCGGTTACGTCAGCTAATAATAATAATAATAATAATAATAATAATAATAATAATAATAATAATAATAAGGAACTCCATGGACGCCATGCAAAGGATCTCAAGCAACCTCATGTAGACTCAAAAGCCTCAAACACTTGGCTAAAATACGGTAATCTGTTTGGCGAAACAGAAGGGTTCATGGTCATTATACAGGATCAAGTGATCAACACTAAAAGTTACAGGAAGCATATCCTCAAACAAACAATAGATGACAAATGTAGAAAATGCCATACAACAGTTGAGAGCATACAGCACATCACATCAGGATGCAAATTAATGGCCCATACAGATTACACCTATAGGCACAATCAAGTTGCAAATATTATTCACCAGAAACTGGCAGCGAAATCCAACCTACAAGAAATGACCTGCCCATATTACAAATATGTTCCCGATACTGTACTTGAAAATTCAAACTTTAAGTTGTACTATGACAGAGAAATTATTACAGATAAAACTATTCACCATAATAGACCAGACATAACTTTTGTAGATAAACAGCAAAAGATTGGCTTCCTGATTGACATAACTGTTCCACAAACAGCTAATCTTCAAACAGCACATGCAGAAAAAATAACAAAGTATACAGAACTAGCAGCTGAAGTCAAGGCACTATGGCATCTCCAAAAAGTTCATATTGTTCCTCTGGTCGTTTCGTGTACAGGAGTTATACCAAATAACATTCATAAAAATCTGGAACTTATTCAAATACCAAAATATACCTATAAAATTATGCAAAAATCGATCATCTTAAACACATGCAGGATTGTTCGAAAATTCCTAAATTGCGACGAAACATGAATTGACCTGTGTCTTGGTTATTAACCCGACACAAAGTCAAATAAAAATCCAGTGAATACCGAGAAAAACAATGTATAATAATAATAATAATAATAATAATAATAATAATAATAATAATAATAATAATAATAATAATAATAATAATAATAATAATAATAATAATAATCTTCTTGCGAGTTGTCTACAGCTCCTGCAGGCGTCTCTCGCATCCCAATCTCCATGCCTCTCTATCATTCCAATCGTCTTCTTCAAGGCCTCTTTTCTGCGTGTCCTTCATAACTTGCTTTTGCCATTCTTCTCTGGGTCTACCTCTTTTTCTTCTGTCTAAGGGGAGCCACTCAGAGATCTTTCTTGGCCATCTCTCATAACCGAGCCTTTTCACGTAACCAAACCATTTTAATCTTCGTGTTTCCATTTCCTCCAAAATCGATATCTGTATTTGCATTCTCTTCAAAATTTCATCATTTCTTACATGATCCATTTTAGACACTCTACAACTTCTTCTCATGAAATCCATTTGCAAGCTTTTTAATTTGTCTTTTTCTCGTTTTCTTATTTCCCACGTTTCTGATCCATACACCACTACATTTTGTACGATGGTTTCAAACAGCCTTTTCTTAGTTGATCTGGATATTTCATTTCCCCAAAGTAGAGAGTTTAACTTTCGAGTGACTTGTCTCCCTTGCGTGATCTTTGAGATAGTGTCTTTTTTGGAGTCTCCTTCTTTACTGATGATTCCTCCTAAATATTTAAATTCCTCACATGCTTCTATCTGCTCTCCATTTATTGGTATGCTGCAGCCTGCATTTTCTCCCACCACCAGATATTTTGTTTTGGAAAAATTGATCTTCAGTCCTGCTTTCTCGTACGTTTCCTTCAGTTTTCGCATCATATATTCTACATCAAAATCGTCATTAGCTAAAATAACCTAATCATCAGCGAATAGTAAGGTATGCAGATAATCTTCATTGATACATGTACCCATACCTCTGCATTTATTTTGCCAATCTTTCAGTATTTCATTCAGGTATATTTTGAACAGACTTGGTGATAAGCAACATCCTTGTCTCAGACCTTTTGTTTGTCCAAATGGTTGTGATATTTTGCCACTTACTTTTATCCTACTTTCTTGATTCAGATACCAATCTTTTAATGTATTTGTGTATTTCTTGTCAATATTTGTATTTTCCAGAATTTGGAAGAGTTTTCCTAAAGGGACTGTGTCATAAGCTTTTTCGAGATCTATGAATACAAGATATGTTTCCTTATTTCTTGATAATCTCTTTTCTAAAACCTGCCTTATAACAAATATGTTGTCAATACAACATTCACCAGCTGTAAATCCACTTTGCTCTTCTGCTGTGGTGAACTCCCTTTCAATTATATCTTTATAATACGTCCATACAGTCTTCCAGTAGTAGAAGTTACACTTATTCCTCTGAAATTTTTACACTCCGATTTTTTACCTTTCTTGTAAATTGACGTGAGGAAGGCTTGTTGCCATTCTCTAGATATCTTATCGCCTGTCATACATTTATTAAAAACTTTTTGTAGGATTTCCAGGACACTTATCGGAGCATTTTTAAATAGTTCTACAGGAATACCTCTAGGACCGGGATATTTTCCGTTTTTCATTTTTTGATGGAGTTCTTTATCTCATTCAAATGTATATCTTCTGTACATTTGTTTGTACGTGTCCTATCAAGTGTCTTGTTTATTTCTTCTAAAACATTCTTGTCTTCTGGTCTATTCTCTTCAAACGTATCTGAGTAATATTTCACCCATTCGTCCATTTTTATAATTTGTATATTTGTTTGATTTCTTTTATTTTATCTCAAACATTTTATTAGTTTCCATGATTCTTTACTTCGTGCCCCACCAATGTTCTCTTCCACTTCTGCACATTTTTTGTTCCACCATTTATCTTCACCATTTTCTTCACCCCTATTTAGTCTTGCATATTCCTTTCTGTCATCCAGATTTTGGGTTGCTAACCATTTTTCATAGCACCTTCTTTTCTCCTTTATCTTCATTTCTACTTCAGAATTCCGCCAATATTGCTTAGGTGGTTCATTTCCCTCCTCCCCTAAAGCTTCAAAGGCTGCTTCATGTATTGCTGTTTTTAACCATTCGTACAAGTCTTCACTTGTGCCATTTGGAATTTCTCTTATTTTATTAGCTAGTCTTAACTGATACAGAAATCTGATGGAGTCATCATTCAGTAAATTGATCTTATATTTAGGATGAGCTATTTTTTCTATTTTGTTTTCATTTCCACTATTGGTTTTCATTCCCTGGTTTCTAAAAGGAAAGCACATTAAACCTTTCAGTAAGTAGTGGTCAGATCCACATTCTGCCGATCTAAACACTCTTACATCAACTGCGCTAATGCAGGATGTTTGTCTCATAATTACGTAGTCGATTATTGATTTCTGATTCTTCGTTGGCTGCACCCAAGTATATTTGTGAACATATCTATGCTCATAGAAACCATTCGTGATCTTCAAATTATAGACATTACATATTTCAATCCATCTGTTTCCATTTTCATTTAAACAATTTTCTCCAAAAGCACCAACCACTTTATCATTTACTTTTCTCCCTATCCTAGCATTCATGTCACCCATTATTATCAGTTCTTTTCTACTACTTATTGAATCAAGAAGAGCTGCGAGTTCATTTTCAAATGCATCCTTTAGAGTTTTATCTGCATCCTCAGTTGGTCCATACACTCCAATTATTACTATATTACATCCCATTATTTCTAATCTAACTTCATAATTCTTTCATTTACTTCTTCCCAGTTTTTAATATTTTTCTTCCATTTTTTTATTTATTGCTATTGAGATGCCTGCCTTTGTTCTTTTATCTTTAGGTACACCACTATAAAAATGCAAAAAATTTCCCTTTACTTCATTTCCGTGACCTTTTTTTCGTTTCAGAGAGAACGGCAACGTCAATTTTAAATTTTTCTAATTGAATAAAAACTTCTTTATCTTTGGTGTTTAGGCCCTGAACATTCCATGTTCCAAAAATCAAAGGATTTTTTTATTGGTAATGGGGAGCAAGCCCAATGCCCAAACCCCCAACTTGGAGGACCAGGGGTTTTATTTTCGAGCTACCCGTGCCCTAGAGGAGTTGTCTTCTCCATGACTTAAGAGGCTCTTCTCCCCTTTTCGGCGAGTCCTCTTCTCGTCGAGGTCCTCTTCTGGAGTACTTCTTCGTCTGCCCCCTCCCCTTCGACCTGTCCGGCAAGGGAAGCCCTACCAGTAGCTACGCTACCGCCGTGCCGGCATAGCTCTCAGGATCACAGGGGTACTCAAGCTCCACCACCAACTACAAGATCATGTACTCCCTAGGTGGAGTACAGCCGATTCTCAGAGTTACACGCGTCAATCGTGTAGGGTGGTAATAAATGTCCGCTACGCAAATAATAATAATTATAATTATAAATATAAGGAAAAGCCAGAAAACTGTTTATAATGCATCATGCCGCCAATCCTTGAGCTGATATACATGGACTTTATGTGTCACATAAGGAAGGAGGAAGAGACCTTAGACAAATTGAAGTCTCTTGACACAATGCGAAAGTCGGGATGGTAAAGTATGTAGTCAATAAACAAGATGGTCCACTAATGAGGCTGGTCATTAAATCTAAACCAAGAATGGGAAACAGAGGTATTGTGAGTGTATCCAGAAGAATTGCGAAGAAGACTATTAAAGACACCCAGAATAACAGACACTGGAATTCTCAAGCTTCTTAACATGAAATGTGAGACACACAAAATAATCAAGAAATCGTGGAGAGACAAACCTCTCAATGGAGAATATTTAAAAAGAATGGTAAAGGTGTATATCAATATCAAATACTTATACGGAGGAAAAATAAAGCCGGAATTGGAAGGAGTTTTAATAGCTGCCCAAGATCAAGCGTTGAGAACACGACATGATAAAGCGAATGAATTTTTCTCACGGCTATCCCATCAGGATAAAATACAAGTAAACTTTGGTTACCCTGATTGCTGACCTAAGAGCATGGTGAGGACTTTCATGTCTCCAAAACTCAACCACTTTTACGTATTAGTTTTCGTACGAATTCGTCATAAAACGTATTTGTCATATGTTTCCTTCAAATGAACCAAATGGCCAACTGGAACTGAAGCATACGTACTGATTAAAAGGAAGTGCCTGGTTTTAATAATTTTTTGTTTTTAAGCCGGAAGCCAAGTAACTGAGCAGCATATTTCGGAAGTCCAAGATCTCCCACTGAGCCATTCAACTCCTGTTAAGAAAAAACCAAGGTTCTTTCAATGAACTGTCTGCTTCGAACTCACTGTTTCATAATTCTCGACGACACAAGCTTCTCTATCTGTTCCCCACACAATATTGTCCAAATCACGAGGGAGCTGGAGAAAATCCACGGCCATGTAGTATCGAAAAAATAGCAGATTCAATATCATGATAGTTAATCAAATAATTATTTTTGGAATTGTAACCTTGAACAACACGAACACAAATGTAATAGTCATCCCCATGTTTTTTCTCCGTCCACATCATTGGGTAGAAAGTCGAAAACACTGTAATTATCCTTTGTACTATAAGCGAAGTTTTTCTACGCAGTTGTGTACACTTTATCTTGATTTCATATTCTCAAACCAAAAAATGCATAATACACTTTTTTGAAGAAATTTGTCATATTCCTTTGATACTTCTTAATTGTGTTCTCACCACAGATAAAACAGTCTGAGAAGTAGTCTGGACTGGGAACATAACGAAGAAGAGATATTTTTCAAAATCCACTTTCAAACAATAGAAAACGTTTTTGGCGCAACTAGATACACTACTTTAATGTATTCACTTCAATTGACACTACTGGACTGAGAGAATGAGCAACAATGTGAACTTTAACTTCCAGATATAAAAATTTATATCTTGATTATCTTCAAAAGGGGACCACTGAGAACAGACAATTACGTTCCTATCTGAAAAGAACCTTCATGCCCACACCATCAACTAAGGGGATTGTTAGAACACAGTAATTGTTTAGAATGTTAGAAATCGTTTAAAAATCTATTGGTTACAAATGTAAATATATGCATTCGCTGTAAAACAGAAATTATGTTTTAGAGGTTTGGAAAAATCTGTACGCGATGAAGAAGAACGGATTTCGTTTCCATTGTTAGAACTCCAAAAAGCATAAAAATTAACCAAAATTATCAAATAAAATTTTTGGTTGTAGACGAAGAGTGAACAACTATATATTGTAATCAGCTTCTGGGTTAATGATACCCATTTCGTTAGAGTTTTTTTCAGTTTGCGTTGACCTATTGTGCAAGTGCTAAATTGTGTCCTTGTTTTGCTTTTGTCGCTAATGTTGACAACTTCAATTGAACAAGTGCGGTTAATTTGAACAAGTGAACCGCGCGGCATATTTCATTTTAACTTTTATCCGTAGACCTATTATTAACTTTTATCCAAATTTTTAAAAAATTAATTTGCATCGATCTACGAACAGTATTGCCTTGGGACTTAGTAGAAGAATTTCCAGTGAATTCGGAGAAAACAAAACTATGAGTTATATTAGAGAATGAATGACTGTTCTTGCGTTCGACTTTCACTTTTACGTTCCTAATTGTACAAATACTGATTTTCAAATGAGTGTGACCCAGAACTTAATTATTCACATAAACATACCTTATTCCCATAAATATTCAAATCAGTCGCCTTTAATTATTTATATAGATTCACATACAAAACGATTAATAGAGCAATTGCAGAAGTGGAAGTGAACACAAATTGGACTGAGTTTGTGGATTTTTAATTTCTTTAAAAATTTCTAGAGAAAAATGTGGAAGTGATTAACAAATCCGGGCAAGAATCAAATGTAGTTGTAGAAGATTTTGCGACAGACCTTTCGGAACTAAGTGAGAATGATCTTATACCAGGATTAGAGAATAACCCATAATAACAGCTTGCAGGTGATCTTTGTGCATAATTGTGCATATAAGCAAAAATCGTAAAAAATGTAGCTGTACTAAACTAACTATTCGCATCATCAATACCTTCATGTATTTTTTACGGTGATTATAATTTTGAAATTGCAATGTTACCAGTTCATATTCCGTACGGAGGTGACATACAAGGCCATTGAGTGTTGGGAGTATAACATTATCAGCTACTACTATTCATTCGTAAGTTCAATGCCAGATACTGTAAGAACATATCTGAAGTGAGGAAACTATGATGTTCGGACGAGGGCTGCTGAGAAAGGGAATAGACGAGCACAGCTTTGAGTGTGTCTTGGTACGATGTCGTCACACTTGCAAGTCAATGTTTAATTTTAAAACAATATTTGTTTTACGCCTTATCTAGAATTTTTATTACCATCGTACTTGCTAAAAAGTCCTTCCCGTTTCCGAGATAGGCAGGTTGCCGTCTTATCCAGAAAAAAATTGCATTGGAATGTAGTCCGTTCTGAAATTATTTTTCGGCGAAGGCAGGTTTCTTCCTTACCCATGTTCTGCCTTAGACAGGTTTTACTGTACTAATTAGCAGTTTTCTTTCAAACACACAAACAATCACACTTCAACAAACAAATACACTATCTTCCCATTTACAATATGAAACCTCTACGAATAAATCCTTTAAGTTAAAAAGCACACAGCATTTATGGGCATTTTAAAATATAGGGAAGGGGTAAGTAGACATTTCAGATGAGAAATGGAACAGTTAGTCACAATATTTTCTGAATATTAATTTCCTCCTCACTGCTCCTAAACTTCCCCCAGTTCTCCTTGTGGCCTCCTGGTCTGGTGTGTAATTTGAAACCATTTGGACGATCGAGACTATCGATTCCATTTTGTCCATTTCTCATTCCGCCTCATGATTCCATTCTTTCCGTTCCTCCTTCCCTCTCAGCCTAATGTGCCGAGGATGCAGTCCTCAACCCCCCTTGTTAATCGGGTCCAGCGCGAGAGGCAAGGCTTCCGTAGCTTCGGTGGTTCGTGGTTCATAAGGCGGAAGTGGGAGGCGGCGCGAGGTCGCGTGACAGTGCGCGCGCGTGCCGCCCGGTGACGTACGACGACGTGTGTGTGACAAACGAGCGGCGCGCTGCGTTCGTCAGCTTCCATGCCGTCCGTGTGGGCCTGGCCGGCCGGCCGGTGGGGCTAGCGTGCGCACAGGCCTCGCGCGGCGCGAGGCGGCGAAATCGGCGAAGCGGAACGAGGGCGGACGCAGAGCACGAGGCCACCAGGGCACTTGGGGGGCGGGGCGCTTGGGGAGCAGGGGGGTTGAGGTATGAGGTACGGGCTGAGAGAGAGGGAGAGGCAGAGAAAGAGGCAGAGAGACAGAGACAGAGAGAGAGACAGTGTGAGAGAGCGACAGAGAGAGAGGGAGAGAGAATCAGAGAGAGACGTAGAAAGCCATAGAGAGAGTCAGAGGGAGACAGAGATTCAGAGAGAGTGACAGAGAGAGACGCAGACAGAGAGAGATAGAGAGAGATTGAGAGAGGGAGAGACAGAGACAGGGAGAGTGAGTTAGAGAGAGACAGAGAGAGGCAGAGAGAGACAGAGACAGAGAGAGTGTGTTAGAGGGGGAGAGAGAGATAGCGAGCGAAAAAGAGAGGGAGAGGCAGGGGAAGAGGGGGCGATATGTAGACTAAAGATGATGTGGGGGAAAACTTTCTAGAGGGGAAATTTTATCTAAATCGCTAATTTAGTTAGGTGAGTTTCACTAATTTGCAACCTTTCTGTTCCAATATCTTATTTTTTCAAACTTCATCATATAACAGACAATATTAATTTGGAAATGTGTCCACTTTCTTTTGTATCTTGAAAACACACGTCAATGGCTATTTTTGTGTCATGGTAGATGTAATTTCTTCATTAATTCAGATTGAAGTTTACCTGAGTTTACTCAATCGCTTAAGAATGGTTCCATTGCTGTAGTTTCAGTAGTATGTAGAATAAATCGTTAGCTTACAAGTGAGATGCGTTGGATTAAGTTTCCGAGTTTTAAATTATTTTAAACTGCTGTAATATTTACACTGAGTAATTGTTATTATTATTATTATTATTATTATTATTATTATTATTATTATTATTATTATTATTATTATTATGTGAAACCAATAAGAATTATTTACCATTCCTTTTCATTGTTTTGCGTTACGTTTCTCTCACGGCTTGAACTCATGATTTGACTTATCGATTTTAAGCTGGAGAAACGCCCTGCCATGATATTCGCCAATTTTAACTTTTAAACCCTCTGCCTTTCTAAACAACTTGCAATACTTCCTATCATCTCTCTGAGTTATACATTCAAATTAAAATCCTCCTTCACTCTCCTCTTACTGAGTGACACAAAAGTGATTTCACTAAAATTGGGTAAAATCTTACAAAACTAGATACAATTTTTATTAATTTTAATATACATTACTAATTCAAGAAAACACGCTATGAGGACGTTCCTTTTCTATCAACCTCCTAGTCCCTCTTTCTCGCTTATCGCTCTTACCACACTAGTGAGAACTCCTTCCTCCAAGGCGTATTTTTTGAATGACCTATTTATTTTGTATTGATTTTTTGAAAGTCGTCTGGCGGAAGAGCAGGGTCCAATGGCCTGATCCTTGCCACCAATAAAACATTTATTCATTTATTTACTATTTAAAACAAAAATAGCGGCGGATTTTAGGGGACTGACGTTATTATAATGGAATAGTAGAGATTGACATGTTTTGCAACAAACACACATATTAGGGAAAAACAAAAATGTTGAGAAGAAAGGGAAAAGGAGTATGTTGAGAAGAAAGGAAAAGTATTATTTGGATGACTGCGATGAGATTAACACTGAGGAGAGAGATGTGAGCAGAGAATGACCTGGGAGAATTTCTGCGATACGTAATTAAGTTAGCCTGAAAGCAATATCGCAATCGAAATTGAGAACTTGGCGCGATCTGCAACGTGGCAAGCAAATGTATGATATTTGAGGACAGCAAGAAAAGGTTACGTTTTCCTCAAATACGCACGTGTAAACATTAAGGTTAAAGCCAGAAATAGAGCTAATTTTGGGAGTATCCGATTAGGTCGCACAATATTAATACGGTTTGAATAAAGTTGTATGAATGACGATCAACGAATCATTTCGAACTTCGTTATACTACTTTCATTATTGCCCCAAATATCTGACTAAAATAATTGTTGGAGTGTCAGGAGTCTTGTGTGTTCTGAATATTTTGGCATATTGGAAATTATGCATTACAAAGACTCAAAAACGTTTAGGTACATTGGGAATGCCGGTGCCTCGTCACCAACTCGGAAATGCGTAATGAATCACCAACTGAGGAACAGTATAGCGAGTTTATTTTAGGATAGGTGGTATCGTGTAAATAGAAATTTACGAAATTTACAGTGAAACTCGAAACAACGTGCTCTGCTTATCCTTAGAAACTTTCCACGAACAGCCTCGTCCCTGATCACGTTATCTGCTATTTCTCAACACTGCCACGTGCCTTAATTATCCTAGCCATTTCATATACTTTATCTGGTTTAACTCCAAAGTATGATTCGAAGTTGTTCCTATTTCTGACTTTATTCCCATTTTGGATAACGCGAACATTAAGCGACTATTAGCGCATTAGCCAGATTAGGTTAGAAGACGTACAATTTCCATATAAGTATGATTTGCTTATAAATAATACATTCAAATCTTTTCAAACCGTAAACCTTACGTCACAATGAATACAAATAAAACAACATTCAATGTAAAACGTACAAAAGAGTGTTGGCGGTATCCTAGTGAGCACGGGTCGAGGTGGGGCGGGCGGGGCTGCGGGCGGGGCGGCGCGCCGCGGCGGAGGGAGCGGGAGCGCGTTCGTGCGGAGTCCCTTTCGTGCGGCTCGTGCTCTGGGCATGTCTTGCTTGGGTCGGCGTGACGTAATGCAAGTGACCTGCAGTCGCATGCACCGCTGCATGAGGGACGACCAGGTCAACGGCTTCGCTTGGACCCCGGGGCGGGGCTTTGTTCCGGCTTCCACATTCCAATTGCGCGGATATAATTGCCTTAGTAATTTCAACCGAATATTGGTTTTGTAATCATTATGATTATATTGTATGGAAGGGGGAAAAAGCTGTTCGCTGAAAATTGGGAAAAGATATTTCGGATTAATAAAATATTGGATGTATAAATCTAGTTGGACAGATCTATATTATATATCTCGCTCGAATTATTACTCAGCATCGCTTGTAATTGATTACGTAAACATTTAATAATTGGTCTCCTGTCCTTCAATGAACCCCTAACAAAGTATTATTAGGTATAAATGCTTTACATGATGAGAAATTATTTGTGTGATCTTCCACACGTTTATGTTATCATATACGTTTCAGCAAGTGTCATTATCATCTTCTGCATATGAAATTCTCTACGGGAAGATAGAAAATAATCTTGAATTAATATTTTTATTAAGTTATAAACATGTTTGTGCTTGTTGCTTCAGTGTAACAGTTTCTGTCATGTGCATGGTGTTGCCGCAACACTACGCACATGACAAACTAGCGGTGATAAATCAACACGTACTTTCTCGACCGCATTTTCATACACAATTATTTGAAAAGTACTCAAATTGTCGAAAAACTGTACATAATTTTATTTCAAAATCTATTTTTAAGGAATAGACTTTATTAAGGGAAAAAATCATTGTGTTTAATATTTCAGTTTTAGGACGACTGAAAAAAATCCAACTTCGTGAAATTTATGGCGTATTGAGCGAAAAATGCCTTTGAGTACTGAAGTCAAATCAATCTATTTAGGTGGCGTTCGTTTAATTCCCAGAATACTTCCTAAGATCGCAGCGCCAAAACACACAAAAACACGTTTTAGAAATTTCTTTGAATCTCCTGGCCGAATAATTAATCAGTTCGCCATCAGGAGACCGAGACGCATCGAATGACACCTCATATGTCTCGATTGGTGTACGGGAAGTTGTCTAGAAGTGAGTGACAGAATCGCACTTCCGAACAACCCCACACTCAGAGTTGCTCAAATACTGAATAGAGATAGCACAAGCCCCTGTCAAGGAAGGAGACACGCGAAGAGTGATTCTTCCACAGTTCTTGTAATGCATGCTTTGGGTTCAGTGGTTCTAAACGTTTACTGTTATTCAGTTCGTCGATTTGCAAGTATTGTGTTAATCAAGTGTTTATGATGTCAAAATGGCAGCAAATTGACAAATTGAAGAACACGAACAAATGAAGTTATTCATAACATGTCGTTTTTAGGCTAGGTATACTAATTATACAACCTATTCCTTTTTTGTTTGATTGCGTTTTCAAAATTGACAGTTTTTATTGCAAACATGAATAAACCGGAAACCTGTTAAGTGTTGGACCCAAACGATTGCGGCTTAGACAGATATTTACTGTGTTTACTTAGGTAATAATAGTCAAAAGACCGAACCGATGAATTTAGCCTTGAATTCTAAAGCTTTTTTTATTTTTCCAACATTTAATAGGAATATTCAATTATTTAACAATCGCTATTGTGTTAGATAAACAATTCTACCCGTTCTCAGCATGCGCACTTCTTAAGAATTTGTTAAAGACATTTTGTCTTTCGATTCGCGCATCAATTTAGATTGATTGATTGATTGATTGATTATTAGTGATTCCGGGCGCATCCACTATTATGAACATTAGTCCCGTAAGTGTAGTGCGTGATTTTGCTCGGGATGTGGCGGTGGTCTTTCCCCGCTGGATGGCAGATCCGGCGCCGACCTACCGTCGGCTAACGGGGTTTTCCTCAACCAGGTATCTCCCACGATCGGGGCACTGCCCCAGACGGGACAAGTTCTAAGTCCCCGACCGGTCTCCCGGTATGTGTGGTACTGTAGAGCATGTTAGTGTAAGTGTGTGAGGATAGGACAAGGAAGAGAGAGGAAAAGATCGCGCGCGGTCCGTTCATTAGGATACCGTTCGTGAGGGAACCTGGAATCTCCCCGTCAGAGGCGCTGCAGCGACATAAGTTAATGTACTGCGCCCCCGCTCCCGGTCCATTTTGAAGGAATAGTGATTTGCGGGAGCATGGGCAGACGTATCACTGCATCCCGTGTCCTCAAAGAGAAAGGAAACACACATACACACACAGAGTGCGATGGTTACAATAAAAACGGCAAAGTCGTGAAGACACAAAGATAAGTGTAATTCGATATCACTGAATGTGACTTTTCTTCTTTTAGTTAAGTTACTTTCAGTGTTAGTCCAACAAAACTGAGTCCGGCTGGTCAAATGGGGTACATCGGCGTTGTGACAAGATGACGCAAGTGTTCTTCCCTCCAATATCACACTACTCGACATTTATGTGAACACAAGTAACTAAGAGAGGGTTTAAGGAAAATACTACTAGCCATTAAGAATGCACGTTTTTCTCGACACTATTAGTTATCTCTTTCATACAGTTCCTATTCGTATTACTATTTATTTCACTATTTCGCATTGTTTTTCATTTTTTATATTGTCTTTTTCAGTTTCAATTGTTTTATATTTGTGAAGTAACAGTAATCATTCAACGTTATCGTTCTACGAAATTTACGTTAACAATCAACGATTGAGTACTTTTGCATTAGAGGATGTAGCAAAAAAATTGATATGTACATTTCATATCGAATCAATCTTTCCATTTTCAAAAGAAAGAGAGGGATGTATCACGTTAAAGAATTTTAATATCATTTTTTATATGACAAAGGACTTAAAAGATGCAGATGATTGTCAAAGTTCTCAAACTTTTCCTTGAAAATCACATCTAATAATGGGAACACAGAAGGGGGGATTTTAATACATGGAGTTATATCAATTTAAAGCAGTTGTCACCTAGTCAGAACGGTATTTCTCGTAATTTGCATTATTTATGATCCATAATGCATTCTTGAAGAAGTAAATGATACCGTTCAAAATGACATATAATTAGTTTTTTATTCGTGATTGCTCTTCGAGATGTATACATTAATTCCATGAAAAGGCGTGGTGTTAGGTAGCACAACGACTTCTCAATATCAACATTATTAGAACTAGTGTGAATGGGTGCAATTCATGTGTAAATGAGAAATGACAGTTGTGATATGTGTGAGACATAGTATTTTTGAATTATTGTGTACAAGGAGAGTGAGAGCTTGTAGATGTGCAAAATGCCCAATGGATGAGGTGAAAGCGAATTAGAATCATTATTTGAAATTGAGGAAAATTGATTAACTTTTTCACAACTGTCACCAATTTTAGTAAGATATTTATAAGAGTTTTAATGGTCCTATTTTATTATCGTTGCACATTTTTGTTCTATTAAGTATTATTTTTCTTCAATAACCATGGACTGTGTGGAGTTTCGAAGCCACCTGAATTACGTATGTGTGAATGGTATATGTGTGGCAGGTATATCTTTTACATTAGAATAAACTGGCTATAAAGTTCTTAGGCCGTTGTCAAAAAGAAGAGTTTCATAGATAGAAATCTTAAACAATGACAGGAAGAGGGAACTGTTTAGTTAGTTTTGTTTATTTTCTGTTTGTTTTTTCGTTGTCAGAATGACAATTTTGTTATCACAGAAATTTGTCAACATGCTTATATTTTCTTGCAACGATGCTAATGTTAATACAAAGCTTGTATATGCATGTCTGCACAAAGTATTATGTAAGGTGATTCATTCTATCCGAGGAAGGGTCGATTTCATTTGCCTTTTCAGACAAGACGTCAGCAATAGGCTCTAGAGTAGACTGAAGACAACTCTGTGCTGAGAAATCGTGACGGTGGGAACATGTATTTGATGGGAACATGTATTTTACTCCTTGTCGCAGAACGAAATAGCAAAAATTAAGCGTCTGTTTCCAATTTTAAACATTTATTATTTCTTTAATTAATAAAAAATTAAAATTAGTAAAAAAAATAGTATATAAGAACCAGTACTAATAAAATTAACCAGTATGTAATACACTGAAATTGCAATTTACCTACAATACTTTAACAAATTCAATTGTTTCCAAATTGTTTTGAGATGTTTGTAACATTCACATACGGGTATTTTCGTGGCTATTGTGAAGTAAATATAAATTCGTATGTATGTTCTTGGAGGTGAACAGTTTTTTTGGTTTTAAAGCTCTTGAGTTCATTGTAGTTTCCAACTTTCCAGGTGACATTCGCGCATCTTTAATAATTCTCTAGTTTAACTTATTGCAAATAATAGTCGTCGTGAAAGAGGAAACCTCCAAAAAATATTATATTAAAGTAATGAGTAAGAAATGACATGCAGGACTTCTTTTGTCATCTTCTTTACTTCCTTATGGAATTGAAACCAACTTCTAGTTTGTTGGCGTTTTTTACGACCGAAATCTTTGCAACATATAGGCACTTTCGTTGAAGAGAGGAATTTATGCATCAGTAATAATACAGTAATAATATCGGGAACTCCGTAAGAAAATCTGTAAGTAGGCGTTCACCGCAACCATTCAAATGAAAAACGATCGTCACGTTTTGCAGAAACTCAAAGCAATACTGTTTGTGCATCCAGTTATAATGTTGAGATCACAGTACGTCAGAAAGAAGACATCACGTACGGTATCATCTGTTTCCACTACAAATGCAGTTTATCATCATTTTCTTGGGGTACTAAATTTCAATATAGATAAAACATTGAATTAATGACTAGATGTTAAGATTTAACAAGCTTAGCTTCTTAGTAGGGATTAGGAGAAAATTGATATATCAAGGAAACTAGATGTCATAGTATTAGGAACTTTCTCATTTGTTTCGGGAAATGAAGCATACAAATACCACACAATTTTCTAACATGATAATGCATATAAATTGTATTCTCTTCCAGCCTGTTCTCCTTAAGATACTCTAGAAGAGATGTCATTTGGCCCTTCTCCAACAACCCACAATGGTGGTACTTGCTATTTTAGTTCATTGATGATAAATGGCTATTGATATCACGACTATATTCATTAAATAATCAATAAAGAACCCCAAATGACTTTTGGAATGTATTGAAAATTTTTATCTTTTTTAATATCTAGAAATCAATTCACAATTACATTTTTCTTGGATTATATTGTGTAAATGAATGCGATAATTTTCAAAACAAAACGTTTTTTTTACGAGGTGATGTTTTAAACAGACTTCAATCTACAACACACAAAAAATATCTTTCAATATCTTACACGTAAATAATATCAAATATATCTAGTTACATTCATAAAGAATATGCACAACTTTTACTTTGGAACGTGTTTAATTGTAAAGCACAGATGATGGGGAAAATTATCGAATATCACGATGATATACATGATGATATCAAAGATTGCCAATGCCGACCATGCATCAACTACTCGTATAGGGTGAATGCCCCTAGTCTTGCATGAGATTCGAATTCGCTTTTATTTTTCACACACTGGGCTAGTTCTTCACAGTCTTTAATCTCAGGGCTTACATAGAATTTATTGTAAGATTTTGAACTCACCAGATTTGAAGTTTAATAGGTGTTCCATCCAGGTTGATTATTTTTTGTTTGAAGTCGATTCCTGAAACAAATAATTATTTTATTTAAAAAGTAATTGAAGCATTAAAATATGTTCTTAAGACATGTCCTCCTTTAACGCACGATTATGCAAAAATGCTTTATTGCTTACTGAGGAAGCAAATTTCAAACTTCTGAAATTTGTCTTTCTTTATTAATATTACAAACTCATTCCATTTCAATGAGACGGATATCAGAAGATAATGTTTTGAGATATCAGTTATTGAACTAGCATAAAACTTACAAAATTAAGAATTTCTATTGTTTTAAATTGTATTCCATGGCATGAAAAATTCAGATAATATTTAATAGTACATGAACACGTAATACCTAGACCACATAGGGATAGAGCCTAATTTAAAATCTTTAAGTACATTATGGGTTTCGCCAGCTACATGAAAGTGATTGAAGAGTCAATGTTAGGACGTCTTGCTGTTTCCGTTGACGTAAACCCACTTTGTCGCAAGTTTATTTCTCCTTGGAAACACTCGCAGCGGTTTCCGGTCTCTCCACGCCGCGCCCCGCAGAGCGCCGTATGTTTCCGCCGCCGGGAGCAGCAAAAAGTCGCTGCAACTTGGATCCGCCGCCCCTGTTTCGCGACGCGCGCCGTGCGCCGCCTGCGAGCGAGGCTGCCCCGCCCCGCCCCGCCCCACCACGCGCCCTCCAGCCGACCCCGCGCCGCCCACGCTGGGATCGATGCGAAGGCTTCCGGGAAGAGAAGCGGCTGAGCCAGTCGCCTTAATCAGCGGGCCCCACCCCTCCCCCTCCGCCGTTCGCGGGAGTTGCAGTTCTCTCCGCCCTCTCCACCCACTTGCATTCAATACCTTCCTCTAACTGCTACATTCAGCCGCTTCATACGGCTGCTCCCACGCGGCTAGCGTCGCTCTCTCAACGCCCAATCGATGAATGATTGTAGATTTAGAAGACATTTGTCTTCTTGGCATTGACCGTGCTTACCACCCTCCTCCCCCATCATCCTCTTCCTGACCTCCTTCCATCCTCTCCTTCCCTTTACCCTATCACCGCCCACATTGCGTCCTCACCAGATACAGCTCTCTCGTGCTTCTTTATCCCCCCCCCCCAACCTCGTCGCTTTTTTGTCCCTCTTTCCCTCCCTCTCGATTTCTGTTCTCAACGTTCTGCCTTTCTCCTATACTACCTCCCCAGAAAAGTGATTCCAGACGTTATTTACTTCATATCCTAGCCATCTCATCGTCTCACTGCCTCCCTCGTCGCTTCCCCAACTCAGTCCCTGTTGTAGGTCTTGCTATCTGCAGCTTGACGGCTGACTCGGATTACATTTACTTGATGGTCATATCTCAGACTTCCAATATCCTCACCCCTATATTTCCCACCAATTTAGTCCCGTTTTTGTCGTACCACAACTGTTTTCGGTCCTTCTCAATTGATTTTTCATTAAACATATTTACAACTTAGCTCTTTCCCCCTCGCCACTGTATCCTCTTCCAATTCTGCGTTTTTGTCATGTCGGTAACCACTCTCCTGCCTTCTCATCGTTCATGCTGTCTCCGGCGCTTTTTCCCTAGCCGTCTTGTCTTCCTCCGTAACAGCTTCTTCAGCCGACGCCTCAGTGACCTCGTCGCCAACGCCGTCCCAGACCAATCTCGCGTCTGAGTCCTTCCTACGGCCCTTGTCACCTTGTCACACCACTGTGGTGTCGGCTCCACGGAGCTTTGGAATGTGTATGAATTCCACCGGGAAACGTCTTTTTTTGCAACCACCAGCCTGGAACATTCTCTCCGGGCATTCACTGATATACGACGTCCACTTCCAAGCAACTTGAACTCATTATTCCTAAGCGTGAATGAAGCAAAATATTAAAATCTTAAAATTATCCCAGCATCTCTCAAAACGCTTTTATTTTTGAGAACTTTTTTTAACTTAATGTTGCCCGTGTATTTATTTCCTACAATTATATGTTGGAGAGGAAATGGAATAAATTCGATCTGTAATGAAAAAAATGACGTAATTCGTTTTGCATTTTCATCAATCTCGCCCTGACCCTCTCCGCTGTGGAGCGTCGCGCAAGTCTTCGCCTCGACGAATTCCATCTAATCCTTGCTCGCCCACTCGTCTGCTCCGTCAACCCCACCACACTCCACCATCCCTGCTCGTCCCATTGGGCCTCACGTTTCCCCTCTCCGCTCCGCTACTCACCTCACCTCGCCTTCGACCAAACCTGGCTCACTTTTCCCCCTCTGTGCTGCGCTGCAATACATGGTACCTCAATCAATACCTTGCGTATTGCCAAAACGAACAACCGTTTCACTCCTATAACGAAAACAAATACGAGAGAAGATCGGAAAGGAACGCACAATATTTTTTTCTTCCCTGGTATTGCAACCGCAATGGTGAAATTACGCGACGAAATAAAGAGTAATTCAAAAAGAAGGATCACTTTTCAAAAAACTCCCACCAATAAATTACTACAGATAGAAACACATACAATAGATCATTTTATAGAGAAATATCCAAGGTTTTTTTGGTACATTCAATATTTTGTACATTCTATTTGAAACGCGACAAATCTCCAATCGATAGTCAATTTCTTGCCACGCAGGAATTGACTGGCCGCTGGTTATTGAGCTCCCTGCTCTAACAATTCAATCTCAAAGATCTTGAAGAGGAGCAGGTTTACGTGGTACGTACACCTTGTCTTTTATGAACCCCCATAGATAAAAATCGCATGGCGCCAGATCTGGTGAACTGGGAGGCCACTTACGATGAACAAGATCATGTTCTCCACTTCATCCAATCCATCGTCCTGGAATCGTACCGCTCAGATACTGTCGTACCTCGCAGTGAAAATGAGGTGGACAGCCGTCTTGCACGAAGATAAAATCATCCCGATCTTGAATTTTTGGAAACAACCAATTCTGGAGCATGTCTATCTAGGTAATTCCAGTAACATTTGTCTCAATAAAAAAGAAAGGCCCATACACTTTTTTGATACTGGTGCCAACACATTCAGTTTTGAGGAATCTCTTTAATGTTCGATTACAATACAGGAATTTCCATGCCCCCAAATTCTGACATTGTGTCGATTCACTTTACCAGAGATATGAAATGTTGATTCATCCGAAAAAAATAGTCATTCAGAGAGAGTGTCATCTTCCATATCTTGCAACATTGCAATGCAAAATTCTAAAGTAATTGCAACTTACTTTAGAATGCCACAATGCGTAAAGTAATTGCAACTTATACAGCTTCTGACGCAGACTTCAGCACACGCCCTACCGTTGATTGCGGAAGTCGAAGTTCTCTGCCTCCTCTTGTAGATTTTGTAGGACTACGTTCGTAAGCCAATCGGATACGTTCGACATTTTCACCTGATGTGCGAGGGCGACCTATACCTTTCCCTTTGCATATGCAACCATCTTCTGCAAATTTCTTATACCACTTGTAAATATGTTTATGACGAGGCGGCTCTTTGTTGAACTTGCCACGAAATACACGCTTCACTGAAATAACGGATTCACTCTTTGCATACTGCAGAACACAAAACGACTTGCGCATGGCGTCGTCATTTGCTTGTAAACGAACTACAGCGCCACTGAAGGTCTTGAAAGGAATTAAAAGATAAATGCTTAAAACTTGCAATTTTTCTTTATCCAGTGATGTGTCGTATGTGTCTCCATCCAGTGTCGCTCATTGGAGACGGATATTTAAAATCTGTTCTTTCTTTTTTAATCACCTGTACTTTGAAGTTCGCGCTATATATGTATGTTTTCATGTGCAGCTCCTGCAAGTGTAGCATGAACTACGAAACAAAAATGGCGCGAATGATACTGTCGTCAAATTGTGAAGATCAGAGAAGTGCAGTGCGATATTTGTGGGTCAAATAGCATAATCCTAGTTAAATGTGTGGCGTGTATGGGGACGACTGTATGGACCGTAGCAATATCTCCAGGTGGTGTGCATTCCTCCAAGAGGGCCGTGTGAATCTTCGTGATTCGCCACGCTGCGGGTGACCGGTATCAGCTGCAACCCCACACAATGTCCAAGCCATTGAGGCATCATAAAGGACCGCCATGTGCAACTGCGAAGGTTATCGCAGGCGTGCAACATTTTCTATGGTGCAGTGTACGATATTTTTCATCACAAGTTGAACCTTCGTGAAGTTAGTGTTCGTAGGATGCATAAGAAACTCATCCACAACCACAAAGGCCAGCAGATGATGATGTGCTTGCATCACTTAACGCGCTACGCTGTCAAAGGCCGTCAGTTTCTGAAAGCAATCGTCACAGGTGACGAGTTGTGGGCCTACCACTACACGTCCGAAAGCTAGCAGGCCTCTATCGGGTGAAAACATGCTGATTCCCTAGTACGAAAAAATCGAAGTGGCGGAATCTGCCCGGAAAGGGCTTGTGACAGTGTTCTGAGACATGTTTGGTGTGTTATTGGGGGAATTTGCTGAGCACGGATGAATAGTACAGTCTACATTAAAACGTTGGTTAAGTTGTGTCGTGCCTTTCGTGACAAACGCCACAATATTAATGCTGACGGTGTTAAATATCTCCATGACAAATCCCGTCCTCATGTTGCTGCTCCTGTTCGTGAGAAACTCTCCAAATTTGGGTGGCAGTTGCTCCAGCATCCGCCATACCGTGCCAACTAGCACCGCTGGACTTTCATCTCGTTGGACTCAGGAAGAAATTCGTGCCGGCAAACACGGCGACAGATGTGGAAGAGAAATCAGCGGACCGCAGATGGACGTACTCCAACTAAACGGACTTCTACGAACATATTGAAACTGGCACCAGGCTGGCATAAATGTGTTGAAAAACTTGGCGACTACGTAGAAAAATAGGTCAAAGATGTAAGTTCCTTGGTGATTTTTTGTGTTTTTGGTACCAATTAAATTTTTGAGGAACAAAAATGATTGTCCGTTACTTTTCAATCTACCCTCGTATTTCACTCCTTCAGGAAAGGATTTTGAAAATCCTTTCATAATGGATATTGTAAAGGTAGGTTTCACAAGAATGACCAATTAACATAAATTCGGCGCAATCATGGTGGCATCTCAAACTCCGCGGTACATCACGCAAATAATAGGAGGGAAACGCGAGAGACGGTAGCACCTCTGGACAAACGACAGTAATTTGAAGGGCGTGCGGACTTTGCGACATTACACCAGTTACTAGTAATTCCAGTGATGGACTCGAGGTCAGCTCGAGAACCATTGGGCAATCCTCATCGGAAGAGCAACTGGGTTGGCATTGAGGAGACATATTCAGAGCTATCGACGATCCAAAGAGAGTGATGTTCTTCAGAATCGGCCAGTAAGCCACAAACCTCACACTTAACCCGAAAAAGAGCCTAGAGCAGAGGGTATCCTAACATTTTATGATGATGATGATGATGATGATGATCATAATAATAATAATAATAATAATAATAATAATAATAATTTTACGTAATAAACTGATTCCTGAGACACGGCTCCAGACCATTAAAATGGAAGTTGGTCGTGAGCTAAAACTGGATGAGGTTGAGAACTTACAACCTAGTGAATCAGAAATTCACCAGGAGACCCACAAAAATATCCCTACAACAGATAATATAACTACAGCTGAAGACGAAAGACTGGTGGAATCGCTGAAGATGGGAATGAGAGAAGCTATGTTCCAATTTGAAGGGACCAACCCAACTATGAGACCAGTGTTACCTAAGATCAATACATCGAGACGAATGGCACGTATTATAGATATCATGAATTGCGAGGTACTACCAGAGGAAATTGAAATGGCGCACAACTTGCAATATATCCACCTTGTTATATATTGTGCTGCAGTTGTAGTAATAAAATCCCTGGGAATAGACTGTGAAAATCTGTCAGGAAAAAAGCAGAGAGGCCGGATGATGCCACCTTGGGAGAGGCGTCTCGTCAGGAACATCGAAATACTGAGAGGTGATATTGCCCGTATGATGAGTTATGCCAATGGTATTCGATCACCAAAACTTGTGAAGCTGGCAGATCGTATTATGAATAGAAGTAAAACGCATACTCGAAGAAATGAACCTAATACGACAGTACAACAGTGCATTGCCACGCTGAAACAGAGACTATCTGTATTAACAAATCGATTGTCCAGATATAGAACCAGCAGAAGTAGGAGGAAAGATAACATTTTGTTTGAAAAATCTGAAAAGAAGTTTTACAGAAACCTGGGAAGAAAGGAAGAAGGCAATTACAAAGGATTATATCCAACACGAGAGCAGGTGAATGATTTTTGGGGTAAGCAACTTTCTGATCCAGTGGAATGTGATGTGAGAGCGAGCTGGATTGGAGAAGAGAAGAAACGCTGTGAACATCTTACCAAGATGCATTACCAAGAATTTACAACTGAAGAAGTCAGTGAAGTAATCAAGAACCTATTGAATTGGAAAGCTCCAGGACCAGATAAAATTCATAATTTTTGGTATAAAAGATTATGGTGCACTTACCAAAGGCTGGCTGAATTGATCAATGTCATACAACAACCAGATAAGATGCCAGAATTTCTTACCCAGGGAATTACATATCTGATATCCAAAGACCCACAAAAACAAGAAGATCCAACAAAATACCGCCCTATTTCTTGCTTGCCAACGATGTATAAAATCATTACATCGTGCCTTTCACAACGGATATACACCCACTGTAGAGACAACGATATTATTGCAGTTCAACAGAAAGGCTGTAGCAAAGGCTCCATGGGTTGCAAAGAACAATTAATCATAGATTCAGTAGTGTGTGGTCAAGCATATGCAAAACATCGCAACTTGTTCATGGCGTATATTGATTACAAAAAAGCCTTTGATTCTGTACCACATACCTGGCTGATAGAAATACTTAAGATCTATGAGGTTGATACAAGTTGTCTCCTTCTTGGAACACGTTATGTCGAAATGGCGAACAAAAATTATCTTAAGTACTCCTGTTGACAACATCCAAACTGATACAATCAATGTGCGAAGAGGTATTTTCAGGGAGACTCACTAAGTCCCCTCTGGTTTGTCATCTGTATGAATCCGCTATCTAATCTCTTGAATTCCACTAAATGTGGATTTGGAATTAAATTGGGAGCAAGAATGATGTATCGCATAAATCACCTTTTATATATGGATGATTTGAAGATATATGCTTCGACAAAATCTCAACTTGAACAACTATTGAGTATTGTGGAATCATTTTCAAAAAGTATTAAAATGGAGTTTGGCCTGGAAAAATGTCGAACATTGAATATTGTAAAAGGAAAGCTCCAAGAGGGAGCCTTTGAACTTGAAAATAAACAATTGATACAAGCGATGTCTGCTGAGGAAACGTACAGATACCTGGGAGTGAGACAGGCAAGGCACATTGACCAATGTAAAATGAAAGATGAACTTGCAGAGGAATTCTTCCGAAGAACCCGAAAGCTCCTGAAAACAAAGTTGAATGGAAGAAATATCATAAAAGCTATTAACACCTATGCTGTCCCAGTCTTAAACTACTCATTTGGCATTATTAAGTGGAGCAAAACTGACATTGAGAACTTACAACGGAAAATGAGAGTTTTAATGACGAAAGCACGCATGCACCATCCAAAATCTGCAGTCGAACGTATAACACTTCCGAGAAATATGGGTGGAAGAGGACTCACAGACATTGGAAACCAACTTTGTCGGCAAGTGAAGAGCATGAGAATGTATTTCCACTCTGCGGCAAATACATCAAAACTGCATAAAGCAATTTGTGAAGCAGATATCTATACTCCGATAGAGCTGTCGAGACAGGATGTTGCGGACTTCTCATGCAATGACGGCCAAAAGAGAGATTTATGGATGGCCAAAGCTCTTCATGGAAGACATCCACATGAGATGAGCCAAGAACATGTCGATTTGAAAGCATCGAACTACTGGCTTATATCAGGACAGATCTTTCCAGAAACTGAAGGGTTTATGTTGGCTATTCAGGATCAAGTTATTCCAACGCGTAACTATTTGAAGCGAATTGTTAGAGATAGCAATGTGCAGAATGAGTTATGTCGTTATGGTTGTCCAACAGTGGAATCAATTCAACATGTTACCTCGGGTTGTACACATTTGGTAGGCACCGAATATAAACAGCGACATGATTCGGTGGCCAAAATTTTACATCAAGCGTTGGCTCAAAAATGTCGTCTTCTGACTGAAGATAAGGTACCGTACTTTAAGTACCAACCTATGAGTGTACTGGAGAACGAAGAGTGGCGCTTGTATTGGGATAGAACTATCTTAACGGACCAGACAGTGATTCACAACAGACCGGATTTGGTTGTGATTAACAAGTGTGAGAAACATGTCATGCTTATTGATGTTTCTGTCCCAAATACTGGCAACATTCAAAGCAAATACACTGAAAAAATTAGTAAATATGCAAATCTTGTTGAACCCGTTGAGAAACAGTGGAATATGAAAAGAGTCAACATTATTCCGATAATTGTTTCCAGCACCGGAGTCATCCCTAAGAGTCTGATTGGGGGCCTTAAGCAACTGGGTTTGAATGAAGACCTGTACAAACCCATGCAGAAGGCTGTTGTTATTTCAACAACAAGGATAGTACGGAAATTCATGGGAAACAACATATTATAAATTCTTTTTTAAAAAATAGATGTATTGTGCTCTGATTATGTATATCTGTGCAATTCATTCAAATGTACCAATAAGATGAGAAAGTAAAAACAATGATAATAATATTGGTTAGACCGCGAATTTATAAATTTTAAAACATGCGTTGTAGGAGCCCAAAACAGGTTCTTTCAGCATCTCAGTTAGGCTTTTTAAATGGTACAATAGGCACACATAAAACAGGAAACTTTAAAAAAATCACATTTTTACCATATACATATATGGTACGCTTTTCCAAGGAATATACATATATGGCAAGCTTTACAAGAAGTCAGGAAGTAGTGGCATGGAGACTTTTATCGCAAGATCTTTGTCCTGTATATTCGTTTCTCGTTATCTTACAGATTAACGCAACGTAAAATTAATATTCTTGTCTGTTGTGCCGACACATAAGAAAACAATTAAAAGATACCACAGACAAAAGAAATTAGAAAAATAAGTATCATTTTTAGCTTTTTAAAACAGGCAAAAATAGGTATTAATGTTGAAATAGGCTCTTTTAGGTGCTATAAAATAGACGGATTTTAGTTTTAATTAACCTAAAATGTACATTAAAAAACTTCATTTAGTACAAGGAACTCAGGAAAAACTTGGCTTTTTACCTAAATATCCGCGGCCTAATGATGATGTAGAGGATGATGACGATTATTGTCAACACATATTCAAAGAATAGTGGTCAACTGTTTAATATTTATTTATTCACCCGCACATTTAATGAACTTGCAATCAAGATTAATTGTAATTCTCTGAAATTCATGAGCCAAAATTCGGTTTTACGACGTCATTTGTCGTCAGCTTCAGAGCTTTACTATAGAGCGTGCGCACTCGTCAGCTGCCGAGTGACGCAATGCCGTAATATCACGCAAAGAGCACATAACCTCCCGTGTCAATCCTCCTAACCTCCTTGGAGATAATCGTATCATTCAAGAAATAATTAATTATTATATCTATCTTGTGGTAAATGAGCTCTTCCTTCGTCACTGACACCTATTCTCTCTCCAATTTTTAAGAGCAGTTATATTCGCCTTGCTTCACTGCCGACCATTATCTATGCCAAAGTGTAGTTGAATGCACTGGCTTCGCTGCAACTATCCAGAAGAAAGGAGTTCCCACGCTCGTACGAACAAATCTGATAAGAACTTTTATTCACCTCCGCCTGATTGTAGTATTGTAGTGCTTTTCTACTAAACGGCGTGCTAGAAGAACACTTCTCACCGTAGTTTGTCCACCAAACTGCGTTTTCTTGCAATGGAATGGGCGCCGTTCTTCACGGACCTTCTCTCCAAGTTTCCAACCCTTGATCTTCGTGCACAATGCAATGGAATAATATATAGCTAGTTCAATTTGTTTGTACGTATATCGTATGTTAAAATGCTCTTTTTTTAATCTGTTTGATGAAAAGCGCAGTGGTGTCACAAGCATAACGTTGCTTCGGAATGAGTTGGTTCCTTTAAACCTTGCATCTATGTTGGATCCGCTTTTCTGGAACGAACTTTCATCTACTTACATATTATGCTTCTGCAGTGCAGTTATTTGCATTGAAAGAAGTGAAAAATAAACTCACCTTTCACAATTTGTTACAGCCCTGACTGACAAACTATCACTGATAAGCGATTGTACCCTTTAAGCTGCATCTTTCCCTAATAAGTATTTCTCTCCAATTCTTTAACTATTCCAGAGTTTGATACAACATTTTATATGTACTGTGATAATTATGACGATGATTATTGCATTATTTTACGTGGAGATTATTTCAAACCCTAAGTTAAACTCTAAATGCAAAATCTATTTATTTTAATTTCAAAAAAATTGTTTTTTAATGTATAAACGTTACATTATCTGTTATTTCATTTGTAGGAAACTTCGTGAAATTCAATGTTTTCGGTATCGTTTCAAACTCCATTAAATAGTAGAGCCAAATGACACAATATAAGCTATTACATCCAAAATATTCTGCATTAACAAGGTTTGTATACCATTTATGTTGTTCAGTCTCACTAATATATGGTATCTCTGTTAATCGCGCAAGTTTTCTTGATACACGAGCTCCCTAGAATTTGCCCAACACTGAATAGCATGGCCCGTTCAGATACTTAGGTTCGACTCGGAACGGCACGTACCAATTTACAATGCTGCCAACATCCACCTCGTACCTTCAAAACAATTGTATTATTTCTCGTGGCACGCTTTTGCGCGTTCAGTTCTTGCTAACAGTTGGTACGCCCTTTTAAGTCGTGACGCAACCGCAGCCCTTCCCTCCCCGCACCTTACGCTGTTGAATATCAAGAAAATTGGCGCGTTAAGATGTTCTCTCAGAAAAAAGTCTGTTTTTTAACACATTGAAAATTATTTCAAACTCTATATAATTTATAAATTGAAAATTTGGAGTCCAGTGGTGAAATGTTTACAACGCTTTTTGGCATCAATGTTTTCAATTGTTATATTATTTAATTTATATTGCCTTACAATAATATGTTAATACTATTTTGTAAAATTTACCCGCTTTATTATATACTTAAATAAATATAATTATTGACATCCATACTTCTGGTAATTAAAGCAACCTACGCACCACCTAAGCTTTCCTCCTCGGAAAGCCATGGCTTCCTTCATCCATCTTGAAACTTGAGTCGCAAACGAAAGCATTTCTCCGGCTTAAAAAAAATTGCGGAGCGCGATGTCAGCTACAGCGTGCCAAGTGTGACATTGCTAATCCTTTTACTCTCTCTGTGACTCATCGAACATCAACATGGTCGTAATCAGAGTAGCTAGGATTAATGTCAAGAGAAGAGAGATTGATGCTCAGTGAAGACACTAGGAGACGGGAGCAAAAAGGTGGACTACCCTGGATATAGCCATGAATGAAATATCTCAAACTTATTATTGAACTTTATTTTTGGCCATTAAATGTTTCGTAACGGACGGACAGTTGGACGCCTAATACAGGGTAGTTAAATTATGCAAGGGTTCACCTGTAGTTAGGTAAACAATCCGTATTCTTGTACATGTGTTTGTTTTTGTTTTATAATTGACATTTCATCGATACACTTTCAAAATCGTATGTTCTAGTAATAATTTTCATTCTTCCTCTGGTTCTTACCGGTTTCTTAACCGCTACTTCGGTCTTCCGGCGCCTATTCTTCTTTTCCAGACTTCTCAGTTCTTCCAGGAATCAGGAGGTAATTTCCACTTCTCGATTATCTTTCTGATCTGGTCGTTTCACCCTGGTCTTGGTCTTCCTCTTTTTCTCCTTTCACTTGGTTGCCATTCTAATGATCTTTTTAGGAGTTCTTTCTAGTCCATTCTCTCTACTTGTCCAAACCAATTGAGTTGTTTCTTTTCAATTTCCTCTATAATATCATGTTGCATTTTCATTATCTCCTTAACGCGTTCGTTTCTAATTTTTTCCTTTCTAGATATTGCTGCCGCTCTTCTGAGAAAATCCATTTCCTGGGATCTCAATTTTCTTTTCTGTTGTTCCCGAAGTTCCCATATTTCTGCTCCTTACAATGTAACACTTTCAATCATACATTTAGATATTCTAAGTTGTTCCCAAGTACTGTATGGCCTCTGCTGTTCTTATTGTTTCTCCGTTTTCCATTGTCTGCCTAGTGCCCAGTATACTGTTTTATAGATTCAGGTTCAGTCCCCATTTCTCATAATCTTCTTTTATCTTCCTAGACATATATTAATTATCTTCCTGTTCTTACGCCATCAGCAGTTGATCATCAGAAAATTGTAGGGCATAGAGTGTTTTGTTACCAAGTTGTATTCCCATCCCAGCACATTTTTTCCGTACCTGTAACACCGCATAAACATATATTTTAAAGACGGTGGGTGACAAACAGCATTCTTGCCGTAGCCCTTTTCACATAGGAAATGTTTGGGTAATCTGTTTTCCAACTTTAATTTTTCCCTTTTAATCTATATACAAATCATTCACCTCATTGATTAAGACTTTATTCGCGTTAATATTATTCAAAATTTCCCATAACTTTATGACTTGTACACTAGGTCTTTGCTATATCGAGGAAGACCATATGAAGTTCTCTTCCCGTTTTCCATTTCTTTTGAATCACCTGGGACAGACAAAACGGGTTATCTTGCAAGATCGACCCGCCCTAAAACCATTTTGTTCTTCTTCTTCGTACTCCTTGTATTCCTCTTCTATTAATTCCCCTAACATTCTTCCACATGCCATACTGAACGTGTTTGTCACTGCTACCCCTCTATAATTTGCATACATGTCTTGCCTTTTCTTCTTATAAATTGGTGTTATATAAGCCATCATTTATACACATACTAATTAGCTTCGTCATCATCCGCATAAGCTTTGGTGTTACATTCTTGATCAATTCGCTTGGGATTTCCCCTGAACCCGGAGTCTTACCGCCTTACATTTCTTTGATACATCTTTTAACCCTCTCTTCATTTACTGTAATTTCTGTGGCCGGAGATATTTTTTCCCTTCCTGTATTTCCAAGAAAATCTTACCTCCCTTCATTTAATAGTTTTCTAAAGTATTCTTCCCATTTACTTACAGATATACTTTGTCAGCGGACTTTTTCCATTTGGGGAAATTTGATCTATTTTATGAACTTCCAAATTTCGCTTCTGGTTAGTTCCACCTATGTATATTTCTACTTCTTGACGTGACGTGACGTGCGCTCCCATGATTGTTGCTTTTCTTTCCTTATCATGTTTCTAACTCTATTTCGTTGGATTTTACATTCCTCCATACTTTCTTCTTTCTTGGTTCTCAACCATTTTTCATACTTCTTCTTCTATATTTCCCGCTCCACGTCTTGAGTAATCCTCCCTCTCTTTTTCTTATTTAACGGTATTTCTCCAAGTGATTCTTTAGCCGCTTGATGTAGACTACCTCTGAAGTGATCATATATCTCCTTATTTGATCCAACTATGTCTTCAATCAGTATATTATCCAATCCGTTTTGAAATAAACACCTTTTACTGGGTTGTGATAGACCCTCTACATTATATTTTCTACTTTTACTATTTACATTTTTGTCTTCCTTATGTTCTTTGATCTCCATTTCCTTTCGTCTTACAGGTGGAAACATAATTTTGTCCTTCACTAGAAAATGGTTGAATCTACATTCTGGGTCTCTGTGTATCCTGACATCCATTACTTTACCAGTTAAATAATGTCTAGTAATTACGTAATCGATCACAGACATCCTTCCTCTTACATTATCTTCCCAACCTTATCTTAATGTTCGAAGCGACCGTTTCTTATTGTAAGTTTATGCTGTTCACATAGTTGAATCAAACTTCTTCCATTCGAATTTTCCACCTCTTCTCCATGTTGTCCAACAACTTTTGAGCTCTCAGATTTTCCCAATCTATCATTAAAATCGTCCAATAAAATAGTTCTCTATTTACCTCACATTTACCGATTACCCCATCTATTTTTGAATAACATTCCTCTAAAATACTAGAATATTCATTTTCTTTCGGCGCATACACTCCTAGAATCATTATTTTGTATTTAAAACTTTCTAAATTTACTTCAATTAGCCTCTCGCCTATAGCTTTCCAACATTTAATATGGTTTCTGAATTTATTTTTTATGACTATGGATATCCCTTTACTATCTCTCTGGTCTTTTGGTACTTCGCTCCATATATGAACTTAGGGTCGAATCTCTTCTATACCCAAGCCCTTTTTCTTTGTCTCACTTAAATTTGCAATATCCTTATTTAAATCTTGAAGTTCCTTAATTATCTCCTGTACCTTAATCCCCGATCTTGAGTATTCCATGTTCCAATATTCATTATCTATTTTCTTTACCTAGTTCGTCTCCGGTTGCCGTCCGTTTTCTCATGAGTACGCCTTTTAGCATTTATAGTTTTTTACAGGGACGATAAGGAGCTGGCCCATCGTCCAAACAATAGAGAAAAAAACGTTCACTTCCTAACTCACTTTCCTAACCCACCCATTTTTCTTTGCTTGTTTTCTTTTTTCATAATATCTAGTGAACCCAACAAGCATTAGGAAGCATCTAATTCCTTGCAAAACTTCCCTTTTCCCAAGACTAATAAAAATGCTTCTAAAACGATTCTTGCAAATTACATTAATAATATATTTTATTAATGAAGTTTTAAATAACCTTGGAAACTAGGGAAGAATATTTATCAAACACGTCCTTGGAACTTGATGGTGGCCTGCTGCACCTCAGTTGTCGTTGGCAAGCAGGGTGGTTGCTTACAAACCCCTAGCGTATCCCAACTGACAAGTTGTGTAATGAGGAAACCCTGTGGAGGGTTTCTGTGAGAGTAGTTGCTGTTGTCATCGTTCGTTCTTGTTACCATTATACTCTTATTATCTTCGCCGCAGTCTCTGACTCCGCCATTGATCGAGATCCCTCTGCAGCAACATTTGAGCACCCTCGAACCCCCTGAGCTCTCGCCCTCGTAACTTTCAGGTCAAAAGGGATGATGCCCTCCTCAACATTCCTGAGCGATGGCCCTCGGGGCTTCTTCGAGCTCCAAAGAGATCCTGTGTGCGCGTTTTCCCTACTATGTAGATTTAGCGTACTAATTAAAGTTAAATACAATTACCTCATGAAGATAGTTTCTCATTCAAGCATATGTATTTATTAAATTAATTTGTAGTCGTTTGAAAGATATTTTGAATTTCATTTTAATAAGATATTTTAGTAAAAGATGTGAATTTAGCTTCTCAAATTGGCAAGTCTCAGGAATTCATTCAGCTACCACGTTTATCTTATAATCAGTATTTCATTTGCAACAACAGTAAGGGAAAGATTGACTCAAAACGTATTGGAGGAAAGATTATTTCGCTTTAAATCACATAAATTTCTTGAATTAAATTAATTAACGCGCGTTTCTTCGTACTTAAGTTAGTCGAATAGAGAGTTGAATCCAGATGAAATGTCAAATGTAATTTTGTACTCGTCACGTCCTTTTATAAATAGCATACAATTATAAACCTAACATTTTTATCATAAAACATTAACCTTTACCAGGCAAGTATATTTTTTTCCCTTCCTTATCTATAAAATCCAAGCCAACAAGATTTACAAAAATAGCTGTTCATATGCGAGTGAATGCTAATGAGTGTATGTAATGCATAAACTGAGCTGTAAATTATATTTTACGCAAGCGTATTTTCGCTAATTTATTTCGGCTTCAAGAGGAATTTCCGGACTATATTATGCAAAATATCTTGAGGGGGAACTCCAAACACCGAGAGTCCGTTTGCAGTCGAGAGCAAGTGCACGTGTTGTGCATATCCGCGTGCTGCGAGGCGGAACTGTAAAGTGGTGCACTGCGATAATGCTATTGGGAAAGGCCCCTAACACTTTTACGGCGCATTTTATGAGGATTGTCGCGTGAGCTTATGCTCCGTGCGGCAGTACATAAATGAGGGCGGCAACGCGAAGTGCAGCGGCGCGGGTTGCGAGTTCACGGTGACAGAAGTCGCACTTCTGGCGTGCAATTACGAGGATTTAATGACGTCACAAGCGCCGCTTGCACATTGTCATTACAGCATCCCGCCGGATGAGGAGTTCACGTGATGTCGCGGTGGACGTCTAGTGATGAAACGGATCGAAAAAGATATTTGAGAGAGTATTAAAAAGTGCGTAACGAATGAATGAACTGGTCTTAGAGCCACCAATAACAATGAAATTGCCTTCCTCATTACGTTATATTTAATTGCATCACTAAATAACTTGCTTAGCATGGCGTCTCCAGCGCATCCATACTAAAATGATTATTTCTCCTACGCAAATTCTCAATAAAAGGACGTTTTTATATTTTTCAAATTCGGTTACCTTCAGCTATTGAAAGTTACCTGAAAAAATATCGTTAGAAATACTCGGCTTAAAATTTTTAAGTTTCATTACAAAATTAGATGTAATTGTCGACAATCTGAGAATTAAGTTGTAACGGTACGTGTTAGTCGAAACCTAATGGTAATTCACAGCTTTTCATCCATGAGGTGTATTGAACTTCCCTCTCAAAAATTCAAGACTAGTTTAATATTGCACATATTTCACTCACTATTATGCGAAAATTACTAAAATTTCCAAAAATTATGCATGACCTTAATGAGTGAAATAATAATGAAGAACAAATTTCATTTTAAAGAAAATGTATCTTCAATATTGTGGTTGAAGGAAAACGCCGAAAAAATTCAAATGTTTGCAGTTTTCAAAATTTTAGAATTAACAGTAAAAACACTTATGGCATTTTTATAGTGTATTTTGCACTCTTCTTAAAACAAATAAAGAAACAAATTGGAGCCACTTTTGAGAATATTTCGAAAATTTCCCAGAGGCTTCAAGTAATGTACCCCTCAAGAATTATAGAATGTTATTGAAAATCTCAGAGCGTTGAGTGGGGACATATCGACAGGTAAATATTCAGTTTGGAAAATATCCTACGCATAATTTAGGCCCTAGGTTCACAGACGAAAGACGAACAGTCAGAAACAGACGGACAGAGAGACGGACTAACGCATGGTCAATCGTTTTAAAAAAAGGTATTTGAGGGACCCCATAACGTGCATTTCCTTTGAAATTTCGAAATCGATTTGCCTCAGCAATACATAACGTTCTCTTTACTGTGTGTATTACTCCGTTATACGTATGTATACCAGAAAGTAAAATTAAAATGGGTAGTAGGAGAGTATCATGTTCTTGAAAAAGAGATTCATGATGTCATTAGAAAATTTAGGAATGACAAATTCTAAGTATCTCAAGAAAAATTACCTCTACATTTGATTTTCTCCTACTGAAAGCAGAGATGATAAAACAGTAAGGGTAAGAGAAGAAAACATGACGTAGAATACGAACGCCATTAAAGGAAGAAAAGGAATCGCAGATCAACTAAATACAACGCGTACGATATTTTAAGAGGAAGGGGAAAACACACGAAAGTGCAATTTTTTTGGTGATTATGTAAATGCGTAATTAAATTTAAATCTTGCCATGTTGAAAATTGGCATAGGTTACTATTTGAACAATACACCTTGGTATTATATATTTATATTATGACGGCAGTAATGTTTAATAATTCAAATAAAAAATGATATCGCTATGAAAGGTATTTTGAATTCTATGTACAAAATTCCTCGGACGTCCGCCCTCCAGAGATCACAGCATTCCAGCCGCTCTCGGTGCGGAAAGGTCACAGGTAGCGGCAGCGTGAAAAAGCAAAAGGCTTACGGCAGAGGCCCGCCAGCATCTGAGGGCGACGACAGGTGAAGGGCGGCGCCGCCCGCGCTCCTCCGACGACCCGCTCGCTGGCTCTCTCATCCGCCCGCCACAGCAGAGCGCAGCAGAACAGGGCGGTGGCAGGGGGCGGAATCTGAGGGCGACGACAGGTGAAGGGCGGCGCCGCCCACCCGCCACGCGTTCGCCCCCGCGCCCGTCGCTCAACGCTTGATGAAGCGCACAGGTCGTAAACGGCAGCTGGAATTTATAACCCGCGCCGGGAGCCCAGGGCGAGTGAGCGAGGGGGAAGGGGGAGGAGAGGAATGGGCAGCGGAGCGGAGGGTGGCGAGGAGGAGGTCGGCGGCCTTGGAGGTATCGGTGCTCTGATTCGCCGCCCATTAAAACAGCCCCTAAAACCCTTCCCCAAGCGCAACAGCACGTACGAGGTTCTATCAACTACATGAATAGCCCTAATTACACACACGACAGGGAGTAAATTTTCTGAAAATCCAACCTACAAGTTAACATCATAAAAACAATACATTAGTGTGATTTAGAGATCGTATTTGAAATTCTTGGTATATTTTGCTGCTGGTGAAATTAAAAGCTTATATACTTACACTTAAACTTCTCTTCCAAATTCCTTTATTCCGAATAGAAGCAAATAATAGAATCATTAAATAAATAAGGTTCCTGAACTTTTATTATATTTCCTTATTTGCGAGGACATTGACGGGAATTCTAATGTAATTAGTAAGTAGTTCGTAGTTTTGAATGAATGCTGAAAAATTGTTCTGCATACCAGCATTGTTTTAGCTCGAACATATAAAATTATATTATCTTAGACCGCATCCAAATGAGCACTCAATTAAATGCTTCGGTGAACCGACATTTTATACTAAAAAATAATTTTCCACACGTTACAATTTGTACTTAAAAGAATCTTAACCTATTCTTCTCTATTTACCACTTCAAAGGGTTCATCAACTCATTAACAAACATCGTTTTTGTGTGCATAATAATTAGTTTCTGCTCTTTTATCTTATAAAAAAATCTTATAAAACGTTCGGGAATCAACTGACTTCCGCACGAACATAGCGGTTGATAACACAAACCCGCGAAAAGGAGGGCGTATTTATAACTTCAAACGTTTAAGGCGAGTTGACCTTTCACTACGAATGTCCAATTTCATGGAAGAGCTTCGGGCTACGCGATTAACATAAAACATCCTTAACAACACATATTTTTCAACGTATTTTACACCTAATTACTTTTTAGCCGTACACGTATTGCAAAGTTGATTATACACTTATTGGAAGTTCATGACGAGACTCTGACCTTGGGCAAACGCAATTGACGTATATTGCCCTTGAGCTTGTCGCATGAATAATTTTAAATTAATTTTATGACAAAATGCTTTTTTAATTAATGAAAATGACCCATTCGAACTACGAAGCAAGTGCCCTCGTTCCGACACTCACTCTTTGCTTTCGTTCACCGATCTTTTGACGTAAAAGTCCAATATGTGAAGACCTGAATTTTCTTATTTCTGAAATTTTTACCACGATTATTCTGGATCAATAAACATTTTTGCACACTCTTTATTATACACATATTATACGCATTAATATACACATTAGTATACCAATGAATGCTTTCTTACCCTGTGTAATATTTTACCACTCTTTATTCTTGTGTACAATGCAACGTAACATTTGAGATCGATCGATTTCCTACCACAGCTTATTACTGCACATTATAACTTCCTATAAACTGAGTTTTCACATCGAGTCTCTCACCTCTTCTTAATGCTTCGTTGTATCAGTTGCGTCCCTGACATGCAGAGAATCTCTCTCCCCACTTGCGTCCGCCAGCAGAAACAACGTTTTATAAGATAAGGGAAAAGAGCAGAAACTAATTATTATGCACACAAAAACTATGTTTGTTAATGAGTTGATGAACCCTTTGAAGTGGTAAATAGAGAAGAATAGGTTAAGATTATTTTAAATACAAATTGTAACGTGTTGAAAATGATTTTTAGTATAAAATGTCGGTTCACCGAAGCATTTATTTGAGTGTTCATTTGGATGCGGTGTACCGGACAAACGCACAAACGGACGCACGGACGAACGAACCCACGGACGAAGATGCACGGACACTCACAGTTACTCAAGTACTATATAGGAATCATATTTATTGTTTGCTTTGTTTCCATAACAGGTCCTTTATGTGTCATAAATTACAGCGTATACATCTCAGAAGTACTCTCATGAATGTGCAACGCGATTGTTGACGGAAGCAATGTGTTGCACGAGCTCATTTGTAATATTACAATACAACAATTTTTATCGTCGGTCATAGTTCTTATAAATCAGTATATTAATCGGTCATAATTAACTCAAAAATCAACATTGTGGTTGCAAGAGCAAAACTAAACTGAAGAAAGGAAAAGGCTGAAAGGAAAGATAGTATATCTTGAATTCGTCATCCTTGCTCTCTACAGTAGCATATCTTTCAATTAAGTCCATATGTCAAACAATTTCGTTTTACAATTTTATATTTAACAATATTCATGAAATGCTAACCTCTAGTTGTGGGACATATATTCTTCAGTGGTAAATTTATCATCCACTAGATCTATGGCGACAGACCGATCCTTCTCCGTCGCTCGACTAGGCTATTCTCCAATCATTTTGTTTCTGTGCTCTCATTGGTGCTTCCACTTATTATCGATCCGTACATACTTATCTTGAAGGCGACCAGAGTCTCCGGCATGCTTGTGTTTTCACAGGGAGGGGATGAATGAAGAAAAGTTTTGTCGTGGGTCGCACTTAGTACAAACTGTCAGAATTGGGAACACGGCACAATAATTTATTTGGAGCACTGCTTCAAGTAAACCACTAACCACATATGTTTGCGGCGACCAACATCAAATGTATCATAAATGTTGTGGCACTATGGGTAACCAGTGAATAAATTTTGATTCATTAACGTAATGAAGAAATATTATGCGGACTGGGCGGACCATGAAATTCGAAATATATGTACGAGCAAGCACGCTCTTCTCTGTGATATGTGGGCACTTTGTATATATCGAAATATTTCCAGACCTTCAAATCTCATACAGAAAGAAAATATTGAATCACATGGAATTATAATGCTTATCTAATGATGGAATAACATGTATATGTCTATCTGTCCGTCCGTGCGTCCTTCACTCACTGTTAAACCCCTTGAGATGAAACTATCGAGACAAATGAGGTGTCATTCGTTTCTTCGTAATTTCCAGGTAGATAAAATATCCGTTTTAGGTAATTCATCCAGACCAGTATAAGGTATTTTTCTGAAAATATTTTTGTTGCATTTTCAGCAATTAAAACGAAATTTGGGTGATTTACGGCACCTGCAGAGTTTATATAAAATAGATCAATCAATTCCTCCCTACTTCCCAAATGGATTGACTAAGAGATTTCAGAAGAATTCTAAAAAAAAGTGTTTTTTATGGTTTCAAAGCAGCTACGAGGACGTTGGTAAAACGCTGTGCATTGCTGCCTTCCATTTCCGGCATTTACAGGATTTGTCACGACTTGATTTATCAGACTGACGATATTTGATACGAATTTTGTATTGAAATAAAAAGTTTAACAAGTATTTAAATACTTCTTTATTAGTCTACATTGTTTTTATGTCTATTTCTATGTCCAAAAATGGACGAGCCTGACAACTGTGATATGTTTAAAGTTTATTTTTATGATTAACCTGCAAAACAAATAAAACTTTTTAACATGTAAATATCCGCCCGAGGCGCCACGCTGATTTAATTAAATCCCAATAACGATTGCAAAATATTAACAGTACAAAATTAATATAGTTTTGTAATTCTAAATTTACTATATTGTGACCGTACTTACCTCCATTCCCCAATTAAGGATTCAAAACTACCTGGGCAAGTACTTACCGCACATTAAAATTTTGAATGAATAACATGCTGTAGTCTAGAATTATCAAGGACAAGAGATCGTTCAAGGGGGGTGCGCCTTTACTAGGATGATGTTGGTTTTGTTTTTGTCACTTCTCTTATTGGATTCATTAGGCATCAATATACTCCGTACAATTATTTATTAGCTCACAAAGAACAAGAATGCTTAATAAATAGAAAGACCTTCATTACATGATCGAATAATAATAATAATAATAATAATAATAATAATAATAATAATAATAATAATAATAATATAACTAACATTACTATTAATATACACATTGTTATTCAGGAGCTCCCATGTTCTTATATATTAATAATACATCAATATTCTGTCTCCTTCTGTTTTATTCTCAGTTCTACGTTTGCCCCACCACTAAACAATGACAATACACTCGCCGTTCATTGAACATCTATAATCAGTTATCATTATCCCCTCTTCCCATTCTACGCAAGTTAACGCGTGTATGACTGCAGTAGTTCAGTTCACCTCTCACAAGTATTCCGAACTTCGTTGCTTATCTGTTATTCTTTCACTCCCGCCATGGGGAACAGCGCCGTCACTGCAAATGTCCTTGAAGCCGCCGGTCCGGGCTGGTCGCTCGTCGCCGTTGTGGCCGCCTTTTTCCCCTCGCTGCCGCCGTGCGTTATCCAGTGTTCTGCCCCTTCATCATTCACTCTCATGGCGATTCACTGGTTCGGGATCGTTATTTTCTCCACACGGTACTAATTTATGGTCCGCATACATCACCACAGCACGTGCTTTCACTCTACCTTATAATTTCCGTCCATTGGCGTTCTGAACACAATAACGTCCAATCTTGTATTATTGTCCGATATTCCGGGCGTTCGTCCAAACATGTAATAGCATATCCACACACCTCAATTCCTTGATGCTACTCGATTTCACCATCTCACCTTACCAGCGTTACACAGCACGTCCACATCACCCGCCATCATTCCCTCCTCTTTTCTGACTGCCGCGTCCCACCGGCCGTGACTCGTTCTTTGCCGTTCCCGGAATCGTTCCTCACGTAGACCGATTTGCGGCCTCTTCCACGCGCCTAATTCGAATTGGCGAACTCTCTCGTTTTTGAGTTGATGGTCAGATGACCGTTAGGTCATTATCAAAAAATCCCCTTCTCTAGCCTCACTGTCTCTTTAAGATTATATATATATATATTATATATATATATACACACACACATATATATACATATATATAAAGATATTTTATTGCAATATTTGAACATTTTTTATGTTCACAAAAGAAAAATAATGCCTCCACATTTTACTCCCTTATGCTTTGATATTTATTAATACTTATTGTTTACAATTTTCTATTGTTAACTCTGTACTCATAGTTATTTTTCTTTTATCTATATTGGCTAACGCACTTAATATTGCATTATTATAATTTAACCCTCCCGTCTAACGAGATGGTCTACAGCAGCCGTCGGGACCTTTTAACAACCAAGATGCCTGCTTCGCTTGCAAACTCTGGCGGTCTCGGTTCGTCACGTGACATGAATCTGTATCATTAAAAACATCCTAAATATCCATGAAGTCTTCAGGGGAACAACGTTTTGCATTGCTTTAATGTGGCAGATGTTAAGGCCAAGCTTTGAATTCTATGAAGTTAGTTCAACAAAGATTAGCGAATTTGAAGAGATGACCACAGGAACTACATCAACAGATACCGCCACATGACGCTCATTGTTCAAAACCTGGTGTTTCCTCTGCTTCTTGGGAACGAAGGCAGCTATATTTCGCTCTAAAGGGGTAGCTATGTCAATAATAATCCCTTTCCGTGAAATTTCGCCAACCCATAGTATGTTCTCCGATCTGTGGTGACAGGAAAATTCCACAAGATCTTGCACCGTTTCGATTCCAAATCTGAGTCCAGCTTGAACTTCTTATATGTAGCCCATTTCTCTAACATCTCGTACTTTTCTCAGACCTCTCAGGCCCTGATGGACTATCGCAGCAACGTTGTTGTGTCGATTCATGTATTCTTTTTGTGCCAAAGCAGAGCATCTACCCTTTATATAAAGCCATGAATTCGATTCAAAGGCCCTAGTACAATCGACTCCCCCTACAGAGATGCTGCGATGTCTGCGATTCTGCGATATTCAGCATAATGGCTAGTACAGATGTAAACATCCAATATACTGTGGGAAGGCATTTAATAAGCCGGTAGTTGATGGGAGGCTTAGGATAGGCAGATTTACTTATCCTTAAAGTACCTTCTTCAATAAAAGACGGAGAAATGAAAGTAGGATCGTTGAATGCGACTTAAAACCTCCTGCCCAGAATCGAATGAGTTTACGGCAAATACTTCTACCAAACTTTTGTAGGCCATCAGTACCTGTTGCTTTCAAATTCTCGTCTTCCTGACTGAAGATCTCTCTCTGTGGAATTAATATTATGCGGGCATATTTGAGATATCACAGTACTTCTCTTCGTCCTCCGCTATCTAGTAAGCTCCATTATCGTGGGTTTGGGGAATGATCTATGTATTACCCCAATATTCGTTTATCTTGGAGATTTTCGTTGTCGTTTCTGGCAACTTTCTTCGATTGCAAAATTTATTCTGTTCACTTAAATACATATCATTTCTCGTTTACATTCGTTTCATTTCTCGATTACTTCATGTTCGACACTCAAAGACTCCGATGCGCTGTTTCAGTTACTCATGTCTGTCTCGAAGCCTTTCCTCGAAATTTGGAGGAGTTCTCATTTTTCGTCCAATCGTCTTCACAGCATTGAAAACCTTTCTACTTGCGTTCTCAGGGGATGCAAAGATGACCGGAGTGCCCACAGTCCGCCGGAAACTTTTAATCTTGCATTCAATGTGCTTCAACAACGGAGGTTGAGGAATCGTTGGGCTTAACGAACTGTACTGTTTCTCTGAATGTTTTAAACTAACCCTTGACAAGTTTTCCAAGTCTCTGTCTAAAAGTAAGCGCTGCGCAAGACACATAGCTTACCAATTCCTCAAGCTTCAAACCGCTTCCTCAAGATGTGGTTTTCCACATCCACCTTCAGTAAGTTTATGACAGCTTCCTTCACTGCTTTTGTATACGAAACGTATCTCACACGCTGGATCCGTGTTGGGTAAGATGCCATGAAAATATGTCTTCATAGCTTCGTAATGCCAAGTCCAAGAATATTGCACAGACACTTAGACACATATTCATTAGAATTCATCTCCACACACCATCCTGATTAGCTTGCAGATCTTTATTCATAAATTTCCTTCGTGCATCAACACATAAAGATTCTCTAACGATCTTCCTGATGATACTAATTTTTGCAGTTGAGGGAAAATGTCTTACAATGATTTTGCGCTGCTGGTCGCACACTCTCTGCTCGAACACCGTCATGTCAGGAGGCAACATTAACCATTCTTCGTGAAATCGCATCCTGTAACCCTCCATGTCCGCTTCAAGTCTGGTAGCCAGAAAGTACGCACACATAATGGAGATATTTAGCTCCTTAGTTCATTTCATTCACAGTTGTTGTTTTGTTATTATATTTATACTATATAACTATTTACCATTTATATTATATTATAATTATATTAATTGTTTTTGTTTACCTGGTTGTATTCTCAACTTAATTCCCAGAGCTTTTTTTCTGAAACCTACAAGAATGAATTCAGAACGCGAAGTATTATTTTCTATTTCAAAATAATTCTTCATCTCTCTCATGAACTAGCTTGATTAGTCTGTTTTAGCGAAGTTCTCTGAGACGGGCTTGGTTTCTCGTCTGTATGCAGGCATTGTTTTGAAATACATTCATCGTCCAATCCTATGTTGTTCTTCCATTTAATTCCACATTCTTCGATCATTTTTTTCACATTGTAAATTCTCAGGTCCTTCCGGATGGTCTTATTATTTTCTCTGCACATTCTTGTTTCTATAGGATTAACCTCAAACATTTCATCTCCGTGTACTCTAATGTAGGTTTTCCAACTGAAGATTCGAGTTTTATTGCCGCAACAATCCTATAAGTTTGTTAATTTTCAATATTGCCTTATCGAACATTACTTTTTTGCGTTCTATTTATTGTGCCACCGCGGGTAAACCTTTCAATTATTCAACATAATTTCGCATAAACACAATAATATAAAATTACTCAATTATTTTGCAATATTCTATTGCGAGTTTGCATCATAGTGAATTGTAACCATGTAATGAAATGTACCTGTTAGTTTTTGTAATTAGTATATGCAAATTGTTGGGCTTGATATTTGGTATTTTATGAAAATTGTTTAAAACTCTGTAAATTGTTTTAATGAGCTGTCATCTAATACTACTAGCATGAAGTTTCTTACAAAAGTAATATGTAGTAATAAATTACAGAGTCAGCATAGTTTTGGAATCTCCCGTATGTTGTATTTTTTCTTTTCTTTCTCATTCTTCCAGGGAATACACTAATATCAACATTATTCAACTAATGACTGAATTATTGTTTTTCCTTTTCTCTAATAGAACGTTATTTCAACTTTAATGTTTATCCAAGTTTTAATTGTTAAATCTTATGCAGAGTTAAGGTACAAACATGTCCTATATTTCCTGTTGTTTTTTTTGTGTGTGTAAACGAAAAACATAATAAGGGATTTTTATTTCTGGGCGTTGATTGTGTGTCTCTCAATATTAGACGAGGACATTAAATTTCATGTTGCTGTGTCCGTAATTCATCTGTTAGTTCCATACCCAACCCTCACATGACGGTAAAATTATGGCCTATCTTTCGCGGCGCGCTTACCATTCATTCTATTCACATCATTGTAATTTCACCAGTCACAAAACAAACGCTACGCGTTCGCAAGCATACGATTGTAAACACACATGCAGAACTGCGCTGGAAAACGCTCATTTGCCAAAATATACTATAATACGACCTATAAAATCTATATCTTGCCAAAACAATCTATATATATATTATATCTATATATCTATCATCTATATCATATATATATATATATATATATATATATATATATATATCTTGCCAAAATATGCTATAATACGATCCGTATCTTCCCTCTCAAAAGACTCTACCTTCCTCTAACAATCCAGCATTAGTTAATTATTCTATGAATATTTTTACAACCTCTTTAACTATAGTTATTTCTTTTTTGACTACCACAACGTCATCCTCTTCCAACACTATATTCATGGTTTCATATCTTTCATCATTAGTAGCATTTCTTCGTCTGGTCTCGGCCGAGAGTTTCTCTTCACCTCGCGCTTTTCCCCATTGTTATCACACGTTTATTCTCCCCTTCTCTTCTTTTCAAGCTCTGAAGTAAAGTCACATCCCTTAAGTATCCATGAACACTGGCAACTCATGCTTTGGTTACACGGTTGCACAATCCCCACATAATCGAAAAATATTTTATAATATGTTAGGAATATACATTCTCGTTAATGACATTCAATTTACAAAATATTTCAGCAATATCGATGTGTGTAAAATCATTTTGAAACCAAAGAGTGCCCAACTAGCGCTTTCTACGGCATCTGGTGCCCTCCCACGTATTGCACCACCCTCTTGGCTCTTGCCCCTATTACTGTGTTTATTGAGTTTCCTCTTTCACCTTACGCTTCAACACGCTCCAATATAAGGTCTTCGGTGCGGCAATCTATGGATGAGGGATTTGGTTGTCGAGCGCTGCGCGGTGTTCCGAGAAGAATCCCAATTTTCCCTCTTGGTCTGACACTGTAACTTAATTTTATTAATGTTGCGTGTTATCGAAGTACACAAGTTAAGTCAATTATTATCGGAGTTGAATGCATTATTTATGATGTTTGGAGAATTAATTTTCTTTTGGTTATGGTTTTTGATTCAAAATGTAGAAGATTTAACCGTTGTGTAAAGTTGGCCATTCTGGAAGGAAGACCCTTTCTGCCTCTCACTGCTAGCGATGTTGTGGGTGTAGAATATATTTATTACAAGATGTACTAGGATAGTAAAATTTTGTAAAAAATATGCCAAAGTAATAGTGCTCATTGCCAAGTGCTGCAGTGCGAACACCGTATTTTTGAAACCAAGTTCTTTTTTGTTTTGAGTGAATTCTACTATCACCGATTGTCTCAATGCAGAACAAATACAAAAATTTAAGTGTCCAGTGAATATCAAAGCCACGTGCGAGAAAGATGTATATTCCTGAGACGGACACTACGCATAAAATGTTTCAATAGATTTACTTTTATTTAACTTAGTTTTGAATTAATTTCATGAATTGCTTACATTTTCTTATATATCAGCATTATGGATTTTGGAAATTATATTTCCGCCATTCGATGGAGGTGCAACCTTGCAGTCTGGGGTACCAACCGCTATTGTCCTTGAATATGCTTAATTCACGCTCTAGATACACTTCCTCCGACTGCACTCTCATTTCTGTATTTTATATCTATTGTTAGTTTCTTGTAAGTTAACGCACTTCCGATTTTTCTATATTTTTTTATCATGGTATTCCTTTATTTCGTGTTTCCAACTTCTACTTTTCCTCTTACCCTCTACGGAGGTCCTAGGTTCGAGTCCTGACGGCGGCAGGATTTTCGACACTAGCTCTTCAACTAGGTCGAATTCAGTCGCTGTCTGGATGAGAATTCTAGGGGCCGGCTGCTCTGATCGGTAGTTTTCCGTGGTTTCTCCGATCAACACCAGGCGAATGCCGGAGCAGTACCCTACCAAACGGGCCACGGACCACCCGTGATCTGTCCGTCCTCTTCCTTGTCGTATCCTCTCCCGTTACACACACACACTTACACTAACATGCACTACACTACTACATATTCTGGGAGACCGGTCGGGAGCTTAGAGCTTGCCCCGGCTGGGGCGGTGCCCCGCTGTTGGGAGAATCCTGATTAGGGGCTATCACTAGCTGACGGTAGGTCGGCGCCGGATCTCGTCATCCGGCGGGGGAAGATCACCGTCATCTCCTGAGAGAAAAAACATGCACTACACTCACGGGACTAATGACCAAAGCAGTTGCACCGCCCGGAAACACAAAAAAAATCAATCAATCAAAACCTCACCCTCTAATTTTTTCAGATAATTTCCACATCTCCATAAACATAGCAGTCCTTTTAAGCAACTCCCCTTTCATTCACTATCCTCTTTATCTTTTTCTTTCCCATGAGCTATCTCTCATCACCTTCCCGCCTTCTCTTCGCGCTTCCTCGTCCGTGTCGGTATCACACCACTCGTTTCCACCCCCCGTCCATTGGACGCGCGTTCATTATTCGCGCGAAAAAAAATTGTCTGGCGACGTGCGCGTGGGCGGTGGAGTGCGAGTGGGCGGGGCCGGGAGTGGGGGTGGGAAAGCGGGAGATGAACGCGGCGGCCGCGCGGAGGCGCTCATTTTCCTGCGGGAGTGCGCATGCACGCGCGCGCTCTGGCGCTCGCCGCCGCGCCGCGCCGCGCCGCTCCACCTCCTGCTCGTAATTCAATTCGCACAATATTGCGCGTCGCGTGCGCCATTCGTTCCCGCGCCGCTGGCCGATTTACGCGGCGCGCGTAATTAGAATATCTGTGTGATTTATCGAATTTTAATTCATCGCCGACGCGACGGTCACAACAAAGCGACGCGGGAAACGAGACATTTGGGTCGAAATTTACATTTGTTTTTGTGTTCGCTGGTCGTGAGCGCTGGCGATCGCGAGCGTCGGGTGCGAATGAACGGTGGCACAGCGCGGAGTTATTCGATTGGCTCTCGCGAACGCTATCGCGCGCGGAGAAGGATGTTTTTATTTATTTTGATCGTTATATAATGCACTGCATATTCCATTTTACTCGTTTGTTGTGAGGGCGCGAATTTTCCCGATGATATCACACCATTCAGAAATCAAATCTCGATTTCCCTCGATGACGGTTCCGTTGGTATCGCCGTATTGAATACTAATAGTGGAACAAGTCCATTGTTCTATGTGTGAGATTGTGAACACGTAAAGGCGATTACAACTGATGAATGTTTGCAAACGCGTTACAAAGATCAAGGGCACGCAGAGCTCACGCAACAGATTTTTACAATTGTAGTAGTTTCCACACATTACTCGCCAAGGTCAGAACGGATTTTCTTTTTTTAACTATGCAAAATTAACTCGTATATGCTGATATGCTACAAGTTTATTCTCACATACTGACTCAGCTAATGACGGTGTGAAAGGAGCTGCTAATCACAGTTCATCTTCCAGAATATTTTTTTCGAACCTTGGGTTTATTGATGTTATTGAGGAGAATTTGGCACATGAATTGTTATAGTTGCTTATACAGGGGTTGGGTCAGAAGTCATGACAAGTCGTTTTTTTATAAAATAAATGCTATCAGATCAGACAATTTTATTTGTCGCGTGAAAGAAATGCTGTACTAATGTATGTTCACAACAACTCTCGCAGAGCGCAGAGAGCAAGGTGACATCAGTTGACCGATGCCGCCGTACAATATGAATGTAACCCATTTCGAGCAGCGCTCATACACCAAGAGAGCTGTTCTCCATGAACGAAATGCCCGAGAATATCACGGAATTGGTGAAAGCTCTTGGGAATAACGTCTTTCCGTGCCAGACAGTCGCGAAATGGGCAGGAGAGTTTCTGCGAGGACGCGTAGCAACCAGTGATCAGCAACGCACGTGACGACCTGCGACTGTGCGGAACGATGTGGCACGTGCGATAATCGAGCAACTGCCTAATGGGATGTTTAGGACGGGTATGTAATGCTTTGAATGTTGTGGACTTGTATATGCTTTGAAATATGAAACCGGACTGCCACATAAAATACCTTAATAAATATGAGAAACACAATTCTGGTGTACCGTTAAATGTCCATGCACCCAGTCCATACCCTGTTCTTTAATGTGTATATTTCACGTTTTTTGTCCGTGTTCGTATTCACACAAAAAAATTGCAATAACTTATTCCTCAATCCTCGTAAAATAAGTAGGTATCGTAAGATTTTTATATCCAATATTCCAATACAAAACTGGAAAATTTTCAAATGTTGTCATTAAGTCAATAACCAAAAGTTGATCAAAATAGACAAAAACAATTAAAGAGCAGAAAATTATTTAATTCATCCCCTTATATCATTGGTTACATTTGAGCAACTTCAAATACGACTTTTTAGAGAATACTCAATCTCTTCTCTCCAAGATTATTCTAGGGCTTTTCATCAATCATTGCTTTCGTATTCGGTAGAAACAGCAACCTTCAAAGCCTGAACTTCCGTGCAAGACCCTTTTGGCATCTTGTAAGTCCCTATCCAGCTTCATAAGGAATCTCAATTAAGAAAGTTATAATATTTTAATTCAGTGAAAATGTAATTTAAAACCATTAATTATATATTGAAAAAAATTAAGCACATACGTTGTTTGCTTCACTTAAAGCTTTTTATCGGGTAAATTGGTTTTGAAATTTTAACGGAGGTTCAATTAAATACGCCTAGGTATCTCTCAAGTTTTCTCATTCCACCTCACTAAGGACGTTTGTGCTTGTAAAGAGAAGTAATTCTGGGAATGTAATTCCCAGCACAATCCAGGATTCCTAGCTGATAACTCATCAAAAAACACGCCGGAGCAATTTACGTAACCTCCCAAACATCTCGATAAAATCCTCTTCCAACGGGCTGACGACACTGGCGAATGGCACTGGAGGTAGCAACGAAAAAACTTGAAGCGTAGTCGGAGCATTTCACACCCCATATATCTCAACCCTCTCCAACAACATTTCCCCACCCTATTTACTTCCACACGCACAACACTCCGCGTTCTCTCGGCAGTCCCGAAAACTCACAGCGAGCACCAGTCAATGATAAGGGTCGTTCAGTCGTTTTCCGCGCGTGTTAGAGAAGTCAGACGAAAGGAACAAGCCTTAACACGCCCATTTTCGGCGCCGAGGCGGCGGGCGGGGTGGGGCTGGCGGGCGCACCGGGCGCGAAAGAAATACGGCCTGCTCCGTCGCGACGTCTGCGGGCGGCGCGCGCCTATTGTTCCGGCGCTGAGACGCTGTGTTATCGGAGCGGAAACAGTCGCAACGCGCCGCCGCCGGTAAGCGGCCATTTTATGCGGCACGTGGGGAGACTTAAAGACGATGCTTTCTTATTAACCACGCGACATGGCGGCTGGTGCTGGAGGAGGAAGTTCTCGAGATGAGGCATTCTTTTGTCTGTTTTGAAAGATCTTTTTTGGGGAGGGGAGTGGATTTCGTTTGCAGCACTTTCTTTCTTCACGGAAAATTAAATTTAAAGACAATACTATTGTCTGGGCTTATGAATTATTAAATGTAATTACAAATAGTATTACGCTAATTTTCCTAGTTTTATCTTACTTCAGAAATGATTTCAATAAAACTATAATGAGTATTAAAAGATTATTTCAGTTATATTCGTTTTAAAACTCACGTCATATTAATTCAAATAATAATAATAATAATAATAATAATAATAATAATAATAATAATAATAATAATAATAATAATAATAATAATAAAGGTTTCACGTCTTAAACACAAGAATTTGGAAATTGGAATCAGCGGAATGTGGGGCGCAAAAGCATTTCCTCAAAATTTGTGTAACAGCTTGGCAAAACTCCCAGGTCATTCAAAAGACTGGGAAGTGTAATTTTTTTTTTACCCAGTAAAGAAGTGTAACATTTCTTTACTGGGTATCTCCTTCATTTTGCGCAAAGTATTGTAGAGGCAGCGACAGTCCTTAGAAAGTTAGTTGCAACTCGGAGTAGATTTTATATTCAACCGACTCGTAACATCTTTAGTTGTGATAATAATAATAATAATAATAATAATAATAATAATAATAATAGTTTTCATTATTGTAATAATCAAATAATTTCCATATTAATTGATTACTCTACCACAGATCATTTAAATAATGAGCTGCAGCACATACTGGATACATGTACCTTGCGATGCCCGGGTATTTATTGATATCAATCCTCTACGTGACAGGAAAAGAATGCTTTCTGTGTGAACTACACTCCCGCCTTACACTGTTCTGATCCGCTCTGACCTGAACTGGCACATCCCTTCCCCGCTTCGCCCAACCTCACCCGGCCCCATTCCACCTCCACTCTGCACGTTCTCAGCCCGCCCAGCCACGCCTCGCTTTGCTCCACCTAGCCCCGCCACGCACCGACCTGCCGTCTGGGCAACCATTATATCGCTGCTGTGGGGAGCTGTAAACAGATGCATTATTGCATTCTTGGCAAACTTCCGTAAACAATTTTGACATTTAATTACTCAAGGCGGAAATACTTTAACTGAATTAATCAAAAAGCATTTAGCAGGAAGCAAGAGTTTTAAAAATGCTTAATTCTCTTTGGTGAATGACCTCAACGTTTTCAGGATGTTCGCGAAAAACAAAGTTTGAAAGTGAGTGCCCACTTCAATTTTCTTCTAAGGAGAGACGGAGACATTTTTACGAAATCTCATGTAGGCAGAAACTTTTCTCTTATTTTGAGGGTCACGTGCACATTTTATCGAGATCAGAATAAAACTGTAGATTTGTCTAAAAGAAGAAACAAACGTTCCTGTATATGTAAGAGAAAGAGCTTTGGTTTTTATATCTAAATAAATATATGGGATTATAAAAAATGGCAGCTATTTTGAAACCACTTATAGATATTCCAATTTTATTTAGATAGATTATACTGAATCATTAGGCTGAGTAAATGATCATGTATTTTAAGAAGAAGCTTTATAGTGCTGGAAAGTAGGTCATAGAATCAACAATTCTTAGAAGTTACATGAGCAGCTTTCATAGCTTTCTTGGCAACGTTCCTGAAACTCCTTTCCTTTCTTTGTTCAGTTTATTACCCAGAACTATGCAGTTGCTGCATTCATTATCCGGTTTATTACTCAATTCTTTGAATTGAGTATCATAGATACTTTTGATTAGAATAAATAATTATCATTTATGTATTTGTCAAAATTGTAACATTTGTAAAACTGTAAAATTTGCTTAATACCTTTGTTTCATATCCGGACCTTATGATGTGGTGTAAGTAGTAGTAGTAGTAGTAGTAGTAAGTAAGTAGTATGATCGTTCATATTATAATGTCAATAATAAATAATATTAATATGTATGCAGTATTTATCACCCCACTCGACAATACTAGGTATTTATTCACAATTTATCTTTCGAAACGTTCAACAATATTGTGTAAAAATATCGTCTTGAAGGCAATTATTAAAACGTACCTTTAATCTTTATTGTTTCGAATATTTGTTTTCTTAAATGTTATGGTCCTTGAATGTTCTTAAATGGTATGTGATATAATAATTGGATGTTTTAAGAACTGCTCCACATTATGTGCAGGAAAAATTGTATTTGCTAAAATATCTAAAGAGAAACATAAATAAATAAATAACCCATGCGTCCAAGACCGTCCCCAGCTGGTCATTCCCTTATCCCAAGTACCGTCATTCCCGTACCCCTTACCGTCAGCTGGTCATTCCCTTACCCCAAGCGGGTCCTGTCCCCAGCGGGTCCCGTACGAACTGGGTCGACCCGCTTCGGCGCCGATTCAATAGCCCGCGCTGCCGTGCGCCGCCGTGCGCCGCCGTGCGCCGCCGTGCACCGCCGTGCGCTGCCGTGCCGAACACGCGTCTCGCGCCGGGCGAGGGGTTGAGTCGCGTGCGCGGCGCCGTGCGGTCGCCTCGTCATCAGCTGGCGCCGCGGCCAAAGCCGGAAGCGGAGGCAATCGATGGACGAGAGATCGACCTCGAGTGCCCTCGCCACCGCGCGCGCCCGCCCGCCTGCCTGCCGTGGCGACGGCTCCCGCTCCCGCTCCCACCCTTTCTTCTCCTCGTCTTCCGCTTCACAGTCCTCCTCAGACCCCCGCCACTCCGCAACCGCTTCTTCTCTTCGCTTCGTTTCATCTCACTGTCGTCGACTTCCTTAACGCCCCTCCCTGCATGACGTCTTCACCTTTGCAACTCCCTCGCCTTCCCGCCATCCACTCGACAGGCCTACCACTCCTACTTCCACTTCCTTCACCGGTTGAGTCTTATTCAGAGACTCGCCCCCTCACCCACCGCTTCTTCGCGTCTTTCAAGACCCCCGTGCCTTCCTTTCCACTCAACTCTCCTTTTAAAGTGCCTTCGCTCATCTCTTCACTTTTGCCACCGCCTCTTTTAACATCCCGCGCGCCCCGCCTCCTTCTTGAAGCTTTCCTCTTGCATCCATCATGTTTTCAACTTCGCCATCACGTAGGCGCCACCTTCCTTCTCTACGTCAAGCAGTAACCTTTGACACTTCTCGCGTTAGCCACTTCGCCCTCGACTAGCCTCAGACCTCTCAACGGGCTGCCTCAATCACCTTGTAGCCTCTGACACCTTTCAGCGATAACGCACTCTACCTGTCGTTCCCCCACCTCTTCCACGATACCCAACGTGGCCGCCACTTTGCTCTCTTTCTATGTTTAATTATATTTAGAGATAAAGTCGAATCACTTTTTCTTATCTTAAGTTTGTCATGTTACTGCGAACTTTTGAATCTCCCAAATTAAAAAAAAAAACCATTAAGAGCTGAAGAATTATTTATACTAGCAACATCAACCTACATTATTCATTTTTAGATTTAAAAATGTATTTGCTACTAATTAATTAGGCGTGAATTACATGTGAAATATTTGTGCCCATTTATATGTTTAGCTACCAAAAGCATTTGTCAGCACCAGAAGACATGAAGACACATATCCAAATTACAAAGTTTTCCTTTACGGCGGACCTTTTTCCTGTATATTATCTTATCTCTTTCATACAGGTTAATTTTCGTGATTCTAGATACTCACCATGAAACTCTTTCAAACATCTAACTCATAATTTGAGTACACCGTAATTTCCTGTCGTGATATTTATCTGGTAAAATGTTTTCTCTACAAAACACGGTACTGCCATTTGAATTTTCGTCTTGAGATTTCCGATCAGTCTCTCGGTATTCTATATTTTTGGTTCCTTGGTAACACACATGCAAAAATATTGTTAAGTTAATAAGCTTTAAAATATTATTTTCCTGAACATTTATGCTCCCAAACACAGTTTTGTATGAAGAATTGTCCCTATATCTTTATAAAAGCAATAGTTGTTTTCGTTTACATCTGTTATTTGAATTCATTATTATATATTTTTATATAAAAATATTGATAAAATTAAAAAGCCTAAAGAAATATTTTGTATATTCAAAAATAAATAGAAAGTCTTTCATTCAGCTGCCTGTATTAAAAATAATAACTATTGGCTCATTCTGAATTCCAATCTAATTGTATACAAACAACTTCACTGTGGTTCTAATGTATCGCAGAAGACTAAGAAACTACTGGAAAATTCAATGAGGTAGATTTGTTTAAAAACTAAGAATGGCAAGAGAAACAAAACGAATGTTTTATTTTCTAAACCACTGTAACAATATTAATTTGTTACATATTTAGTTTCGTTTCTAAAATCGAAATGAAAATCTGCGCGATTCGTTACCGAATGAATAGAAACGTTGAAGTCGTTTCGTTTCCTCATTGAAACGAACTGCACCTCGTCTTTTGAAGAAGAACATCTGACACGGTTAGTTGTCAATGTCGGAAGTCGGGAGTTGTCGGCACAACGATGCAAGAAAAACCCTTGAGACGCAAGAGTTTTTGTTGCTTCATTGATCTGAGACCAGCGCTTACACACGGTAGAACCGCGAAATAAAACGAAATGCACATTCATTTTCACCCAAAGCTTTGGAGTTTTCGAGAAATTTTATAAAACATTATTTGAAGCAATTTTACTCACATCTGAAATAATGTAAAAGGTCATATTGACATTTCTTGAAGTAATGACATATGAAGTAATGACCTATTGAAGTAATGTAAATATTGACGTCATGAGAGATATTTAATTATTTTTTTCGAAAAAATGAAAGAATATATCAAAGTAGCATTTATGTCATGCTGTTCAGATCATTTTGCACTTTCCGTACTACCCAGGTTATTTGCGAATTTTTGTGTCATTGAAACGAAAGACTCAAACAATCGCACTCCTGCTGTCAACTCACTCAACTCGCGTTCAGCAGTATATTGTCGCGCGCACCATGGGAGCAGGGCTTCGAATCGCCTGCTTCTTCCCCGATGAAGGTGCCCTGAGGCTGCCTGCACGCCTTCCTTGCTTTTATGCTGCGCCACCCGCTCCGCCCCGCCCCACGCTGCACTACACTTCCTCGCCGCGCCCCACCTAACTCCACTCTGTCCCGACCCCTCCCGCACCGCCCAGCCCTACCCTTCCTCGTCGCGCCCCGTCTGTCTCCGCTCTCCAGACCAATCTCGCCTGCCCACTACCGCCCCGCCTCGCCCCGCCTCGCCTCGCCCCGCCTCGCCCCGCCTCCTCGCCCGCCTCGCCCCGCCTCGCCCCGCCTCGCCCCGCCTCGCCCCGCCTCGCCCCGCCTCGCCCCGCCTCGCCCCGCCTCGCCCCGCCTCGCCCCGCCTCGCCCCGCCTCGCCCCGCCTCGCCCCGCCTCGCCCCGCCTCGCCCACGCCTCGCCCGCCTCGCCCCACCTCGTCCCGTCCCGCCTCGCCCCGCCTCGCCCCGCCTCGCCCCGCCTCGCCCCGCCTCGCCCCGCCTCGCCCCGCCTCGCCCCGCCTCGCCCCGCCTCGCCCCGCCTCGCCCCGCGCCGCCCCGCGCCGCCCCGCTGCCCCGCCCCGCTGCCCCGCCCCGCTGCCCCGCCCCGCCCCGCCTCGCCCTCGCCCCACCTCGCCCCGCCTCGCCCCGCCTCTCGCCCCGCGCCGCCTCGCCCCGCCTCGCCCCGCCTCGCCCGCCTCGCCCGCCTCTCGCCCCGCCTCGCCCGCCTCACATACCTCGCCCCGCCTCGCCCCGCCTCGCCCCGCCTCGCCCCGCCTCGCCCCGCCTCGCCCCGCCCTCGCCCCGCCTCGCCCCACTGCCCCGCCTCGCCCCGCTGCCTCGCCCGCTGCCCCGCCCCGCTGCGCTGCCCCTCCCCGCCTCTCTCCGCTCCGCCCCGCCCAGCACTGCCCTTCCCTATCGCGACACTCCCGTCTCCACTCACCTCCCATTCCTCCCACCCTGCCCAGCATTACTTTTCTCCGCCGCGCCTCGCCCCTCTCTCTCCGCCCCGATCCCTCCCGTCCTGCCCAGCAAATCCATTCGCCACCGCATCCCGTTCTCTCGCCTTCGTCCTGGCCCCTTCCACCCTGCCCAGCACTACCCTTCCGCGCCGCGCCCCATCTCTCTCCGCGCTGCGTCGATCCTTCCCCCCTTCCCCCCACGCAATACTACCCTTCCCCACCGCGCCCTGTCTCCGCTCCGCCCCGACTCCTCCCACAACAGCACTCTTCTCCACCGCGCCCCGCCTTTCTTCACTCAGACCCGACCCATCCCGGCCCACCCAGCACTTCTCTCCCTTGCCGCGCCCCGTCTTTCGCCAACCCAACGCGGCCCTCGCGTCTTACATGTCCCGGGCAGCCCCGCGCCGCTCCCCCGTCTTCTGCCTTAGCCTGGGTCGCCGCCCTGCTCCGGGCACCGTATTAGAGTGCAAATTGGCGAGAGAGAGAAGGAGAGAGAGAGAGAGAGAGAGAGAGAGAGAGAGAGAGAGAGAGATCGCGCTTGCGGCGGTTCAGGACGGAGTGATGGCAATTGCGGAAGCGGAGGAAGATGTAGGAGCGGTAGCGGGGGTGGGAGTGGGGGAGGAATTGTGAGGGCGGTGAACCGTGTACAGATGGCTGAACGTTGTGGCAATTGGCAATGTTGTGAACACGGGACAGGGGTAAATCACGTAATGGCTGACACCAAATGAAACCGCAAGAGCGGACGATTTATTTTCTCTGATTAATAAGCAAACATTTCCACGGACTTTTTTTTAGAGAATGCATGCATAAAACAAAATATAAAAATTACATGAATGAAGATATAAAAAAATTAAAACATGTTTAGTTTTTTAACTTACTTCAATGTTTTTGTTTACTCTCAAGTTCAGTTTTAAAATAGAAGTCAAAAAAAGTTAGTCAACAAAGAATGAAGATAGTTAAATCTTATTTTCTTTTTTCAAGTGTTTATGGTTTATTCATTTAGAAATGTAACCGTACATACATTTTAAGATCTAAGTTTCCGTTATACGTATTCAAATGACAACTGACTGTAGTGGAAAATTGCACTACTCTATCACTCACTTTTAACGTCTTCGTCTCACACAGCATCCATTTTTTCATTCCTCATCCAAACGGCTTCGCTTTGTGTACAATTACTTTTCACCACCCATCGTTTTACTGCTTTAATGTATTTTTTGCGCTTCGGTTAGCTCAATTTGAACGAGTGCGCGCAATTATTGTAAGGGGCAGGCAGTGAGGGCTGCAAGAAGAGAGCGGCGCCGAGCGGGCAGAGCCGGGCGGGGCAGGGCGGGGCAGGGCGAAGCGGGGGCGGGGGCGGGGGCGGGGGTTGAGGGGCCCTCTTGGAGAGCGGGGTCTTGGGCGGAGGAGCTGTCGCCGCCTCCTTGCGGCGCTCGGGGCGAGAGCCGGGTCTTTGCCGAGGGCCGCCTCTCGAACTTCACGTCCACACAAGTGACACCGGAAGGACCCTCAGAGGTCCCTTCCCCGACGGTAATACATTGGTTCCTCTAAAAAGGACTCAACAAAGAGTTTCTACTAATAAATTACTTTCTACTTGACTGAAATAAATATTAAAACGAGCCAATGTTTTAATTAAAAATACTTCATCCGATGAATGTTATACATTAGGAAAAACAAGAAACAGGTTTCTACTCCACTGCAGCTAACGAGGCACTTCCTTAAACTAGTGGTGCAACAACAGAATACATTTTCTATTATTCCTTCGGTTGAAAAATCCTTATGTGTATAGTGAACGAACAAGTGTCCGTCCATCTGTCTGTCCGCCACTCACGTTGAGACCTCTTCCGATCCACCAATCAACACAAACGAGATATCATTCGACGCGTCTCGGTCTCCTCATAGAGCTGTACTCATTTTTTGGCGAATCCATTCACAAAATTCTAATACATTTATCTAAGAAACGTGTTTTTAAGCAATTAAAACGCGCTTTGGATGACTTACGGCACCTACGGATCAATTGCTGTTTCGATTCCTCTCGACAAGACAAACCGATTGTCATCATTCTTAGCCAGTTCCCTATAGAATATTCTGGAAGAATTCTAGAAAACAACGTGTTGTTTATGTTTTAAATGCATCTATAAGAGCATTGGTGAGATGGTGTGAATTAGCATACTCTCTTTCTGGCACTGACAAGAATTGTTACGAATTGATTCACCAGGTATATAATTTTTATTTTACAATGAATTATCGGAAAAACGCGTTTGGTGAGAATAATCATTTAAGGCGTTTCAAAGCGACTTTTAAAGCCACTTGCAGAGGAGATCACATTCGATATCTCTCGACAAGACGAAACAATTCGCGAAAAATATTTATTCGCTCGGATTCAAAACGAAGTGCTTCTGTCAAGTAAAAAAACTGATTCACACCACCTAAGCCTGTCTCATAAATACGCAATTTATAATGCTACTATGAATTTTTAATGTTACTACTTACTAATACTTATTTCTAAACATTTCACGAAAACTATTAATATTTTGAAATTTTCTTGTATTATTAATAGCGGTTACATAGCACTATTGCAAATTCAGCGATCACTTGAAAAACTCCTAACCAAATGGAGAGCCAGAGTTTAAAGGAAATTTATTCTAATTTTTGGGGATTTCAAAAGTTTAAATGAAAATTCTATCTACCGTTTTATTGAGTACATTAGATTTATTTAGTCTTACAAAATAATGTTAAGAAAAATATTAGGCAATACCTGATTTGAACCCCATCGCTGGGTATTAATACATTAATTAATACCCAAAAATAGTATGTTTTGCTGCGGAAAATCAATATGAAAATTTAACGGAAATACGTATAAGTTCTGAAGCCCCCTGATACCGAAATAGTACATTATGAAACGATGATGTAATGATGGGTATTAATACATGAATGTGATATTCGATACGAGCGGGGAATGAGCGAGTATCGTAAACTTCACACGAAGGTATTAATATCCATTACATTGAGTTTCATACAGTACTTTTTCTACGTCTTATGGTAACTTTTGTAAGTTAAACTTTTACATTGAATCGTTTCGTATCAGTTTACATTGAGGATTCAGCCAAGGTCACCTAGCGGGCCGCTCCCTATGCTACCCACTGCAGGTGGCTTTGTTTTACCAAACCCCCTGCGAAGAAGTACAAAAGTTGCGGCAATCATTCCGACGTCACCATTTTCGCTTTTTCTCTTATTTCTGGAGGTTCCAATTCCACCTTTGATTCACAAGACTTTTAAACTAAAGAAATGGCCGGTTTTTAAGAACAACCACACGGTAGCAACATATAATACAAAATTATTTGCGTTCAGATCATAATGTCAGTCAAATGTTCTCTCAAATAACTACCACTGCAGTAGTCAAACAGGATCACAGTGATATTACGATCCAATTTATTTTAAACCATACTGAAGTAAAAATACTAATAATAAAATAACATAAAACTGAGAAACATAATATAATATTAAATGCAATTTTTAATTTATACAATCGAGCGAAACATTTATTATAACGATTCTTAATGATTAATTGTGTTAATAAAATACTTGGTTTGTAAGCTTCTCTGTTTCATAATGCAATCTGTGTCGTAATGAGTATCATTAGGCAACGGGTTGCAGCCATTAAATGACAGAATTATACAATGGGAGTAGAAAAAAGTGTTTTTTAACCTTTCTCTGCAGTCTGTATCGAATTGAGGTCAGCACAAATCGCATCGCCCTCCCCCATCCTTAACAAATTAACAGCATTCCAGGCCTTTGGCTTTCCAAATGCTATTCTGGAACAATATCTAGTTGTGATGCTAGACAAACGATTTAAATGGGAGCGAACTACTCTTGTTTAGTTACTATAATCAAAGCAAAGTTATCCAAGCTCTTCCCCTCATTAATAGTATTTCCTCTCTACCAATAGACTCACCGTATTAATGTATAAACCTATAGTAAGGCTTACCACGACTTATTCCTGATCCAAATGGCACGATAAGGCCCCCAATCAATTTACAAAAACTTCAGATCACACAAAATAATCATTTAAGACTTTCAAACAGAGCCCCGTGGTACTGATCGAACTCACATTTCCGTCATGAGCTTCAAATCTCATCAATTTTTTTATTTATGTCCAAAGCATCCGAAAAAAAATTTCTCTCTTCGACCTTCATGCTCGAGTACTACTGTACCATGTAAAAGATCCTCAAGCCTAAAAGAAGCCTCTGAGCAAAATTGAGATCCGCCTGTTTCGTCGCCCAAATTAATATCTCCTTTCTCCGCTAGGTGGTGAAAGGAGCGTAGCGAAATTTGCGTGGTTAGACGGAAGAGCGGGCCTGATGGCCCGAGTCTCGCTACGTAAAATAAGTTATTAACTAACTAACTAACTAACTAACTAACCTTTCACCTGGGTCAAAAAGCACATCCCCCACGACGCATCAGATGATGCTTCCCGAGTGACGTCGTCCGCCCACCATAGACATTTGGGACACCAATATTTTTCACCATCTCCAATTCTTTTCCCCCTTCCCTATTCTGACACACCTCAATTGAATGTTATAATACATTCTTACGCATTGATGGGTACGTCTCGCGTACCACGTTCGCCTGCGGATGTGCAATATATTATGAATAGTTAGTACTTTTTTTATATTTAATATCCTTGATATTCGAATGGGAAATCAGTTCTATAATCTATTCAATAATTATTTTTAAAACATTCTTAGTGAATTCAAATTTCTTTTTTTAATCTTCCTAAAATAGAGTAAAATACACTTAAAAAGTGGCACAGGTTCCATTTGCACTATTCCCTCTCAATGTTTGAAAACTGCAAAAGTTCAAATTATTTTGAACTTCTTCTTATAAGTACATTGTTGAAGATAAGTATTTTTTCTCAGTGAAATCAGCTCTTAAAAATTATATATTTAATTAACAGCAAGTACATTTTTTAAATATTAGTAATAATCGCACAATTGTTTAGTAAAACTTTGGTAATTTTTAAATTAATATTTTATTAAAAACACATCAAAACTTTTTCTTTACACTATTTGTACGAATTGAGCAAAATGCGCTGAATTACATGACGTAAGCACTATTTTCATCATTACTTTTGAAGTCTCAAAAATTACATTTGTATTTTCTAAAATATCTCTTACATCGTTAATATTTAAATTACATGCTCTTTTATTTTGTTGGATTTGTAAGCTCAGTTCTTCAAATGATCCATTTTTTACTGTTTCTTGAAAAGGTCAAAAGTTCTTTAGTGAAAAAACTCATTGTTTTTTCGTAATCATTCAAACGTTTTCTCAAAAGCTGCTCCTAATTTTCTAATGAAAATTTTCATATGAAAAGAAGTTTTGTTGTTCTATTATGTTCTTAGAGTCTCATTCAATTAATAGGGAAATGAAGATCTGAGAAAATGTGAAAAAATGTATGTGTATACGCAATCATTATAGTATAAATAGTACACGAAAGAAAATTAAACCATTGTGGTAATTGAGACGTTCTATGAATACTTTATTCAACAATACTTTCTCTGAATGTATTTAATTTTCAGAAATGTGTTCATTAATGAATGCAATGCCGAAATATTTTAATGCTAAAATAACTTTGTATTTTTGCTATGGAAATAATTGGTGTCACGGAGTTGGATTTCCACCCACTGAGCATGAACGAGGAAGGGGCTATGAACTACCATGTGCATTTATGTAATGGTTCAGGGCCGAAATGGCCCCACGAGCTATGTCAACGTGTTGTTTAGAAAGCGCGAGGGACCTCTTCGCTTAGAATTGCGCCCGAAGAGCGGTGGATACCGCGAGAGTCCCTGGTAGATCTTTTAGGCGGGCTTTTAGGTCAATAGATGACAGCTGGAAAGAGATGGGCAAAGCCTAAAAGCTAGTTCCAACTCAACAAAATTACTGAAAACAAACTTATACGAGAAAGATTGTGTCACTTGTAGCACTTCTAGTTCTTGATTGCCCCGATTTCAGCCACAATTACGTAAAAATTAATCATATTTTCAAAGAATTGTAAATGCCTTTATTTTAATGGCAATAATTTAAATTAATTTAATTAAAAAAAAACTTTTAGTCGCATATATTTGAGAATACATTAATTTAAAGGCAAAAAACATGTAATTTATTGTGGCATTTCATAGAATTTGCAGTACATCGATGTTCTAACAAATTTAATATTATTTTGTAACTGGTCAGTGTTTAAGATACTATTATTCGTATATATTTGAACTAAAATATGATTTTATTTGTAAAATAGATTTTTTAAATGGATTACAATAGTAATCCACGCGACCACTCGCGTTTCAATTTTGAGTGCGACCACTGAAGGGTTAAAACTCTAGTGTTGTTCACAGACGAGCACATAGACCTTAAAAATTTTTTTTCAACATTCAGAGCCTCCGAAAAGTAGATTCTGTGTACACTTTGTATACAAGAAAATAAATGTACTAGGAATATGAGCAAGAAAAAATCACATTTTTAGTGTCAGACATGCAGAAAAAAATTTCTGTCGGAAAATCTTCCCCTTTTTACAGAATTGCATTATTTTCTCTTATTATGTAGTAGATACAAAAAGGAAAAATCTAGTTACGTGATAAATATGAAAATTATTAAACTAGTGACAATTTGATAAAAAAATAAAAAATTATCAGAAATTCCTAAGGTAAGGAGTGACGCGACATGTGTGAACTTCCCCTTAGAAATGTGCTATTTTTAACGAGGAGAGTTCTCTGGATTTGTTAGGGAGTACTTCGGCTTCCGAGAACTTAGTTGACGTGACTTTTGTGTGACTGTTGACGTGGATGTCCTTTAACGAGCGCTTCGGAGAATTTGCAGAATTTCAAATTACTCCCTCGCACAAAATTCTCGGAAGCTAGTCGTTTTCACACATAGAGAAAATATTGAAAAATGTACCTTTACCAGAGTTATGGAGCTCTTGGAGCTTGCTGATACAACCACAGATATGCAATATCATCACTATCTGTTTTATGTAAACTTCCATATGCTAAACTCTCTGACACAAACAAACTCAAATGAAACAGTTTTCAAAACGATTAAATAACAATTTATTATTTCGTTTCTACAAATATAATTTTAATAGTTTTATCTTGGAATAAAATAACTCTGTAGTTAAAAAATATTTTATTTAAGAAGACTCTCCCTTGCTTCAACGAACTTCCTTGAAAAATAATTTTTCAAATGCTATATTCGTTGGTTTGGTTGTAGCTGATGACAAAGAACATTTTTACTACTTTCGAATATGAGTTAAGATTGCGAATCTCATATACGTAGAATTGTTGCAGAAGAGTACCAATGTATTTTCCTGATAATTCTTACCTGACAGGCTTAGCAGATTTATAGGCTTGTTTTTGCTCGGCTGAATCATTGAATTGAGGCTCTCAACTAAATCAGTAATATTTAATAGTATATTAGTTAAAAAATTCCCAATAATGTCGGGACAGACCTATTGACGGTCATGTTCTGACAGAAAAAAGGATACAACAGATAGAAAATATAAAACTCAAAATAGATCTAGAAATGACTAACGATTAGGAAGATCTTAACATTGGAAGGTTCTCTGAAAAGAATATGCCTCTAGGAGAAAACACTGCAAATAAAACCCACTGTTTCGAAATAGTTTTTGTTTTCATATGACAGCTTTCACTGCAGTACAATTAAAATTATGCACTTTCTTTTTCCAAATTCTTAGCGTCCTAAACGACTTCCATTTGGAACGTGTCCGTTGTTATTGTTTCGTTCGAAATCGCCGCGGGAGGGAGCTTCTGAGGGAGGCGAGAGAGCAGATCGGAAGCGGCATGATAAGGGCACAAACTGTGAGCTGAGGGGCGACACGGAGTGTATAGGCGGACCGAAAAGCAAAGGCGACGGGGCTGAGCGCAGGATGAGGACTGATGGGATGGGGGCGGCAACGACGGCAGTCGCGGTGGCGACGGCGGACGCCGCGACGGTCTTTGCAATAGCGGTACTCGCAGCGCCAGCAACGCTAGCAGAGGCGGCAGTTGCTGAGGAGTCAGAGTCGATAACATGGATGATAACAATGCTGGCAGTGAAGGAGCGTCATGGCGATGGGGAGAGGTGTCCAAAGCGATGGGCGGGGGGGCAGCAGGTAATAGAGTGGGCGTCGGAGGGGACGGCGCGAGAGGACGCCGTGCGTCGCGGGGGACGCGGGGAAGCGCTGAGGGCGCCGCAAGGTGCGGCAGAGCGTCGTTGCGGCGTCTTCGCTTTTTACGCGCGCGGAGGTGGGGACGCGGGCCGAGGCGGCGGCCGCGGGTCGTCGCGCGCGCCGGGTTTACTGCCCCGATGCGATCAATGCGGCGGCGGCGGCGGCGTCATATCGGAGGGCGGCGCGCGCCGGCGGGTGGGCGGGCGAACGGTTCGCGGGCAGCGGAAGGACGAAAGAGCACGCGCTCTCAAAACAAAGAGGGAAGGAAGGGAAGGGACGCCGCTCTCTGTGATTGCCGCCGGCGCCGAAGACGCTACGAGGCCGGGGTGCCACCTTTGCCGGCGCTCTTTCCAGCCGCAAGCCGTCGCCCTGGCTCTTATAGGGGACACTCCAGTGTTGCCGTTGGTATCTTCATGCGCTCCTGCCTTCCGTTCACTTTGTTCTTCCTACTTGGTTTTCTTCGCCTTTGTATTTCGTTTCTGTTGTCTTGTTTCTCGTATGATTGCTATCCTTCCAATAGAATTTACTGTGAATCGAAACAAGTGTCTCAGAATTAATGCTGCAATCTTCTAGTGTTTGTAGGGAGTCAAATATGATAACTTTTTTGACAATGAACACATGACGGGAAATTACATTAAACGAAGTTACTCATGTGATATTTCGTCTCAACGTCCTCAGACCCTGCTCATAGGTCATTAGGTAACACATCATGCACTGGTCTATGGCAAGTGACACAGAACACCTGCAGATACATGCCTTAAAAATTTGTAATATTTATTCTGAGATATTCTGTACACTTACATCTCTTACCGAGTCGATTCAGAAAAATGACATGCAATTATTTTAATTATATCTTATTTATTCATTCATTAAAAGCATCTTAAAATATACATCTACTTTATACTATTCTGCCCCCTTGCTCTTCTGTTTTTCCTCCTTTCTGCTTGTGAACCGGCCAGCTCCATCTTCGTTAGGCAGGAGAAGAACAGGATTTGTTTTACGTGTTTTCGTCTGAAGTTCTGAGACAACGCAGGAAACTTTGCAAGTTTTGAAGGGAAGGAAATGCCCTGGATGTGCAATTTCTGCTCAATTGTGTAGAAAAATAATGTTGGGCGCACCCTCCAGCGTTCACTTTTGTCGCTGTCCTTCCTCGTGTCTTATTTGCAGGAACATCCCTTTTACGAGCGTAGACACTAAATGTTTACTACCTATCCAATCTAATTTTCCGTTGAAATAGAAAGAGCTTTAGCTCGCTATTACGAAAATGTCTATTCCAACATTTTTCCTCTCGAGAAAAAAACGGTTGATGTTGAAACTAAGTTATTCTTTCAAGTATTGGCAAAAGAAATTTATTGAGAGAACACGTCGTGAAAAGTATGTAAAAGATACCTACGTATGAGTAGTGATGAGTAGTAAAGTCATATAGATTTCTTAAATGCATGTTAATATTATTTTTAAGGAATTATAATAATTGACGCGTTAATTAAATATTTTAATTTTACATTTTAATAGTTTCTTAACGAAAGAAATGGAAGTGACCACATGATATTTATATTCATCTTGCTTTTGAATTTTTTTAAATTTAAGATGATGCTTTGCACCACATTATTTTACACCAATATATCTTCTTGTATCTAATTAACTGGTTGAACTATAAACTTTAGTACTTAAGCCGATATATAGTGTTGGTCGTCAATTAAACCAGGAGGAATCTTTACCGTGGCTTATCTGTAAATGATTATCTCAAAACTATAAATCTATTCCATTAGATATCATGAAGGCATTCTAAAATTAGTGACATTAAGATTGTCAAAAAAAGTGGAAAGAGCAATGTTTGAATGTTTACTTTAATGTATGGGTCCTCCTATGCACTATTCATATCAAGTGAAACAAAGTCTTCACGCAATCCGCTTCAAGAGTATTAAGTCTATTAAAATAAAATAAATTAAAAACATAACTACACTTAAAAGCAGGGTAACGGCTTTCTACCTATTTTTGCTAATGTATCGATTTAAAGTTGTTGTTTTTTGTTGTTGTTTTTTTTAATCTCAGTGGATTTTCTTCGAAAGCATTTTAATGAAGCCTCCCGAATGTCGCCTTTAATGAGAAATGGAGAAATGATATAAATTATTGTCGAAATGTCTTTTGACGAAAATGGAAAAAATCCTGAATAATAAAAAGGGCGAAGCTCATAAAAGAAGTGTGCAGTAAACGTCTCGCTGCCCCTAGAGAGCCGCGTCTTTGGCCTGCAATACACTGGCAATGTGCGGGCTGCCGGCCACAGGACTCAAGGGGCTGGCTCAAGGCCAGCACACCCCGCGACTACAGAGCACGATGGCAAACCGTCCTTGAACCCCAATCTGAAATTAAAACTAAATAATGATGACCTCTCTAAAATAAGTCACGAAACAGCATTTAGCAGAGGTATTATGGTTTTCCTTTCCATATTTTAGAAAAACGTAATAATAATCTATGCTTTCTATTTTTAAAAAACGGCGGATTTATTATGTATATGAAGTGCTATTTCTCCTAAGACGTAAATTATGCATTCATGCCAAAGCAACCCCTGATTGTTGTATTGATCATAATGTTAATAAAAAGTGTGTTAAACAGGTCCAAGCGAGAGAGGTATTCTCGCAAGATACACACGTGATGCATTATGCTAGGTGTGAAAAATTAACTTGAAATTCATGAACTTATTAAAAAACATGAGAAATTTATTGTATTTGCGAGAGAAAATAACATTCTTGATGCAAATGTATGACAGAAATTGCGGTTGTACAGGCGTAATGTAATGGGATTAAATCTGGATGAAAGAATGAATACGAAATTGTGATTGTTTTGCAAATCCTACAAAAAGTACCAATGAATAGAGTTTCCAGGTATTCCACGTTGGTTCATTGGTGACATAATGCGCTTCCCCGACTTCCTCACGAAATCAATCCCGCCGCAAATGTTCGGTCTAGGAATTTTCCAAAACTTTAGAAGATTTTAGAACCCATTTCTACAAAAATGACGTTATTAATAGTAAAATATTTAAAGTAAAAATAATGCTTATTAGTATATTATGATGAAAGCTTAGCAGATACAAATGGAAAGTATAACATATATCACTGTCAGCAGCGAAGGAAGATGAAAAGCAACCACATAAAGCATCAACAAAAAGTATTCAGAACTGAAACGAATGCGCTTTAGCAAAAACAGCAGCAAAAAAGTGTTGTAAAAATACTTTCAAAAAGTATTTACATTTTTTAGAATTCTGTAAAACTTTCATCACTTTTTACTTTTTTTCAAATACGGAATTCAAAAGCATTGCATTACCTATTAATGTTACATCTTCACTTTTCTTGCCATTCCCCTTATAATTTTATAAAAAAAGAACTGTATAAACTTTTAATGATTTATAGGGCAATTGTTCTCATTTAAATATGTTTTAAACCAGCCAGAAACCGCCTCTGGAAGCAGTTGCGATGTCCACTGCCGCCTAAAGCCAGCTGTGTCAGCGGCCCAGCGCATCAAATTGGCGTTGTTGTGACGGCGTCGGGCGCTCTGTCCAATAACGAGCGGGAGGGGGTGCGTGGCCGGGGGGGGTGCGTTGTGTGCGCTTTTTTTGCGCCGCGATAGGAGCGCGCTCGCACGCCGACGCCGATCCACCGGGGGGAGGCGGTTGCATAAAAACGAAGTTGATAAATCCCCCACGCCAATCACTTTGCCCTCGCAGGGTCATTTGTCCCACCCGCGTGACTGAGGCTGCTTCTCTGTTGCCAGGACTCATTTCGAAAATTACGTCGTTATCGTCTGCATCTATATTGAAAACGGCCGTTAGATAATTTTCATTAGAGCGAAGATATTTTAGAATTTACTGGTTCGTGTATTATTGCGAGCAAATACAGAGAGTTTATTGCGTGACACGGAAGCATAAAACAAATTCCAGTGTTAAAAGTGTGTTAAAAACGTACGAATTACGAGAAGAATTCTTTACGAATGAAAAATGAATTATAAAACGGCGGATTCATTATGTATATGAAGCAATTATATACGTTATATAAATTGCAATATGTATTGCAATTTATTATCCGCCCCTAGCAAATTTGCCAATGCTTTTGGCTCATTCCCTGCCAAGTGTATTGAACAAATATACTTTTAACTAAAGGAGACCTGAATTGCCATTTTGAACGTCAAATAACTGAAATTGAGAACAAATTAACGAGCAAAGTAAAAGCCGTGTTTCAGAGAGATATGTATGCATTCTCAATGTGTGCATAAAAAGTTCATTATTATGGAAATTGAATGCTGGAAACTTTAGAACGAACTTTAAAACTAAAACAAATGTGTGTGCTTGAAAACTTCATTTTATATTACTAAACTTAATAGATACCATGTTTAGCTATCGTGCTTACTCATCCGTATACCAACATTGTATTTTCATTTTTTTACTCTAACATTATTTCATTCGTATTAATTAATAAACAAGCGAAAGCTACAAAGAGAAATAATGAGTTCACGTTTGTATTCCTATATTTGAGAACAAAAAAATACAGGGCATTTACGACTGATAATTTCAGTGACGTCAAAATGGTTGAGTCATTCGCTGATTCATTGTAACATTCACACTGTATCAGCACTGTAACAGCTATAATATATTTTTCCAGGTACCTGCAACAAATGTATAGATGACTAAATTTGCGAGGACTAATGTTTTGGAATTCCTTCTATTAAGGCTCATTGCCAGCTTCATGAACACACTGTCTGTTTCCCCACCTGTCATTGTACTAGCAACCAATGATTTGCCCATTGCAGTTATTCTTTCACAAAATGTTTGTTTTTGAAGTCCCCGAGGGACAGCTAGTGAGAATTGAATTGCAATTTATTATCCACCTCTAGCATATCCCGCACACGTCCCGTTATCAGAGCATTCATTCAATTTTACATCAGGTGGTTCCGCTGCGAAGAGAATTCGCATACATTTGCATGCCGATTAGGGCGGTAAGGTTCATTTCGTGTCTGGTGGTACTGTCGTTTTATAGAGCAGGCTACTGAGAATTATTTTTATCAGACTATTTCGAGAAGATACTACTCTGAAATTTAATTAAAATTATTGATTTTATAGCGTGACCGTCTTAGATTGAGGAAGTAGAACTCGGCTACACGGAACTATAGGAAGAGAGATTTTATAGAAACATACGTGAACAATATCAAAATTTGATTGCAAACTAAAAACAATTTTTTGATGTACGTACGTGATGAAGTATATAAATCGACATGGGAGGAAAAGTACCATCTGTTGTAAATGTCAGAGGAAGTTAGTATATGGATTGCTTTTAAAATCTGATTCATGCACGTCCTGGTTTTCTAATATATTCAAACGAATCTTTAAACGTAAAATATCTCTATAAACTGTAAACCAAATCTGAGAAAATGAAATTGACATGTGTGACACCCAAGCGTACAAATATCGTCTGATTGGTGAATACCAAACCACTCGAGATAAGGCAATGCAACATACGTGAAAACAAAACATCTAGCATCATCAGCAGCAGCTTCTGTTGCAGCCGCAAGTGCAACGAATGCACACACGTCGGAAGCAAAATCATTTCACCTTCAGACACGAACACGAATGCCACGCAATTCGTTTGCAAGGCTATACACTTTCTAATACAGAGAAACAGAATGATCCTAGCGCTGTATTGACCCTCATGTGCATGGATCACAGATGCTTCGCCCCGTGTGCACGCGGGCGGGCGCGGCGGGCGAGCGGGCGGGCGAGCTAGCGCACGGGCGCGGCGCCGCGGGGTCAGCGCGCCACGCGTGCCCGGCACGGCCGTGCGCGCCCGCACGCTCGCCCGCCCGCCCGGGGCCGGGCCGCCGCTAACCTAGGTCAGGGATTACCGCCAGGAGCGGCGTCCCGCGGTCGCACCAACTCACCGATGGTCGAGATGTACGTGTCGTAGTAGCGCTCGTCGCAGTAGCGGTGCACGATGCACGTCTTGCCGACGTTAGAGTCGCCTAGCACGAGCACTTTGTACGTGGCCGCGAAGTCTAGCGCCATGACGGCTGCCACTGGCCGCGCGCCCGCCCGACCGCCGCCACCGCCACCGCTGCCGCTGCCGCTGCTGCTGCTGCCGCGGGCAAAGCCACAATCGATTGTCGCGAGCGGCGAGCGCGCGCCGCCGCCAGGCTGCGCGCGCAGCCCGGCCACCTGTAACGCCGCCTCCGCCGCCCCCGCTGCCCGCGCCGCCCCAGCGCCCGCCGCCCCGCCCGCCGCCGGCGGAGACAGTCTGCTTGGCGCCACCGCGCCTACGCGCTTTTGCCGCCCAGCCCCATGCGAAGGCCCTTCAAGGCGAAACCCTTTGCCAAGCCCACTTCACGTGGCGCAAGAACCCTAGGAAATAATCACGACTCCTTGTAGCTTGAAATCATTTGCATGCAGTACACTCTCTGTAGGCAAGGAGGAAATTCTACAATTTTAAATGATGTAACTTTGAATTTTCCGGTCACTGTCGAAAATACAGTTGTTCTAATGAGATAAATAAACGATTCACCGTCTTTCTGTTCCGTTTTATCCCCATATAATATTTTATTCAATATTATATTTTATATATACACAATAAATGGTTTAAATGTTATCAAAAATTGCTATACCTCTGAATATTATTGTATCAAACTGTTTTCCGAACGAAAAACTGCAATAATATGCATTTCTAATATTGTTTGCTTACTAAAGTAAACTAACTTCTGCTCAAGTGGTAATAAAAAATTTGTAAACAGTGAGAATAGTTGAATGGTTTCACAAGGGCGTTCTCAATTTTCGTTTTATTGATATATGTCACCTTCCTTTGATCCTTTGTTATTATTTTTTTCTTGTCTAAGAAAGTCCAAGAAGGCATGTTTTATAAAATCCTTTCTATCATATCAAATGAATGATTTTGAGTTTTCAATATTTTGTAAGACCTGCAAGTGAGTTGTACAGATTACATATTTGAAATATAGTTATTTGTCTTAAATTTTACTCTTTCTATACCAGGTATTGAAAATAATGTAAGAACCAAAATTAAGTTCACATACTCAATCTATAAAAATATGCCCACATTAATATTGTGATAAATTTTCAAAAAACTACTTTAACACGCCATTTGTTGGGGTAAATATTATTTCATTTAGACTTCGCTTTCAATATTAAAAGTCCACTCCCTTTCCTTATATGATCATTTTTACTTTCCTACCTCACTACATATTACATACACATAGTAAAGAGAAAATATTGTAAAGATGAGGAAAGAAAGCGGTATTTGGATAGAAAAACTTATATTCTGGGGACTATATATCAAAAACGTCGATAAATATTGTTCCTGTGGGTACAAAAGTAACTTCCCCTAAAACATGTCAGAATCCACATTTGGTGGGTCCTTGATTCTGAAAAATTGGTTGACGTTAAAACTTCTCAGTCCGTGAGTATGTGTATTGTCAATTTTAACGCTTAAACGACTCAATTTTTCTAAAGCGAATATTTCCTTATAAATCTGGTCAAACTCAAGAACCTGAGAACTTGAAAAGGATATTTTGATTATGGAAGATACTTTACATGAAGCCTCAACACTCAAAATTTTCTCAAAAATGGCTCCAATTTTTTTTATTTTAATTTTGCTCTTGAATAGCACAAACGCTGCTTAAAAATTCTACAGATCTCATTTTTGTTAAAATCTGTGAATTTTCAAAAATTGCAAAAATTTAACTTTTTTGGAGTCTTCCTACAACAATGACATTAGAGATTTTATAGTTAACAAAACTTACGTTTCAATATCTTTAAATAAGATGTCCAATTTTTCAAAAGTATGAGTAGTTTCAACGTAATTTTGCGCGAAATATTGGTAATTTTAAACAATTATTTCTACAAAAAGGGCTTCACGATTTTTTCCTAGGATAGACCAAAGTACGTTTAAAATTTGTTGTATGTCCCATCTTTATAAAACTCTCTATATTTTCAAAAATTGCAAGAATTTAACATTGCATTGAACATTACCATACGTTCAGTAGCGATGATGAAGATTTTCCCCCTTAATCAAATATGATGTTTAAAATTATATCTCGAAATAATGTAAATAAAAAATTCTAAATATTGGAAAATTGCAAATGCAAATGTTCACCTTTTTTGAAAGGTTGAAAAGGTCGTCTTTTGCTGTGAGGCTGGTGGTGTATGGCGTAACGTCAATTGTGGGTTAACTCTAAGGATCTTAGTTCTAATTCCAGCACGGAAACTTTTTGTTAGTTGGAAAGAGTTTTGCAGGTTCTTACAGTATAATAATATTGCGTTGCAGATACAAATAATGCGAGATAGTATTTGCTTTTGTAACACCCCTAGTTTGTCTTTAGCTTTCGGAAGAAACAAAGTAAATACAATCATTATTTAATGATAACTGGAAGAGAAAGAGGAAAGAGCTAATATGAAAGATTAACCCTATATAGCTCTATAACACAAGGCAGAGAAAAATGGAATTCATTTTCAACAGCATAAATTTAAACAAAGCATATATTCCATTGAAGCAACATTATTGTCTTCTATTTCCAGTGTCAATAGCGTAACTGACAGCTTCTCCAATGCTTTCACTGGCACATATCCACATCTAAATTATTTGTGTACTCAGATTCCTCTCCTCCCTACAGTGGCACGTGCTCAAGGCGCCAGCTTCTCTAGCAGCCCTTCGCAGCCATATCCTACATCCCGGCATCGCCTCCCCTGTCTCGCCAGGCACCTTCTTCTTCCTCCGCCCTCTCGCCTACGCACAGCCACCAACCCTCTCCCTCCACCCTCCCACGCCTGCCTCCGCCACGCCCCCGGCCCCGCCGCTCCCAGGTTGCGCCGAAAACGCCTCCGGACTCAAAAGTAGTCTGGTCACGTAAAGGCGACGTTACACGACGCAGCGGCGGCGGCGGGGGCGGCGGCGGCGACGGCCGGCAGTGGAGGCGGTCTCGGGGCCTCGGGCGACCGCGACGCGCGTGGGCGGGAGGGCGGACGGGAGGGCGGTCGGGCGGGCGGGCGGTCGGGCGGGCGGGCGGGGGCGGGCGGGCGGGCGGGCGGGCGGGCGGGCGGGCGGGCGGGCGGGCGGGCGGGCGGGAGGGCGGGCGGGCGGACGGACGGGCGGGCGGGCGGGCGAGCGGTCGGGCGGGCGGCCGGGCTGGCGGGCGGCCGGGCGGGAGGGAGGACGGGCGGGCGGTGAGCGCGGGCTCCCACCGCTAGCATTGTTTAACGCTTCCCCTGCTCGCTATTCGGAGGAAGCGTTTCCGACGGGAGAAAATGCAGAAATTGTGCCCGATTACAAAAAAGAAGCGCGCGGAACAAAGGCTCGTTTCCTAAGCCCGCGCAGAATAAACATCGGGAAGATGGAGCCAAATATTATTGTCCCTTGCATAGCGAACGCGTCCTCCGCCCCGAGAGCGAGAAAGGAAAAATATTTTATTTATGAAATTCTTTTCCCGCCGACCGTCTCGCTGGGCGATTTGGCTGCCTGGAGATTCTTTTATCTCGGCTGAATTACGAGACCTGTGGCGGTATGAAACCTAATACAGCCTGTGTTACTTTATGGGAACTGGTGCGTAAAGAAAATAAATCTTTTAGTGCCTCTATGTGATGTGTACTCCCCAACACCGAGTTTCTCATCCAATGTTCTGAAGAAACAAAAGTTCAGTAAACTCAAAAAATTGTGCAATAATTCTGGTAAATGTATCTACTAAACAGTTACGAGACTCAAAATAGCAATGTAATAGCATGGTATGTAAGAAAGGTGTTTATTCATAATAATTTATCTCGCTTCAAAATCATAAATTGATGTTTAAATCAAACATATCTCTCGCTATAATGAAAATAACATTATGAAAATTATGAACATTATGAAAATTACATGTTATTTTTCTATTTTTTTTCTAATTTATAGTACTATTAAACACCATAAATGTAACGTTCCAGATTCATGATAACTTGACTCTGAAGCTGACATTCTCTATTTTCTGTTTCTTAAAACCAGTTGGATCTATTGTGATTTATAACCCTTTTATCTCTCGCTTGACTGCCCGAACCAGCGCTCATATTTACTCAGAAAGGGAGAAGGACGGAAATATCGGTCCATTTGCGAAGCACATCTTTTCGGGAAACCAGACGGAGGAGATTGGAAATGAAATTACATTCAACTCCGAAATCGACGACGCACCTCACATTTTATTATCTTTCGGCGTACGGCCACGAAAGAAATCGACAGAAAGAGTTTGGTTTTTTATTGTTCCATGAGCAGAGTGCTAAAATTTGTGGCAGTCGGAATCGATGAAATATGTACCAGAGAAAGCCAGTTCTTTGTTTATACTCGATGTGCATCATTGATCAGGTCTGTTGTGTTGATAGATCGGATCCGGGAAGTTGTAATAATTCGTTGAATTATATCCTGAATAAAAAAAGAACGAAATCTTCTTGGAAATCGTGGTGTTTACCACGCAACGGCCGCCGCAGGGAAGGTGTACAAATCTCTCCGAGACAGGTTGGTGGCGTGTTTACGCGGAAGTGGCGCGGAGGGGGCGTCGCGCCGCGGGAGGCGCAATTACCAGTCGCTTGTTCGGCGCCCCTTTGGCGCCCGAGACCTTGAGGGCGCTGCCTGCCTGCGCTGCGCCCAACCTTATTAGACCGTGCTCTCTTTCATCACAAGCATTTTGCTCTCTTCCTCACATCTGAAACCGGTCACCGTAATTAAAATTGCTCAAAATTGGACTATAATCTTGTCTTTTCACCTCACTTTCTACCGCCTCGCCCTCGCTCCCTAGCCTTGCCCGCCAGATAGCCTCCTTTACTTTTTACGTATCATTTCTCTTCCCTTGTGACTTTCCTGTTTCACATTATTGGAATTTATGCGCAAGTATACACATGGGCTTATGAGCAACACCTAAAACTAACTTAATACTAAGAGATAATTATAATCGTTAATGAACCATTAGGCATCACTTAATACTGAGACTTAAAAAAATAATATATGTAAAATGGACATTTGTTTTTGTTGGATGTTTGTGAGCACGTAAACTGTTATTGTCATTGGTCCCTTTAGTGTAGTGAATGTTTTTATGCTTGGAAATAGCTATGTTCCTCCTCCGCCGACTGGGGAGAACAGCCCAACTGGGGAGATCAGATCCAACCCGCCGCTTTGCAAGGGAATTCCGCCTTCGAAAATCTCCTCCAGCGGGGCACCGCCCCAGCCGTAACGAGCTCTAGGCTCCCGCCTGCTCTCCCGATACGTGAGGTAGTGTAGCGCATATCAGTGTACGTGTGGGTAAGGGAAGAGGATGGGGCAAGGAAGAGGAAGGAATGACCGCTCGCGGTTCGTTGGCGATTCGTTAGAGTTCTGCTCCGGTATTCGCCTGGTGTTGATGGAAGAAACCACGAAAAATCAGAGCAGACGGCGATCAGAGCAGACGGCAGCTAGATTTCTACTCCAGATAGCGGCTGAATTCTAGTTAGCTAACTAGCCAGAATCAAAAACCTGCTACTACAAGGACTCGAAACTCAAAACTTGCCAGTCAGAATCGACTCTGGTAATAATGGGTCTGAACTAACTCTGCCCCAGCATTGTTTTTGATCCAGGTTTGGTACCCCAAGTTCTTACACAGCTTAAATACTGATAGACTTGGTACATACGAGTATAAAATATTTCAAAACAAAGGACATAAAAGTATGTTAAATAAGTCACTTCTTCACTCTTTCTCTTATCAATCGTTTTCTCTTCCGAAATGAGCGCCTCTTCTCATCTTTCGTTTCTCTTGGTCTGCTTGCCTCTCTTATCTCTGTCGCCCTTTGATTTATATCTGCTTCCTCTTCTTCCTCTGTGACGCTTACGCATTGTGAACCGGGCCACCCACGCTCAGACTCTCGCGTTCGCCCTTGGCGCTGGCGGCCCCATTCGCCTCCTCGCCCCGCCCCGGTGCCTCTCCGCCACCTGCCCCGCCCCGTGGCGCCGCGCCGTGAGTCACCGGTGGCGCCGGCTTGGCGGAGCCGCCCCTGACTCACCCCCTCCACCCTTTCCCGCCCGCCGCCCCCGCCCCCGCCGCCCGAGGTAACTACGCACAGGGCGGGGAGGCGACGCGCCGCCGCGTCTCCCGCGACCCTGGGGAAACATTCGTGCGTCATATCGCACGAGAACGATCGTAAAAATGCTGTTCCTATACGTCCGACCACAGTTTTTACTAACCTAACTATATTACGCCCCTGTGCGTCCGACAATTTGGTGTATCTACGTTTATTTTTCTCGTGTTTATGAAACTTTTTCTTCAAAAAAATACCGAGAGTTTCGGTCGTTTATCTTTTCAGGTGTTTGTTTTGAAACTCCATACAACGTTGTTTCGACAGACAAAATAATAACATTTTATGGCTCGTTTTACATAATTTATTTCGAAAGTTTATTTAAGTTAGACATTGGGATATTTAGACATCGTTCCAACTTCGAACCAAACGCAGCTAACGACCGCGAAGTTGGATTATCGTCATCGGAGCTGACGGAGAAACCTCATCTCCCCCTGTTTGCTACTGCCCGTCCCACTTATTGGGGGTCATCAAATGCCATTAGCCGTTGTGGGCCCTCTCCGCGCACCCTTCCCCGATCGGAGGGCCAGCGCCCCGCCCGCCCCATCTTAGCGCAAACATCCCTGATTGGCCCCACGACTTCCGCGGCCTGTCTCGGCGGCTGCGGCCCCACTGAGGTAAATGGGGCCGTGATTGCTCCTTCAGCGGCGTATTTGAGCAATTTCGCGCGTGTGCGAGGAGCAATGGACCTCGAAGCGACTCTGATGCAAACGAGGTGGCTTATCGTGCGGAATAAGCCTCTTAGGGCCACAATTCGTCGCTGTCGCAACCCCAGCGGCCCCTGGGCTAATGGAGGGAGGGCGCGGGCGGCGCAGTGGGCGGCGCAGTGCGGGCCGCGGGGTTTGACCGCGAGATACCCCTCCCCCCTCCCGGCGCTTTGCAGTAGTTCCCGCGGAAGATCAAGGAGAAAAGCATTAACTCGACTCAGGGAGACAATTAACTGTATAAAACTCTAGCACTGGCTCTCTCTCTCTTCGCTGGGGTACGCGAATGGAATAAAAATCTAACTAAAACCGTGTCAAATGTGTTAGAAGAGTAGTGAGTAGTGTTTCCGAACGAATTCGTCAAATTTTAGATCATTTGTCCCGGGTGTGTTATAACTCGGGAGGGGGCAAAGATCCTCCACCGCTAACGCTTGATATCCGGCTCCGACCTACACGTGTCTTGCTTGCTGGTTTATCCTCTTCAGATATCTCTCCCAGGGGCATCTCCCCAACTCGGACGAGCCCTGATCCCTCTGGCCTCCCGAAATATGCAGTAATTGAATTTTTGTTTCATTGATCAGTGCTTCCGGGATTGTCGACTGCTGAGATCACTAGTCCCGTACGTATAATGCATGTTTTCTTAACACGGTAGGTGGTGGTGATCTTGACCCTCCATTGGATGGCGAGACGCCGACTTACATGTCGGATACCGGGGTTTTCCCCAACGAGGTGTCTCCCACCAGCAGGGGGGCACTGCTCCAGACGGGACAAGCTCTAAACTCCCAACTGATCTGCTGACATATGTAGTAGTGCAGTGCATGCAAATATGCTTACGTAAAGAGTGAGGATAAAATAAGGAAGGTGAAGGAAAGATCTCGCGCGATCCGTGGCCCGTTTTTAGCGTACATCTCCGACATTCCCCTGATATTCATCGCCACGTAAAACTGCCGAACAAACAAGCCGGGCGTTAGAATTCTCCTCGAAGCAGAGGCTGAATTCGTCCTAGCTGTATACCTAATGAAACTACAGGAGTTACAACAGCACAGCCTTTCTTGAATTAATGGGGTTACCTAATATTACGATCTTGTAATTTCTGGCAGCACTTGAAAAAGTCCAAACAAATTCAAACAAAGCGCCTGCGACGCATATCTGCATTTATATCGATGGCCACGAGCAGTAGCTCTTCTTACTCCTGCAAAAAATGCATGAACCTACGGCGTTTTTCCAAATTTCAATCTTAATATATATATATATATATAGATAGAGAGAGAGAGAGAGAGAGAGAGAGAGAGAGAGAGAGAGAGAGAGAGAGAGAGAGAGAAAGAGAGAGAGTATATGTCGAAAGACCCAATGTCCTAATAAATACAAAGAGCATAAATAATAGAATTGGCGCCGTAATTGAATGCGTGAGCGACGCGAGCGGCTGGCGGGCAATCCTTTGGCAAGGCTTTGGGGGAATCGGCGAGACGGCGAAAGAGGCGGTTGGGGACAGCAGTCGGAGCCCGAGTGGCGAGCAAGAGGGGCATTACCTTATGAGGGGTGCATTGCTCATGAGAATTAATACCAATGTGGTACATGCGATGATGCGAAAGACATGATAATTGTTGTTTTTCTTGTGTAAAGCGCGCAAAAACAGAAATAGACTTGACGGTGAGATTTATTATTGCAATGCAAATGCAAATGCAATGCAATGCAAATTAATGCAAATTGGACACGTGTGTAATAATTACGAGTTATAGACAAGCGCCACGTGGTTTCACAAGTGTGCGACTTTGGGCATGAGAAATGATTGCTTCCCCAGCGTGATATGGACATGTTATGATCAGTGACTATTACTGAACAGTGATAATCATGGAACACTATAATACAGTGCAATGGCAAGTGATGTTCACGGGTATGCCCAGTAATGGGTGCGTAAACAACAGAACGCTGTCGCGGACGAATAAAGATATATTTCATTAGACAGTGCATAATGTGCTAATGTGATAAAAAGGAAGACGAGATGCATGACAAGTAACTCCAGTTATCGAGACGCTATCAGTTACGGCGAGGAGCGGCCGAGGCGGTGGCGTTGGAGGGGAGTGGAGGGGGACAAGTGAGCTTCGCTTCGGGCGTGTGGCGACCGGACGGGCCCGAGTGAGGTCGAGCGCTCCCGAGTGACGACGGCGCAGCAGAGTAACATCTGAGATGTAAAGACAAATATTAATGTTTTTTTACCATGGGGATAACTAGTTATATATACGACAGGTCACAACCAAGGAAATAACCAACATTAAAAAAAGGAGTTCACGTGTTTATTTTCTTGGGCAATTAAAATCAGTAGCAAGTTGATATAGTATCTATAACATAAACAGTATTAGTGTGTAATATAAATAGTATTATTGTTCAAATTGTTTGTTGTACTGTAGTGAGGTATTATCAGCAAAATCACATTTGTTTCTCGCCAATTAATAAATAACACTTCATGATAAAGGAATTCACACGAATGATAATTTCCATTACATAAAAAGATCATGATTAGAATTGGATAACTAAAAGATTATTAAAGAGCTCATAATAAATAATAATTCAGATTAATTGGTTAACATTATTTCATTGATGTAGAAAACTGGTTGTGGCAAATTTGATGCTTCGTGATGTATTATTTAATAGAAGGTTATATAAGTGTAATTGTAGTCACTCTGTAAATAAATGTGTTCTGTTTTCTAAATATTTTATGCTAATTATATATATATATATATATATATATATATATATATATATATATATATATATATTTGACATCAACAAGGTTGTTACCGCTTTTCAAGTTTCCCTTGTCCACCTTTGTTACACAAAAAAAGAAAAATTTACATGTGTGATTTTCAGCCTCCATGATTTTCGAGCTCATAAAACATGAATTTAGGGTAAGTCGGATCACGATATATATAATATTTTTTAAATATCTCTCACGCCCTTAATGTGCTCATTTACAGCGATTTATATATAATAATTGCATTTGTGAGTGGAAATGCTTCAAATGTCTTTCAGCGAAGTTTTCTTGAAACTCCAAAGGTTTTTTGTGAAGAAGAGGTTCTAATTTCGCATTTAGGGTAAAGCTTAAACGACATTTTCTTAAAAACGGCTGTATATTTTTCAACGATAAATTCCATACAGATCGAGGTTTTACTCTTCTGTAATTGTCTTCAAGTAATATTATGGTTCTACCTTTAGGAACCCGAAAAGTTGAGTAAAATATTTTTTAAGTGTACTTCGGGCGGCGATAGATGGCAACTGGATAGAGGATGAGCATGAATGAAAAACTAGCCGGACCGAGGAAATTAGAAAATTAACAAGTACGAGAAAGTCTCTGCGATTCTATAGTACCACTAGTTTATTTTACCTTTTAACAACATGTAGCCTCTCTTTGAGTATCTGTCGTTCATCAGGTTTAGAAACACCCAATATTGAATCGCTCTCTGCTTACTTAAAACTCAAGATAATCAGGATTATCCTGATTATCAAGATTATCTGTTTACTCAAAACTAAAGCTGAAAGTTAATTTTAAAATTGTTCTCAGGAAGTTGCGATATCAATAGTTACGATTGTTCAAAGGATTTGAGAAAATCTGACCCAAAGGACAGAGTTTTGTTGACACAAAATTACGAAATTAGTTGACTCAAGTAATTGGTTACTTCACGCAAATGCATTAGCGGCGAATGTTTCCAGAACCTTTTCATCCCGAGCGAAAGGGATGGAGCCGTTGCAATTGCCGTGCCGTTGAGTGTGTGCCCAAGAGCAAATGGCCATGGCGAGCGGCGACGCGACCGGAAGGCGCACCGGAAACGCGGCGCGGCGCCCACCTGAGCGGCGCCGCGGCGGGGGCGGGGAGGGGGCGGGGAGGGGGCGGGGCGGGGGCGGTCGCGCACGTGGGCTCCGATAGATCGATGTGTGGCGACGTCAGGGCGCTCACCGCCTCTCCGCCCTCGCGACGCGCGCGTGTCCTGGCGCCAGCCGCCTCCCCCCCGCCCCCCACCGCCGCCCTCCGGGTGCCCCGGCCGCCACGTGCTCCGAGCGCCAGCAAGCGAAGTCAACCGACTAGAAATATCTCTTCTCTCTTACTTATTTTTTATCCTTACACCCTACCCCCTCCACCGAACTAATTCACGCCGAACGCGAGATCAGCGAAACAAAACCGAGCACCGCCAAAGCAATCGAAGAAATTAGTATATTGGCGCGGCCGGAATTACCCACAAGCAACCTAAGCAATTGCTTAGAGACCCCATCCATGGGGATCCACGCGACCTGGAAAAAATATAACACATTTAACTAGCGGGGCAACAGAACGGCACAAATTTTCTCGTATTAGTTTTATATTTCCTTTGGCCTGGATTAGCTATTCTATCTTGCTACATACTTTTGCCAGCTGCCATCTATCGTCGCCCAAAGTACTTTTTTTTTAATTCTTAATTTTCGGGTTCCCTAATTGTAGAACCGAAATATTACTTTAAGAATATTAAAGAAAAGTAAAACCTCGCCATCAATGGCAATTTTTATTGAAACATTTGAAGCCGTTTTTAGGACAATAGCGATGAAGCGTTACTATAAATGCGAAACTTGAAGCTCTTTTTCATAGAAAACTTTTTAGTTTTCGAAAAACTTTATTTAAAGTTATTTGAGGGACGTTAACTCACAAATGCAATAGTGTTTACAATTTATTGAAAATTTACATGTTAACGGCGTGAGAGATATTTTTAAAAAATTATATTTATGTAATCTTTGGAGAAAAGAAGAGAAAGTAATACACCAAAATGAACTTCACGTCATATTAAATAGTGCAATTAGTATTATCCGTTGGAAAAGTAAGAAGAAACTAGTGGTGCTACTGAATGGCACAGGCTTTCTCGTAGTAAAGTTTTCCAATTTCCTTGATTTGGACTGGCTTTATGGTCTTGCGCCATCCTCATGCCAGCTGCCATCTAAAATGGAAAAAAATGTACATAACCATATCAAAAGAACTAATTAGGGAGAAAAGTTTACTTGAAGGAGAAATCTCTATCATCAATTTTGTAGCTGTAGGTTGACGCCGAAAAATTTTTGAATATTTTGCAATTTTCAATAATTCAGAGTTATCAGTGAAAATCGAACAAATGACAACTTCATAAGTGTATTTCGGTCTACTCTTACAAGAAATTGAAAGAAAAAATTGGAGCCATTTTTGACTTCATGTAAAGTAACCCCAAATTTTAAAGAATGTTTTTCAAAATTTCAAAGCTTCGACTAGAGCCAGATGGGCAGGGGTTTCCTCGATTTGGAAAACCCCGGGGGAAACGAATGATTTAGGCGCTAGTAGTGTTCACAGACCGCAGATAGGCAGACGGACGGACAGACTGACTGACGGACAGACGGATGGACGGACGTTTAGAAAGGAACCACTTTTTCGGTGTCAGGGGACCCTAAAACGTGTACAGTTGACTCCGGTTGTAGTGAACTCGTATATAGTGAACCCTCTGTTATAGTGAACTGAAATCACTTGTCCCGTTTCAATTACATTACAAATAAGAATATTTGGTTATATTGAACCTTAGTGAGGTATATTGAATTCTCAGTCCGTGCTGTTAATGAATTGAGCTGTACCTCTATATCAATAAAACCAATAATTTTGGAGAAATTCCATTTCATTTTAATATCATCGGATATAGTGAACCTCTGATATAGTGAACCAAACATGTTAGTCTCCAGAAATTCACTGTAACCGGAGTCGACTGAATTTCCATTGAAATCTCGAAATCGATTTTCCGCAGCAATACATAATTGGAGACCGGACGTTGTCCTAAATGTCTATTTTGTTTCTTTGAATCTAACTTTAGGCACCTTTTACCATTATCCATTTTTATATATGAATTTGCTTGTGCGTGGGTTTTATAGTATCCCAAAATGCCTATTTAAGTGATAATTGCCTATTTTGGCTTTCACAGCCTATCAGTACCAATTTTTAACTTTCTATACACGAGAGGTTTTCTGTTGACAGACGTTATTGGCATTGTTAGCGACTTACAGCAGATGCTGAGGGACGTAGGTGAAGAGCTAGGTAAAGCTTGAGTTAAAATTTACCAGTGTGTCTAATCGCAATCTAGGCTGGGAAATAATGTCTAAAATAGCTTCCATTCTTTCGGGAAAACCTGAAGAAATCTGTCTACAACCAGAACATATGTCATCAATGAAATAGCTTCATGTGAGGTGGGGAGAACATTCTCTCGTTATAAAGTAATTTTGAACGAAAGAATGGTTTCGTTCACTATTGAAAACTTGGAAAACATTTTTATTGTACACTGTCACTCTGAACTCTTCTGTCTAAACCGAAACCTGTACCAGCCGAAAACCTGCCTTAACCGGAAAATTTCTGTCCAGTAAAGTTAGTAAGTGGTATTTTACACACCTATAACGGATCCTGTTCAACGCGGAAACGGAACAGTTTTTCATGTCCTGTAGGGGGAAAATATGAAACGGAATTCATTTGAATTAAATGCAATTGGCACAGACGTCTTATTTTTAATGTAATGAATGCATCTGCAAGTCTGTTTTAAATTCATCCCACGCGATGTAGTCGTGACAACCGCACTGTGAAGGAGAGAGGCTTTTGAATTCGAACTTGGGGTCACTTGTCTCTCAAGGCGTATGCCTTGGAGATACCCACTTCCAAACTGTGAGCGTGGGAAGGTGTACGGGCATGGTTTCCACTCGTGCCTATTCCTGTCCCATATTAAAAATCCTAACCCCCTCGCTACAGACACATTGCTCAAGGCTATGCGAGGATATAAGAAAATCATCGTACTTTGGGCTGTGACGCATTGTGCGTTGAGTCAGCAAGCAGTCCTATTACAACTATTAGGCAGTGAAGTGGTGTGTATTTTCATGCTTTTCAACAACCAGTTTAACAATGCGAAAACCATAGAACTCAAACATTAGATGAAAAGGCCAAATATATGGAATAAAGAGAAACTCGATCGCTGTCAATGAAAAATGTTTAATATTCATTTATTGTTGATTACTTCCATAAATACGTAATATTTAAATATATTTTAATAATCATAATAAAATCATGTAATGTTTACTTTACTTTCATTATGTCTTTACTTACATTGATTTACTAGTTTCATCAAATCACACTAGTTTCAAATATCAATATCACAAGAGTCGTAAAATGGACATCCCTGTAGAAATCCAAAACCTTCCTAAACCGGAATTTATTTTTGTCCCTTTTGGATGTTTGAGAGCTTGGTAGTGTTTAAATTGAAGTATTAAATTGTAATTGGAAATTTTATTAATGTAGTAGTTGGAATTTCGAATTAAAATAGACTCCGTGTTTCGAGGGGATGTTTATTAGGGTAGCTCCGTAGATGGAAGGATGTTTCAATAAGTAGCTGAATATAGTGAGTCGCGAATAGGTATTTTGTAAGAAACACAGATAGGGAAAGTCGCGACTGCGTATTAGTTTTGTGGGAAATATTTAGTCCTATTAATAGTAAATCGTTGAGGACATTCTGGAACATTTTTAATTTAGGTAAGGACGCGAGAATTGGTATACCTAGGATTCCATGGACAACATTCTGCTAGTCACCCGAGAAGTTCATCCATCAAGATATTTTAGTAAGTTTGGGAACTATATTCAACCCCGTACGGTATTTTAATGTTCTATATAAAAAAGTAAATTTCATAAGATGATTAGAATTTGTAATATACATAAGAATAAATGTTAATTTTTTATTGTTGAAAAAGGCTGATAATTTATATTAGTTGCGATCAATCTAATAATTGATTACAATAAATAGAACTTCCAGGAATCGTGATTCTTTATAGAATTACACGTCCATATGCAATAGGTAAGGAGTAATATGTTGTACGTAGAGACCATAATTAAGTTGAAAGTAAATTTAATAAATTACTTAACATTGGTAGAATTTGTGAACATAGCAGGGCAACGGTAGAAATAACAATATTAACAATGGCAGTGGAAGTTATCCCCGTCATTGTATTAGATGTTTGTTGAAATAGTATCTACAATAGTAAAAATAATGGAATAGACCAAGAGATATTTCACGAAAAGCTAGTCCAACGCGAAGCGTGAAAAGAAAAGTATTCACAGTATGGTGATGTGTAGTTGTGAGGAGTGTAGTACCATAATCCGCTAGTATGCCTAACAACCACGGCATATCACCGATCCTCATGGGAACTAGGGAACGGACGAAGTTTCACATTGTGGCCACTGGAGCGCTGGTCGCCAATCATTCGCGAGATCTTCGGGCCGCTTTAATACTTGTGGAAATGCCGGCACTTTGGGTAATTTTAGTCACAGTGATTGAAGCATTGCACACTCATGTTGATGTAATAATAAACAATACTAACATTATGTATCTCTGTGCAGTTTGCTTAAAGGAAATTGTGAAGTGATTACTTCAAATTAATCCTCAAATGCCGGAAATGCCGGAATGCCGGAATGCCAGAAATCCATGCCGGAAATCCTGGTTAGTGAGGCAATAGCAATTCCTTTGCATGTAAAAATTATACTTATTCTTCATTATTTCTGATATTTACCTGTATTTTCAGGTGTTTATAGAGAACTATAATGCTCATAATGTCTTTATACTTAAATAGACAATAGATGAAAATGAAAAAAAGCTAAGTATTTTCCAGTTTTTATACCATCTATTTTTGTATTCTCAAGCTCTATTGATTCTTTAAACTATATTATACGCTCAAAACGAACAAATACGTAATAGAAGAAGTGCTTGTTGTTGAAGAAAAAATGGAAGAAGCTAGTTCTAAAACGGACGCTGATATAAATAAATACTGACTGCAATAAATAACACCCAGAAAAGTTCACTCATTAAAAAGCACTTCAAATCACTGTTGTTCTGGCAGAAACGTTACCACCTAGAGATAGAACCAGGAAGTTACTTACAACTAGTGAAATTCATATTGGCGCTCTCGTGGACATGCAAGAAAAAACGATCAAGATTTTAATTATGAACAACTGAAGTATAATGTGGAAATTATTAATCCTTTGCGAAGGCTGCATCCAAAATTCATTAACAATGTCTGATACATCAGAAATAAAAATAAACAATCAGACAACATCTCGTAATCCCCAATGACGTTTGTGAGAAAATATATCGTTTGATTGCAGGGTGTTACAATACGAGAAACATCCAAAGCTGTCTTAGACGATCATTCCCAGTATTTGAGCCAGTGTGTTCTCATCATTGAATGTAAACAGAAATTGTTTGTGCTATTTGTGACTTTTTTATTTGTGTCGAATTTAGAGAATAAACTGAATTGTTAGGTAGCCTAGGGGGTTAAAGGTTACATATTTTATTAACGTTCCGAAACATTAAGAATGTGTTAATATTTACTCTATTTACTATATGAAGATAATTAGCAAGGGTGTTTTTGACGTGTTTAGTAAATCAGTCTCATCTCTAAGTAACCATGAATACTATCGGTGGAAGAGCAATTTCTTGTGAAATCTGTACCACAACTTCCAAGGATTCGTGTGAAAAGAAACTTTCAAAAACGTATTAAGCTAGCTTTTCAAAGAAGCAGTTTCCTTTCGGGTGGCGAGAGTTCAGTATATTTAATAACGAACATTGTCATAATTTGTGAACATTTTGTTTCAGTGATCGACAAGAACAAAGCTGCTGTTACTAATGAAGTAATGGAGAGGCCTAAATACTTGAATTCAAAGCCTCTAAGTAGAAAAGTTGTGTTTGTAATGTGGATCTTCATTTATTTGCGTTTAGCAGCCGTGCGAGGAATGCTCGGCGAGCAGCGCGCCAGCGGTGAGTAGAGGAACTTTTAGCGATGACAAGGAGGAGGCAGGAGTGCCGAGGCTTATATGCATACTGGCGGGCTATGGTAGTACTATATAAAGGATATAATGTGGAGAGCCGTCAGTTGTGTGGGTGGGTTCTAGAGGGCTTTTGATCTGTATGTTGTGATTGTTGTGAAGGAAGTCTTCTAGTTTTAGACCGGCCATGTTGCTTGTCAAGCAGTCCCATGAAGTGGATTTTGAATTTAGATCACCAGCCAAATGAGGGGTAGAGCAGGTTAAGGAGGATATCTAAGTCGGGCGGAAGAATAGGGATACGAGGTATTTTGAATGAGGAAACGATTATAGGATTGGTGAGCGTTCCAATTAAAATGGCAGTGCATTCAAATGCTGTTAATTGAGGGAGTTGGCATGCGGTGAGTGGGATACTTTGTCGGATGTCTCCTCCGAGGGAGAAGGTTCCGTAGTTTTGGTGGATTATGTTATTCTGTATAGTAAAGGAATTGTTAGGAATCGGCATAGTTTCTTGAAGTAATAGGATCCCAACGGAGTATTCTTTGTGGAATTGGGTGAGGATGGTTTTTGTTTTTAGGACATGGCGCCAAGTACATTCCATAAAGAAAGGGTTAGGATTCAGGATAAGGAAGCCATTAATTAAGGATTTCAACAAGTTTTAATTCGGCAGTGATAAGTTTAATGAGAGTGTCTCCTGGGCCTGTGAGGATGTCAATGAAGGTACTTAGATGGGGGAGAATCTTCTTCAAAGTAGGGGATTGGAGTATGGAAAAGGTATCTTTAAGACCTTGGGTTGTGGTTTGTTGTAGTGGTGATTGAGGTTCGTTGTTGATGAATAGGATATATTTTGAGTCTTGAGTGTAGGAAAGGATCGAGATGACATTGTGAACACTCTTTTAAAATTAATTTTTACTCTTTAAGATTAATTTTTTCTAGTTGCTGATGTTTGATGGTTTTTGCTTGAATGAAACACGGGCAGGAGGGATCGTAGGCAGGCTGGTTGAGGGAGTAGTTGCGTCATTTGATGATAAAATTTGTTTGTTTTGGTGTTGTTCAGTGAGTTGGGGGTCAGTACAAAGAACACAAGTCACTGCTCGTCTACAGTACGTCCTTGGGTTACATAAGTTTCTGTAAGCATTTGAACTGGGGGATCCTGTCTGAGTTTTCGTAATCTTCGTCTCATTCTGTAATAGTCTATGTATTTAAGTTGTTTTTTTTTTGTTTCAGTCAGGTCCTTCTTTGTTGTCTCTATTGTATAGATTCCCAGTGCTTTCAGTTGTCCGTCTGCCTCGCGTTGGTTCATTTCTGTGATGTGAAAGCATGGAATGTTAATATTTTGTAAGTTCCTTTTGTTTGAGTCAATGTCATATTTGGGAGGCAGTCCTTAATTACTACGTTTTCCTTTGCCTCTTTCGTTGCTCTATTAAAGTAGTATGATACTCTTACTAAAAAGAGTCCTTTCAGTTCAGAACAAGCCTATTTCATCAAGTCTGTTTCGTTTTCTTTTATTGTAGCAGTCATTGTCAGTGGTTGGATTAATAATTGAGTCCTTTTACATTTGGCAGTCATGGAAATGTTGGAGTGTTTCATTAAGTCTTGGGTAAGGTCTGATGGGTGTAGGAGCGAGTTTAAATCAAGTCTGAAAGGCCCGATTCTTCATTTGCTCTGGGAGGATGATTTTGGTGAGGGGGTTTTTCATGAGGTTTTGGTGGACTGATTTTGGGGAGGGGGTTGGTTGGGGTCATCAGAGGTTTGGAAGTTTCTATCTGTTGCTTGAGGTTGTTGTAGTGAGTCAAACCCGTTTTTGGTTTCAGTTGTCTTGATTGGTATGTGGATAGGAGCTCTGGATGACTTGACTAATTGGAACCCATCGTCCGTCATTTGCTTTTTGGAGGTCCTGTCGGGGAAGGTCCATGAGGTCTTTTTGTAGGTCCAGATATGGTGCGCAAGGTCACGCGCACTGCTGCGGATGGCTGAATATTACCCGTCGTGGTGTTGGTCTCAGCCAGGTGGCCTTCGTTGTGTTCCAGCACCACGTCCATATCCTTGTCCGAGTTGCTCGTCATCTCTGCGTCGTCCATGTCCGCATTGTTTGCCATTTCCTCGTCGGCGTCTGAGTCCGGCAACGGCCGAAGCCGCGCCTGCTCCAGTGACCGTCGGTTGCTTTCTCGAAAAGCTCTTCTATACAGAGATCTAGAAATGTTCGAAAAATCGAACCTTTTCTCGACATTCAGTTAACCTCTGGCCACTTCTCTGCACCAGCAGTAAAGCGTAGCAGCTTAACGGTTGCCCGTCGTTTAGCGATGATATGCTCCCAGCGATTTACTGTCGTCTTACGGTTTCTATTTACAAGAATGTTTCCCGTCGTCACACGATTTCTTCTGACCTTACGGTTGCCCGTCACCTCTCTATTACTTTTGCCCTTAGGGTTTCCCGTCGACTGTCGATATTCTCTCGCTATTACACTGACAATGTGATGCGCTCTCTGCTACCCCTCTACACATGCCGGCCGTCTATCATCAGTGAACAATACTAGCTCCTTAACTATCCCTGTTTTTTCCAAACTGAATACTCCCCGGTCTATCTGTCTCGACTCAAAAGCTCTGAGTTTTTTAGTAACATTCCTTAATTTTTGAGGGGTACTCTACATGAAGCCCTTGGGACATTTTAATTTTTTTTTCAAAAATTGCTCCATTGTTTTCTTTAAATTTCTTGTAAGAATAGAGTGAAATACACTTATAAACGTACGATAGAACCAATTTTCATAATTAATTCTGAATTTTTCAAACTTGGAAAAGTTTCAAATATTTTTAGCGTCGTCCTACAACAAAAAAATTAAAGAAAGATTTTTTCGTCAAATGAAATTTGTTCTCCATAATTAGTTATTTCATTAATGACGTGTACATTTTTTTAAAATTTAAGTAGTTTTCATGCAACATTGCGAGAAATATTGCAATACTAAAAATATCAAACAAGTGTTCCTCAAAAATGGCTCCAAATTTTTTCTTTAAACTTGTGTCTGGGATAGTGCTAAATAGCATAAGACGACATAAACGCTATTTCGCTGTGCTCTTTCGTTTTTTTCAAAAATTACGAAAACGTAATTTGTTTGACATGTTTCTCACGTCTTTAATATTTACATTAGCTGCGATTTGTTTACATTATTGCATTTATGAGTACATATGCTTTGAATGTCCTATAAAGTTTCTCGAAATTTCAAAAGTTTTCTGTTAAAATGTGCTAAAATTTCTGCATTTTCAGAAATATTCAAACGCCTTTGTTTTAAAAACGGCTGAAATGTTTTTCTTGAAATTTCTTTACGGATAGTGCTAAATACACCGAATAAGATGACCAAAAAGTCATTTTGCCGTATTCATTTGTTTTTTTTTAATAATGCAAATATATTTTATTTGAAATATCTCTCACGACGTTAATATTAACATTTCCAGCGATGTATACATTATTGCATTTGCGAGTAGAAGTGCTTTAAATTACTTCCATTTATGTTTCTCAAGAACGCGAAAGTTTTCTGTGTAAAAGAGCTTCAAATTTCGCCTTTACACTAACGCTTAAACATTTTCTTCAAAACGGTTCTAAATTTTTCAACGGAAATTTCTATTCAGGACTAATTTTTACTCTTATATAATTCTCTTAAAGTTATATTTCGGTTACACAATTAGGAAACCGAAAATTTAAGATTTTTTAAAATGTTCTTTGGGCGACGATAGATGGCTGCTAGTGAAAGAATGGGGCAAGACCGAAAAGCTAGGCCAGACCAAATTGTGACGTCGTGGGAACACAACAGCAATTACTGACACGAGCTTCAGCTATTTACAGGTTTATTAATAATTAAGAGTTTACAAATAAATTGTTTGAACAGTTATTTACAGCTCTGATAGACCCTATCCCCTGATCGCAGGAGTGATCCTTAAATGATTCTAGATCTGCCTGATTCGTGGCCCTCACCACTCCTCAGCGAGCTTACGCACACAGCGTGGAGCTCCGTGATCGCAGTCACCGGAGGAAAGATGTTCCACAGCGGCGCCCCAACACATGGGTGGCCCTAAAAGCATCGCTCGTCTCCGCACCACCTTGGGCGCGAGTTTTGTGCATTTGCACGAGGTTTTCACTCAGCTCAAAACCCCACCTCCGCGCTTTACGCTCTCGCTTATATACATCAAATCACGTGACCACGCGCAACGTCATCTTGCGTTCGCGCGGCAATTCGCGCCACGTGACTGTCACGGCACCACGCTTTTCGAGCATCCCTTTCCATGATTTTCTGGAAGTTCTCAAAATACCTCGGGGTGCCTCCGGCCCCTAGCTACCGTCTATTCAAACTCTGCTTACTTTCTCCTACCGGCATTCTTTGCCTGCACTAATCCTGCCACGCGGCACGTGCCAGACGCCGGCCTTCCTGCCTACGAGATTCTATGGCAATACAATACGTTACTTACTTCTACATAATATATTTTGAACTTTTTATGCAGGAGGTATCCACAATAAAAAAAATTCGTCACGCAACGAGATTTGTGGACCTAGATAGGAATACAGAATTTACTTGGCAATTGGGCACTCTATCGAAACTCCCTAGCCTAACACATTTTTACATACATAATAATTTATCTAAACCAAATCTAACTAATCTCAATAACTAAACTACATACAGAAAAACTATCTACTGAGTTCACCTAACCTACTTCACGTACATAATTTAATTCTAAATCCTGCCTTACTATATGCAGTTATATACAAATCATAAAGTACAAAAATCATCTGAAATATAATACTCTATACTACCCTTAAATACATATTATTCTCAATTAAATGACCTAATAACAACTTTTCCTGATACATCCTGAACCTACAATGTCTCCAGAGCTTCGCTTTGACCCCAAAATTGCACATACATAAAACACACAAATACACAAAACAATACACTTTCAACAAATTGATACAAATATACAGTGATTTTTTTCTCTTTTCCTGATTCTGTACAATACAATCAAGTGATTCGGCTCAGTGTAGCCCTCCGCATTCTCAGTATAGTTCAGGTTCCAGTGCATCAATAAAACATTCTGCTTAAGGCATCCGCATTTACATGATCTTTACCCCTTTGTGAATAATTTCTAAATTATATGCTTGGATCATTAACGACCAACACATCAGTCTAGGATTCTTACTCGAACAGTTATTTAACCATACTAGTGGATTGTGATCTGTTTCCACCTTAATTTTTGCATTTCCATCCAAATAATACTTCAACTTCTGTGAAGTCCTTATTATCGCCGTACATTCCTGTTCCGTCGTACAACTTTGTAATTCTATTTCTGTGATCTTGCGACTAAGATATAACTCAGGTTTCTCCTCCCCCCGGGCGTTATATTGAGCAAGAATAATGCCTACTCCCCTCTTAGATGCACAACGAAATCTTTGTTAATGTTGGGCGCGTGGAGGACGTGTTCTTGGCAAACTACATTTTGTCAGTTCATCAAATGTCACTTCACATTTCGGCGTCCATGCCAATTTGCCCAGCTGTTCTCGATCTCTCATTAAATTTGTCAATAAAGCTGATATTCCCGCATAATCTGGGATAAAACGTCTGTAATACCCCGTCAACCCTACGAACGCCCGTACATACGAATACACGGAGTAATATATGTAGTATAGAGAAAGTTACGTAATGCTACGTGAAAAAATGGCGAATTTTCGGAACATAAAAATTCATTGCCGGGCCCTGACAACGAAAAAGTTAATAAAATGCTATAAATTGTTAAATTAAGAAAAAAACTTTAACTCGTGGTGAACCCTGAAACCCTGTTTTGTGGATCCTTGACACAGAAAAACCAACTGAAAGCAAAACGTCCGTCCGTCTGTCCGTCCGTCTTTTCGTCCGTCTGTCCGTCCGTCTGTCCGTCTGTCCGTCCCTCTGTCCGTCCGTCTGTCCGTACGACTGTCCGTCCGTCTGTCTGTCCGTTCGTCTCTCCATCCGCCTGTCTGTCCGTCTGTCCTTCCGTCTGTCCGTCCCTCTGTCCGTCCGTCTGTCCGTACGACTGTCCGTCCGTCTGTCCGTCCGTCTGTCCGTCCGTCTGTCCGTCCGTCTGTCCGTCCGTCTGTCCGTCCGTCTGTCCGTCCGTCTGTCCGTCCGTCTGTCCGTCCGTCTGTCCGTCCGTCTGTCCGTCATCTGTCCGTCCGTCTGTCCGTCCGTCTGTCCGTCCGTCCGTCTGTCCGTCTGTCCGTCCGTCCGTTTGTCCGTCCGTCTATCCGTCCGTCTGTCCGTCCGTCTGTCCGTCCGTCTGTCCGTCCGTCTGTCCGTCCGTCTGTCCGTCCGTCTGTCCGTCCGTCTGTCCGTCCGTCTGTCCGTCCGTCTGTCCGTCCGTCTGTCCGTCCGTCCTTCTGTCCGTCCGTCTGTCCGTCCGTCTGTCCGTCCGTCTGTCCGTCCGTCTGTCCGTCCGTCTGTCCGTCCGTCTATACATCTGTAAACACTACTAGCGCCTAAACCACACGTACGATCTCTTCCAAATCGAAGAATCCCTTGTCGATCTGGCTCTAGTTGAATCTTTGAGATTTTGAAAAACATTCTTAATAATTTGAAAAAGCCCCCAGAGATTTTCAAAATTCACTCAAAACGGTTCCAAATTTTTTCTTTAAATTGCTTGTAAGATACACTTATAAAAGTGGCATAGGTCCGATTTTCACAGTTAACTCTGAATTTTCGAAAATTGCAAATGTTGAATTTTTTCGGCGTCTTCCTACAACCACAAAATTAAAGATGCAGATTTGTCCTTGAAATGAAATTTGTTGTGCATAAATAGTTCTTTCTTTAAGGTCATGTCGACTTTTTTGGAAATTTTAGTAGTTTTCGTGAAATAGTGCGTGCAATATTTGCAATTTTAATAAATAACAAAAACAAGATTTTCACAAAAATGGCTCCAAATTTTTTCTTGAAATTTTTGGTAGGGTTAGAGCCAAAAAGCCCTTCACCATGTCATAAACGCCATATTGCTCTATTCTTTATTTTCTCAAAAATTTCAACAATGAAAATTAGTTGACTTGTTTCTAACGTCGGTAATATATACAATAAAGGCGATTTCTTCATATTATTATATTATGAGTACATGTGCTTTAAATAATGACATAAAAATTATCGAAAACTTACAGTTTTCTGTAAAAATGAGCTCAAATATTCACATTTTCAAAATTCTTCAAATGCCGTTTTCTCAAAAATGGCACCAAATTTTTTCATCAAACTTTCCCAACTGATAATGCTAATTGCACTGTTTAATATGACGTGAAGTCCATTTTTTTGTATTCTTTTGTTGTTGTTTTTAAATTACACAAATGTAATTTTTGAAACATATGTTTCACACCTATAATATGGACATTTCCATCGATTTGTACACATTTCATTCGTGAGTGGAAGTGCTTCAAATCATTTCAAACGAGGTCTTTCGAAAACAATAGATTTCTGTGAAATGGAACTTCAAATTTCGCATTTACAGTAATGCTTAATCGCAATTTCCTTAAAAACGGCTTCAAATATTTTATTGAAAATTTCTATTTCTGATGCGTTTTTACTCGTTTTCAATATTCTTGAAGAGATTCAAGATTCAGTTGTATAACTTGGAAAGCAAAAACTTGAGAAATTGTAAAAAAAAAATATACTTTCGGTGACGATAGATGGCAGCCGCCCAGAGAATGGAGCAAGGCCTAAATATCACACCATTAATATAGCCATTTCTATCGATTTGTATGCATTATTACATTTGTGAATGGATGTGTTTCAAATGACTTCAAATGAACTTTTTCGAAAACTCAATAGATTCCTGTGAAAAGAGCTTAAATTTTGCATTTACAGTAATGTTTAATCGCCATTTTCTTAAAAACGAAAACGAATTTTTCAATGAAAACTTCTATTTCCGACGCGTTTTTACTGTTCAATATTCTTGAAGTATTGATGCAGTTGTACTACTAGGAAAGCAAACTCTTGAGATATTGTCAAAAAAATGTACTTTGGGCGACGATAGATGGCTGCTGCCTAGGGGAATGGATCAATGTCTTAAAGCCAGACCACACCAAGGAAATTAGACAAATTTGCTACGAGAAAGTCTGTGCCATTCTGTAGCACCTCTAGTTACCTTCTCGTATACATACGTATATACGGGAGTAATGTACGTGGTATAGAGAAAGTTATGTAATGCTGCGGAAAATCGATTTCGATATTTCAACGGAAATACACGTTTTAAGGTCCCCTGATACCGAAAAAGCGGTGTTTCTCAAAACGTTCGTCCGTTCGTCTGTCTGTGTATCCGTCCGTCTGTGCACACTGGTAGCGCCGGTAGTAAACCACACTTACGATCTTTTCCAAATTCAAGAAACCCCTGTCCATCCGGCTCTAGTTGAAGCTTTTGAAATTTTGAAAAATATTCTTTAAAATTTGGGGGTACTTTACATGAAGCCCTCCGGACATTTTCAAAATTTTCTCAAAATGGCAACAATTTTTTTCTTTAAAATCTTGCGAAAATTGCAAAAGTTTCAATTTTTTCGGCGTCTTCCTAAAACTAAATATTTGAAGATAGTGGTTTTTCGTTTATATGAAATTTGTTGCTCATAAATAGTTCTTTCATTAAGGTCAAGGACATTTGTTTGAAAATTTTAGTAGTATTCGTGCAATAGTGTTTGAAATATATGTAATTTTAAAAATATCTAAAATAAGATTTTCTCAAATACGGCTCTGTCTGTCTGGTGTACGTGAACAACACTAGCCTAAACCATGCGTAGGATTTCTTCAAATTGAAGAAACCTTTGTCCATCTGGTCTGAGTCGAAGCTATGCGATTTTGAATAACATTCATTTAATTTTGGGGTACTTTACATGAAGCTCCCAGACATTTTCAAAATTTTCTCAAAAACCGCTCCAAATGTTTTCTTTAAATTTCTTGTAAGAATAGAGTAAAATATACTTATAAAGGTGGCATAGGTCCGATTTACACGGTGAACTCTAAGTTTTCGAAAATTGCAAAAGTTTGAATTTTTCGGCGTCTTCCGACAACTATAAAGATGAAGATAGAAATTTTTCCTTCAAATGAAATTTGTTTATCCATAAATAGTTCTTTCATAAAGGTCATGTACATTTTTTCGAAAATGTAAGTAGTTATCGCGCAATACTGCGTGCAATATTTGCAATTATAAAAAATAACAAAAACAAAATTTGCTCGAAAACGGCTGCAAATTTTTTAAATTTTTTGATAAGGGGAGTGACATATGTGCCCTATAGGATGACATATTGCCATATTGCTATATTGCTATATTCTTTTGCTTTCTCAAAAAATACAAATTTTTTTTTTTTTTTACTTGTCTCCAACGTCGGTAATATTTACATTAGATGCGATTTCTATACCTTTTTGTATCTATGAGTACATGTGCTTTAAATAATGTCAATAGTTTCTGGAAATCTCAACAGTTTTCTGTGAAAATGAGCTCAAAATTCCGCACTTTCAGAAACGGTCAAACGCCATTTCCTAAAAAAATGGCTCTAAATTTTTTCTTCAAACTTTTCCAATAGTTAGTGCTAATTGTACTGTTTCATATGACATTAGTTCATTTAGGTGTATTCTTTTGTTTTTTCAAAAATTATACAAATGTAATTTATTTCAAATAGCTCTCACAGTGATAATATGCACATTCCAATGGATTTGTATACATTATTAAATTTGTGAGTGGAAGTTCTTTAAACGTTTCTGAATGAAGTTTTTTGAAAACTCAATAGATTTATGTGAAAAAGTGCTTCAAATTTCGTATTTACAGTAATGCTTAATTACCATTTTCTTAAAAACAGCTTCAAATTTTTCAATGAAAATTTCTATTTAGTGCGAGAATTTACTCGTCTTTAATATTTTTGAAGTTGTATTTCGGTTTTACTATTAAGAAACTGAAAAATTGAGACAATATTTAAAAAAATGTTCTTTCGGCAACGATAGTTGGCAGCTGGCTAGTGAATGGAGCAGGACTTTAAACCCAGTCCACACTGAGGAAATAAGAAAATTTTGCTACGAGAAAGTCTGAGCCATTCTGTAGCACCTGTAGTTTCTTTAAATTTTTGGTAGGGTTAGTGCCAAACAAAACCCATACTCTGACATAAATGCCATATTGCTCCATTCTTTAGTTGTTGTTTTTTTTTCCAAAATTACAAAAATGTAATTTTTTTGACTTGTCTCTCATGTCGATAATATTTACATTAGAAGCGATTTCTTCACACTATTATATTCATGAGTTCATGTGTTTTAAATAATGTCAAATTAAGTTTCACTAAAACTCAACAATTTTTTGTGATATTGAGCTCAAAATTCCGCATATTCAGAAACGCTCAAACGCCATTTTTTCAAAAATAGTTTCAAATTCTTTCTTCAATTTTTTTCTAATGGATAGTGCTAATCGCACTGTATAATCTGCCATAAAGTTTATTTTCATTCATTTCAAAGTTTATTTTTATTTTGTAGTCATTTTATACAAATGTTTTTTTTTTGTTTTATACAAATTATACAAATGTAATTTCTTTTAAATACCTGTCGAGCCATTAATATGCACAGTTTTACCAATTTGTAAACATTATTTAATTTGTAAGTGTATGTGCTTCAAATTATTTCAAATGAAGTTTTTCAAAAACTCAATAGATTCCTGTGAAAAATATTCTCCATCCTTTTCTGTCTCGCATCATATTAATTGCTTTTGTCCATGTCAGGTTGGTTGCTTTTTTGATTTCCTCATGCCCTCTCATTTTCTGCCTCCTTTTCAGGTTCCGTCCATTATTCCTGGCATCATGTCTTTCTCCAAAGTGACCAATCTTCTTGCAATATGATCAAAGAATGAGTGTTTTTGGCTTCTAACGAGCTCTGTCTTCTAACAAGCATTCAGGCTTCACTTCTTCTAATATGGATTTATTTGTTATCCAACAGATTTTCAGCAGTTTCCTCCAACACCACATTTCAAAGACATCAATTTTTCTCCTATCAATGGATCTTTATGTCCAACCTTCACATCCATAAAGTACAACAGGAAATATAACAGTTTGTATTATCTTGACTTTAGTCTTCATTGATAACCTAGTCTTTGATGAATTTGTTACATTTTTCATTGCTACCTTTCCTAAAATAATTCTATTTTTTATCTCCTGAGCACAGTGTCCAGTTAGTTATAGTATGGGACAGTTAATGAAAAATTAATATATTTGAAAAAGAAACTTTAATGTTTAAAGTTAAACAAATGTTTGTGGGAAGAAATATTACTATTACAATTACATTTGTAAACTTTTCTCAAAAATAGATACAATTTTTTCAGTAATTTTGTAAATGAACAGAATCCAATAGCATTAATTGTATTGTGAAGTTCCATTTCATGGAAACATATGACGCTTATAAAATTATAATGTACTTTTTTTTCCAAATCTCCATTAAGAATGAATACTTCATCTGTGAATTTAATTTTTGATTTACTGAATCTAAAAAATTTATTTTAATCATAATCATATGAAGTTTTTCAAATTCTTGTAAAATATTAACGTAAAATATTTCAAAATTGCATATTAATAGTATATTAACCCTGCATTGACCAACCTTTTTTCCACAACAAACTGTATCAAGAGCGGGTTAAAAAATGTTCACAGTCAATATGATGTTACAGGCTTTATTTTCATAAACATTTTAATCTGCATCTTCATTTTCACTAAAAGACTTGTTTGAAATATTTTACCATCTTCAACAATGGAAAATAAATTTGATTTGAAAAAAAATTTCATTATTGAGTGACAATTCTGTATTTCTTATGAAAACATTGGTTACAAGTTAGACAAAGGGAGGGTCATTTAGTGTCCACCTCATGTTTCTGACTACAGTTTTATTGTGACAGTTACTAACTTGATCATGATTATGGATCTATAAAATTCATTATATTTCTGAAAAAATCAGAATCTAGCAGTTTGAATCTCAATACTTCACTTTTTATGAAAGTGTTAAGAATGTGTGGATACAAAATGACAGATTAATGATTTACATCAACCAATACATGTAATTTTACAAAGAGCAATCTTCAAATTGAACCAATTGGCAATGAATCTGACATGAAATTTTCAATAGTAAAAATAAAAGCAAAGGGCTTCAAAGGAAAAGAACATTGCAGAACCAAAATTGTAATAGAAGATAAAACACTCGAACAAGTGACAACCTTCACTTAGCTAGAAAATAAGATAGTTTTATGGGAAGAAGATAATACAATTGGAAAGATAAAATTTTTAGCTTGCTCGTGGCAGATAGCAAAGTCGTTAGCCTTTCACCACTGAGGTCCGGGTTCAATTCCCATTGAATCTCATGTGAAATTTGTTCCAAAAATACGAGTTTGGCTCCTTCACAAGGGCTAGTCCCACCCCTGTGAAGAGTCCTAAACCCTCCCCCTATCCTTATTCCTTCCCAATTCTGGCCACTGGGTAGTGATGCAGGAGCGCGTAGCAGGAGGTGCGGACATAGAGATGCTACCTGGCGGTCCTCTTGACAACTGACTGCAACGTGACATGACATGACATAAGGTTAATAGAGGATTACTCCCCAAGTGTGCAAATTAACAGAGGATTACTCCCCAGCACAAAGCACCCAACGCCTATTAAGGGGCTTGGAGACATGTTGCATCAATTTCAAAAAAAAAGTTAAGAAAAGAAAGAATAGGCCTGAGAAATAAGGAAATAAGAAAAAGTTTGAAAATTAAAAACATAGTAAATGAAATGGCAAGATCACATAACAAGAATGAAACCAGATTCCTAAAACAGATCCTCAAATACAGACCAAGACGAAAAAGAGAACCAGGCAGGCCAAGAAAAAGATGAGTGGACCAGAAACACCTCAGCAGTGACTAAGGAAATACTGCTTCAAAGAAACAGGGCTCTAGGGCTAAACCTTAATAGTTTGTGATGATGATGATGATTAGTATTAATAGTATATTAAGTATATTTTGAAACTATATTTCAAATGTTAATTTTTATTAATAACTAGCAGAACCCAGTAGACATTGTCCTGCCCTCTCTCTCTTTTTCCTCTTTCTCTCTCTCTCTCTTTTCACTCTAACGTTTTCCCTCTCTCTTACCCCTTTCCTCTCTCATTTCCCACTTCTCTCTTTTTTCTCATTCTATTTTCCCTTCTCTCTTTATCTCACTTTTACCTACCTTTTTTCTCTCTTTTTGCCTTGTCTTTTCTTTCCATATTTTTCCCTCTCTTTTCCCCGCTCCCTTTTTTCCCTCTCTCTCCTTCCCTCCCTCTTTTTCACTTTCTTTTTTCCCTATTTCCCTTCCCCATCTCTCTCTTCCTTTCTCTTTTCCTCCTCTCTCTTCCCTTCTTTCTATTTCCCTCTCTTGCCTTCATTCTCTCTTATTCTTTCATTCTCTGTCTCTTTCCTTTTCTCACTTTCCCCCTAACATTTCCTTCTCCTCCCCCTCTCTTTTCTCTCTCCTCACTTTTACTGTCTTCACCTCTTCCTCTTTTTTTTCTTTCTTTTTACCTCTCTCTTTCCCCCTCTCACTCTCTTTCCCCTTCTATCTCTTTTTTTCCCTCTTTTCTTTCCCCCCTCTCTTTTCTTCTTTCTTATCTCTTTCCTCCTCTTCCTTTTTCTCTTTTAATAATTTGTTAATATATTGAAGATCTCTCACAGTCTTCTGTCTCATTCATTCACTCACTTTTCATATTATGACATTTCTAAAAAATTTCTGTTCAATTTTTTTAAAATTTTCTTTTATACAAACCTTGTCCTGACAATAATGAACACACAAAAGAAACAATTATCCAATTTGTTGCAGTCATTTGAAAGCTATGCACTTACATACGTTTCGGCGATTCATTTTTATTTATATAGCTATAGCACATGCTTTCATGTAGTGCCTTCTAATCAAATTGCTTCAAGAACACACCCATGTAGAATTCCTAATAACTTTCAAGTCTGCCTTCTGAGCCCATTCAACAAAGAATTGTTGCCAGAACATTGCCTGAAAGCTTCCCCAGCTTTCCATTTTCAAAACGAGTAAACATTTTCCTCAAAAACCATTAATTCTAGAGAAAATATAGAACACAAAATTTAGAGAATTCTTCAATCCGGATAGAACTTTTCTTTCTTGTAATATTGATATATGAAGAAATTTTGTTTAAGCACGAAATATTCACATTTATTGTTTTTCTTTCACAGACCTGTTAAATTTAACATGTAACAGGATTTCAGAATTTTTTTGAAAGTACAATATATTTTAAAAGAAAACTTCCAGAACAAAATTTGGGTCCAGTAGTGTAGGTAGTGAACAGTAATTTTGGTGTGAGTCTTGTGCACTACTGATAAGGTGCTTCGTTTGGCCATTTAGATTTTTGTGAATTGGCAATTGTTTTATTGGAATAAACTCTTTACATTGAAGAAGATAGATTATTTGCAAATTTGTAACAAAAATCTTTTAAAATGTGTCCAACTTAAGGGGTAAATATTTACAGTTATCTTTGCTGAGAAAATGCGTTTATCCAAAACACAATGTCATTCAATATAGTACCTTTATCTCTAGATGTAAAAGTTCCTGAATTAATTTTTGAATTATCAAGAACAACATTTATATCCCCACTGGCCATATTTTCTTTAAAGCTCATTTTCTTGGAACATGTGTTTCCAAATTGGTTTCTCTAATAACTTTTTAACTCTTGTTTGGATTATATTTCTAATTTTCAGAAAAATCATATGCTACAGTATTTACAATCTAGGTCAACTTAATATCAGAATAAATTTTTAGCTATAATATTTTCAAATTATTGCTACTTTTGGTTCAACTGTACACAAAATCAATTAAAATGTTGAGAAAGTTTGCAGAAGAACATTAAACAACAGGCTTGCAGAACCTGAATCCATTTTATCCTGAAACACATTCATTAAGTAATAAGTAAGAGAACAGCAGAGTTGTCAGTTCAAATCCTGTACAAGGCTTGAATGTTATCCAATAGTGATTGTGGCAAACAAACCAACACATAATCTGCATTGCTTTTACAAATTCATGCTACAAGGGACAAAAAACAGGTCTTTCACACTAAGTCTCTGTTAACAGGGTGCAATAATTATAACATACACACATTCAAATGCCTTGAAGACATTTATGTAGGGTTGACATTTTCTGGAAGCCTGTGACTTGGAGATTTTGAATTGGTTGGGGTCATAAACATTAAGTCATTTTGAATGCTTTATTTTTAAATTATACTGTTAATTATATTGTCTAAAAATTAATATAGATTTTTTATTTCTTACATCATATTAATAAATTATGATTATTTAGCAATACTGCATCTCCTTTAGTCTGACTAGATATTATAATCACAATAATGAACTAGTAGTGCTACCAGAATGGCACAGACTTTCTCATACTTCTTAGTTTTCTAATTTCTTTGGTCTGGCCTAGTTTTTCAGTATAGCCTCACCCCCTTCCCAGCTATCATCTATTGCCATCCAAACTACATTGTCACATTTGCTTAATTTTTCGGACCCTTAATAGTAGAACTGAAACATGACATTAAGAATATTGTAGAAGAGCAAACTCCCGTCATATGTGGATATTTTTGTTGAAATATTTGGAGCTGTTTTGAAAAATTTTTTGAGTGTTTCAGAAAATGCACATTTTGAAGCTCATTTTCATCCAAAACTTTTCAGTTTTGCAGAAACTTCATAAGAAATTATTTTAAGTAATTGTACTCACATATTCAATAATTTATACAAATCGCTGGTAATGTAAATATTAACGATGTGATCGATATTTCAAAAAATTACATTTGGGTAATTTTATAAAAAAAAAACAAAAAATACATCAAAGTGTCATTGATGTTATGTTGTTTAGTACATTTAGCACTATTCTGTCAAAATATTGAAAGAAATATTTGGAACCATTTTCGAGAAAATGACATTTGAGTGTTTCTTAAAATGTGGATTTTTCAGCTCATTTTCACAGAAAACTTTTGAGTTTTTAAAAAACTTTATAAGACAGCATTTGAAGCACTTATTTTAACAATTCCCATAATGTAAGTTGTAAAAATCACGTAAGTATTAATGATGTGAGAGACATATAAAAAAAAAATGCAATTGTTTAATTTTTGAAAAACCAAAGAATAGAGCTAACTCATGTCTATGTCATCTTATACAGTACACTTAGCACTAACACTACCAAACGTTTAAAGAAAAAATTTTGAACTGTTTTTCACATTTTTGGATATGGCATATATTTTACTTAATATTGAACAAAAACTACAACTACAAAACTACGAACATTTTCAAACAGACATACATGCATTTGATGAAAAAACTTATTATGGAGAACAAAGTCCGTTGGAAAGAAAAAATCTCTTATCTTCAATTTTACAGTTGTAGGAGGACACTGCAAAAATTCCAAGCTTTTGCAATTTTTGACAATTCAATGTGAATAGTGACAATCAGACCTAAGCCACTTTTATAAGTGTGTTTCCCTCTATTCTTACATGAAATTTAAAGAAAAAAATTGGAGCAATTTTTGAGAAAATTTTGAAAAGGTTCCAGGGTCTTCATATAAAGTATTAATGAAGGTTATTTAAAATAGCAGAGCTTTGAGTGGAGCCAGATTAATCAGGGAATATTCAGTGTAGTTAAAAAATCTGTGCATAGTTTAGGCACCAGTGTTGTTCACAGAAGACAGGGACGAATAGACATTTTGAAAATAACCGCTTTTTCTGTATCAGGTCACTCCTATTGTATTTCCTTTGAAATCTCAATCGATTTTCCACAGCATTACATAACTGCCTCTATACTCCATGAATACATATGCTAGTAAAAATTAATATTTTTAAAAATTTTATTATCTTATCTTTTTAATATCCTTTTGGTAAAATCTACTTCAAGGGTCATTTTCTATTTGTTATAACATTTTTTAGTCACAATTTGTGATGGTTGGCTAACAAATTTGAAAATTTCACTAACCTTTATACAATTGATTTATAGCTCCACATAACCTAGAGATTTTCCATATTAACCTAAAGCTGCGAAATTAGTTTTGAACTCCAGAGACTGAGTCAACCCAAAGAGGTGGTCACCCTAGACATATGTGCAGAGTGTTCTTAACAAATTGTAAAACATTAAGAAAAAATTACAATGAATACATTATTTAGAATATTTTATTTGAATTAACAACAAATATTCACAAAACAATCATCTTACAAACAATATCAAATCACTAAACAATTTCTACAAAAATAAGACTATTCTCAAGACTGATGTTAAAACGTCAAAATTTGAAAATGGAAACCGAAGAAGGCACTATTCTAAGCCTTGGGGAATGAAAAATCCTGTACAAAATGAAAAATGAACATATGTAACATTCACTCTAAATATTTGAGCACAAAATGGTAAAAGTACTCTTATATTAGTTTTGTATACACAAGGCTTTCTGGATACATTTTGGTTTCCACAATTTTCTCTCAATTCCATGTAAGCAATATGCAAATATCACAGAAAAACTTTGAAGCCTAGTGGAAGTCCTGCAACTGATATGTTTGGATTCTTAAGGCATAATTGTGTGATATGTGATTGGCAGCATATTGCACATAAGCTTCCAATGTGCCTTTATAACTTTCTGTGTGACAGCAATGTTATTTACATTCACTTTCAGAAAAAACATTGAGAAAGCACACAGAAAATTTGTAACAGAAGAACACGACATAACAGATAGTCACAATATATCATCTTGTAATAGTTAACTTTGTACATAAAGTTGCAGCATAGTTTAGAAACAATTCTTATAAAATATTAATCAGTAAGTGTTAAGTTTTAATTTATTTTAGATGATTTCTTCTTTATAACAGTATATTTTTGTCCTATTATCCATAACAAAGTTCTTATTTACATTCATTCACTTGTATGATTCTTATGAGCATAATATTGATGTACCGTAAAAACAGATGACTTCAGACATTTTAAAACTTCAAACCTGTGATAAATTTACACAAAGAATAAATGAATAAAAGAAATAAAAGTTATATCAATTCCCTACACAAAGAAAAGAAAAAAAAAAAAAAAAAAATGCCCCCCCCCCCCCCCCCTGACCAAAGTCACCCATCTAAGTAAGGTGATTTTGGACATTACTTCCTACAAATCTCATGAAAGTTTTCAACAAGAGTGGCTTTGAACACAAATACCAATTCATTTTTTTCCATTAAAAGGAAATAATAACCTATATTTCAATACCATTTGTACCTTAAGAAACGTAAATACTTTGAATATAAATTGATATAAAATACTAAAATCTTTCCTTTTTTTAAATTCAGGACAATACAAGCTCACATATAAAAAACAACTGAAGTGGAGCTAAATGTTCATGATATAAATGGAAAGAAATGTCTCCCACACATTACAAATGGAGTTTGAACTATTTCTTTGATGCAATCTGCCTTGGTAGTTGTCTCATCCTCATTAGAGAAAACATAAATAATAATAATTTATTTGTTACATAAATGCAGCACAAGCCATGCGTGACAAATCAAGGTATGTACATAACCACAATGGCCAAGGCTTTTTAATGCTTGTCTCATAAAGAACACTGAATACAGTTCACTGATCTTTTTCCTTATAACTTTATACATTTCTTTGTCATTTTCTGTTCCTGAATTTTTAATATTCAAGCTCACCAATTAGAAAATCATTCTCATTTAGACCTTGAAATACAAGTTTTCAGATTCTCAATTTTCTTCTGCTGCCATCTGGCAAATGACAATGTAATTTCACCTAGTTTCACATCTAAGATCAGATATGGACCTTGCAGGTTGACTTTGGATTGAGTCCAAAGCCACTCACCAAGGAACACAGCAAAGAACAAATTTGCAAAAAGAGATCACAATGAACTAATTACATGTTATTAATAACAGTCTAAATAAATATATAATCAACAAATAATAATAATTTTTAATTAAACTATTACTAATAGTAGGCATTTTTAACACCCTAAATTTTGTACTCTAGAACTCCATATTTTCAAACTGTAGTACATACTACACAAGTATGGCACCAATGTACTACCAAACCAAGTGAAAGCAAATTCTGTGAAATGTATTTGAAATTAACAAAAAGCCGTACAAACAGAGCAAGACCATCCAATAAAATCACACTAATTTTCTAGTCATCTTACTGTCCAAATAAATCAGCTCGCTTTTACGGTACCCTATGTTTATTATTTGTAGGTAGTAATTTTCAGGAATTACTGTATCAAACTTCCTACAGAAAAGGCCAACATTTTTTAATTTGTTTGTTTCAACACAGCAAGTAAAAACTGTATGGCATATGTGACAATAATCTCACTTCAATGCAATAACTTTTAGAAGCACAAAATTCAATATGTAACTAATGTTGTAAAAGTACTGTCAAATCTTATTGATATGTCAAACATTAGAACACGTGTATGCTACTGTTCTATAATAAATTACATACCACCAGTCTTATGTTTTCTCTAAATATTTATCAATGGACGGATAAATAATACATTTGAAGAATTACTAATCTGAATTTCTATGCCAAAATCTTATTAACCTGCTCAACTATAAAAAGTTATTGCACATTTTTCATCTTCTGAAGTACAATAAAGATTACTCATAAAACACTTATTTCACTACTTTAATACAGAGGAAGAATCATGAATGTTTTTGATACTTGGAAGAAATTTGGAAGTGTGAAAGAAGTGTTCTCTTTCTAAGTTTTCTCAAAAAGCAAGTTGAGAAAGAAAATTTAAGATACAGCACAACTTTTATGCTTTCTTTTTAAAAGAAAGGTCTTCATTTGATGGAATTAAACATAGACCTATAGATTGAATTTTATTTAATCTCAATACTAGCAAATAATCACAAATGTTATATTTAATTAATATAATAATTTTATTATATTAATATAATAATTAATAATCTTATTCCTATTCAATGTTCATTAATATTTACAGAAACATGCCTATATGGAATAAACTAGCCAATAAACTATTTTATTTATTTTCTCCTAACATTCAGTTCAGTACTTGATCCAAAAAAATTATTCTTCAAGTCATTACTGAAATATGCAAATTCACAAAATCTTCATTTATACATGGAAGAATTTCCGCCAGAGTTAGTAAGAATAAAAACACTCTTCAAATTTTGTGAACTTCACATATTTACACAGACCTTTCCTGCCTCTAAGATGGAAACTAGAGAAATAATGGGACCCTAATGTGCCCCGATAATAAGTAGCTATTCCTGTCTACGTTACAAGAGGTACAAAACAAATGGCTTGTGCATAACATCAATAGTTTGAAAGCCTTTGAAATATAAAACTATCAATTCCTTTATATTTGCCCACAAGAGAAGAAGTGGATATGAAGCAATAATTGGAAGCAGTATATCAATTCCAAGAACATTCCTAGATGTAAAATTAAAAATACTGACCTAGATGTCATTCAAAACAAAAACAAAAAAAAATCAAGCAGTTTTTATTTCTTACATTCTAAATTAATTTTATGAGCAAAAGAAGAGATTATAAGATATAAAACAAAAAAATAATTAAAATTCAGGTACAAAACATGGTAATAACGGCATAATACAACATTAACTTCAACATATTTCATTTCTTAAAGATGATGCAGAAAAACAAAAATTATTAACAAAATCTTATTAGAAAGATCCATAAAGAAATGGAATATACAAAACTCTCTTAAAAAAGGAATTGAATATTAGAGGTATTTTCATTGCATGAAAATGCAATCAAGTATTTTTATAGTATAAAACTCTGAGAGGAAAAGAAGGTCATCACTAGTGGTGGTAGTCGTTGTCAATATCAAAATGATGGTGAAACATTATCGAAATCTTGAGGTAACAATATCGCAAAAAGATCATTAAAAGTATTTCTTATGAGAAATGCATTAGCACATCTTTACAGATGTAATCAGATTTATATTAAAAATGTTTCATTTTATCAAAAACAAAATGACAAATTTCTTAAAGAAGCTCATCAAAATTCTATGAATTAATAGCCTGAAAGTTTCTAAGCACCACTGTAAAGAGGAACAAACCTGCCCTAGAAATTTTAATTACTAGATAGTTGTCCATGTAATTATGTATGCAGTCAAGTAACTAAAATAAATTCAAGGAAAGATTAAAAATTCTGAAAAAATATAGACAATATATAAGTTCAAAAAGTGAAAACAAAGGCAATATTAGCATTCATAAAGAGTAAAGGTCCAAAAGGTTTTGCAAAATTTTAGCAAGTTTCCCCAGAGATTTACAGAAGAAAAAATAAGTGTCATGTGCTTGTCTCACCTTGGCGCACATTTCCTTTCTCCTTATTAAACAACATCGAATGCACTGAGAGAACAAGGACTAGAGAGTAAGCTGCAGAAGGATGAAGGAAACTACAACACAAAACTCAAATTTGTTGGATCAAAACATCAAGCCATGTACATGATATCAAGTCAAATAAATGAATTAAGCATTCTATTGTAATGTTGCCAAACTTCACAACATCTAAACCAAAACTTAACAAGAAACCCAAAAATAGTAAAAACTGGATTCCTCCTGCTTCTTCCTCGTATTGCAAATGGAACTTTTGAAAATTCCATATAGGTAACTCTGAAAGCATTCTCTGTTTTCCAACAGACTACCAATTAGTATATAAGTTGTATCATATAATGTCACGTAATATCACACAATTGTTAACCATCTTAAGACTTCAGAGTTCAATGCAAATTAATAAAAATGCAAATAGGATAGAAACAACAGTAAATTTTTAAAATACTGTAAAATAAAAACAATGCAATGAAATTTTTTGGACAAAAGAAAACAAATTGAACCATTTTCTTGATGAAATTTACACAACCACACAATAATTTACTTCCAACTGCTAATGGCTCTTTGTCCTCTATTATATACCAAACTGGTTCATTCCCTAGATAAAGAACTACTCATCTTATACTACATTGAATCTAGTATACTTTAATGAAACTAAATGACAGTAGTGAATTCCTTACAAGTAGTTGCAAACCATCAAACCAGATGATATAAGCAAAATTACTCCAAGAAACTCTTTCTGAAGTTCAGCATCAATTTTTCTGAAGCGACCTCGAAGCAACAGCAAAGGGAGCACCACATGTAGGAGGTCAGGGATCATTAGCCCTAAATCACGAGCCACCTACAAACGAGGAATAAAATAAGATCATTTGAATCATTATTTTTGTTTCAAGCATTATTAACACTAAGTAATTGACTTATATATTAAAACCAATCCATTTCAATACATGCATACTAAATAACTGTACTCTTAAATATCGTTCATTGTAATTTTAACATATCAACTCAGCATAGCATAATTTATTAAACTGCAAAACTTATCTTCAAATATCTGCACTGCATTTAAATTGACATGCAAACGTGCATTTTTTACTGAGAAAATCATGCACCTCTCAGGACAATTTCTAGTAATTTAATTAAATAACAAGTACCTCTCTTTTATATTTGCTAATAAGAATTCAATCATAATATTATTTCATACATGAATATTAATAGTATGCAGAATTAGAATTTAGGTAATATTTTAAGATTTTACAACAATGTAAAAATCAGAATGTTAATGCTAGAAATTTGTTTTAACAGTTTGTTTTATAAAAATGAAAGATACGTAGGTATATTTTAAAAATGAGAACTATATTCATTTTCGCTAGAAGCAAATAATTCAACACAAATAAAGTGGTTCAAGAAGAAGAATTAATATGAATCCATGAATAAAGTGAAACTTTAAATTTGAAGATGACAATTAAATACAATGAAACAAGCACAATAGTACCTCAAAATGCTCACAAAATTTTCATTAAGTATAGACACACAATGCACAATATATTTTGCACTCAAATGTTTTTAACTGTTAAGATTATTAGCAAGTTTGGTAAATTTGTATTAAAAGTTCAGTGGTAATAATGAGTAATTGTCCAGGTGCATTAGTGCATCAATGCATGTCAGGCCTATTTCTTACCAGATACCTGCACATTATGGTTGTGAAATTCCTCACTTTTGAGGAGATAGTACTGATCATGTAAGTAAGACGTTACATCAACATATTGGACCACATTTTTCTCATCAAAGTCTATACTAATAATACATAATAATAACTGGGTAATGTGTGACAGTTGCCACCTGCCAAAATTTTCCAGTAACATGGAACAGTACTGGGAATTATTTTGGATAATGGTATCTGAGGGCACCAGGAACTGCTGCAAAAGGTCATGAAAAGAATAATAATGGAAAATAGGATACATTTGGACTATAATCATTAAAACAAAGGAGTTCATTTTTATAATAGATGGATGCAAATCACGTATGTAATCTAGGAGGTCAATTTCAAGTAACAGCTGATATAAATTGCTGTAAAGGCTGATTTCTTAGTGATAAATTTAGGAAGAAAATTGAAGAAATATTGAAAGCTAATTAAAGAATTATAAATACAATTGCTTATTGTTTACATAAAAGCCCAAAGCACTAGTCAAATTTTCCATTTATTGCAAAACCATTAAATTGATTTAAGAAATATGATATTCATCTATATTTTTAAAACATAAATATTCTCCTCAATTAGTATAGCAGATTTCCAACAATTTATCTAATTTGATTTTGGATAATTTATTTTCTCACCTTTTCTAAATCAGATAATTTTAAAAACCTTGTTTTCCTTGCTTTTTGAACGAAATTTCTAAATTATGTCACAAATTAAAGAATTTATATTAAAAAGTAATTACTTGATGAGTGTATCCTTTGCCATGTATTACATTGCTGACAAAGTTGTCCCAACTGGACCCTATGACATGCATCATACCAATTCCTGCAATACCAATAGCCTTCCTTAGGGTAACAGGATTCCGTTTATCTGCCAACTGAACTACAAGAACAGTTGATGCCAATTCTGTTATGGTGTAAAATAGTTGGTGGTTCCACTATAAAAATCAAGAAAAATTGAAGTATAATTGAGTGAACACAACAGAAGCATGTTTAAAGTCAGAAAACATGTTAACAGTATCACCTGATGATAGAAGTCATCATTCCAGTAGTTCACATAGGCCCACCAAGAATAATAATGAGAGTAAAAAACACTCAGAAATAGTAAGAGCATTGAATATCGCAAATTGAATTTCAACGCAAGAGTAACAAGGTGACGAACACTCTCGTACAGAGCAATTATACACATCACTGTCCATATCCAAATTTTCATGGAGTTTCGAGTTGCATTGAAATAGAAGTGTTTGTAAGATGCTACGCCTGACTCATAAGGACCTTGAACAAACATACATCACATAGTATTATTATGGAAGCATGAGTATCAAATTATCATTACAGAAATGTATTCAGAACTTGTGTCACAATAGGAGCATAAAATGAATCATTTATATACCAATGCAAATGAAAAGTAATTTTGACAATGTTAGAAAGTCTGGGAACAAATAATTTTTTCTTATATGTTCATGAATATTCATAAAATACATTTATGTAAATTATGCATTTATAACCATAGTAAGTTTTATACACCGGTGCACCTTAAGTGAATTATGTGAACTTACGATTCAACTCGGAGTAGATTGTTAGTTCAAGATAATTGCAAAGTTAAAAATTAATCATAAAATTGTAATTCTACAATTCCACAAAATGAAATCCTCTTGCAATTTTCAGTTATCAATTATGGTTTGCAAATAACACAACAAATTTTATTTGAGAAAGTATACTAAACACTTGCAACTAAATCAACACATCACAAGAAAGAACTGCTAACATGCAAAGCTTAAGACAAAAGTACCTAACAGAAGAGTAAGTGTAATAAATCACATTTTGGTCCCTTTGATCTATAAATGTTAACATTTGCTATGTAATGAATTATACATTGCATGTTTTTATATCTAAAAAGTTTCGCAAAATCTACAAGTAAAACAAATGAAGAAAATGAACAGTAAAACATGCCCTGAGAAATGTGAAATTTTATTAAATAGAACAAAGTTCAAATAATTTGGAACGTACATAATTCTTATATATTTACCATGTACCCAAGACAATCCATATTTTAAATAATGTAATAAAGTAATAAATGTAGGAATCCTGTTATCACTCTGTACATAGAGAAATTAGATTCCAGTTTCCAAAGTTGTGATGTTAAGAAAGGTCTTCAGACTTACTGTACTTTCTGTATCACAACACTGCTTCTGAACACATATATACTTAAAAAAATGAGTAGCAAGGGGCTTGAAAACCAGAGTTATTTTCAATCTGGGATAAAAAAAAAAGTTTTAATATTTTAATCATTCATCCCTGACTATTTTAAGAAACCAACAAACAAAAATAATACTCTGAGAAAATTATTAGTAAGAAAAAGTGACATATTAAACAAAAATCAATAAATATTTTGTGGTTTCAAACAATCCTCCCTCCCTCTATTTTGGAAATCTGAGGTTAATGTAACTTTACAGACCACAAAGGGGAACAAATGAAGGTAAATATTTTGTGAATTTTTGTGATAACACATCATCGTTTGAAAATGCAATCTCTGCAAAGAAAATGATTCATTCTTGCAATTAATTATTACTTTCAGATGCAGATATATTCTTCATTATGGTTTCTCAAACAATAAGAACAAAAAACAAACAAACTTACAATTTTAAAGTAGTGAAATAAGAAGTGTATTCTTATTATTACTTCGAAAGAGAATAGAGCCAATAGATAATATTACCTTTAAAGACAGTATCCCAGCATGAGCAAGTACAGAAATTTCGATCAACACGCATGTGGAAAGTTTTCCAGAAATAATATAAGATGAAAATATGGATAGGTGGCGCCAAGATGGGTACCAATGCACCAAAAATACGTGCAAAAAGTCCCAAATAAGAATCTCTAAATCTATCTGAGGCCATGGCTCCACCTATGAGCATACACAGCATCTCAGTCTATATTAGCTGCCAAGCAACTGCAGAAAATCGAATTCACATTCATTAATAAAAAGAAAGTGTAGAAGATGTTACCAATTTACATAGGAAATTATCTGGCATTGAAAATACATCAATTTTAAAGAATTAAAAAAATAGTTATGATGAATGCAAATGAAATCAAAAGTTTTGTTTTTCTACAAAGACCATTATTAGTATTCAAAGTAAAGAATTATTCTAGATAATATTCCTTGCGGAAAAAAAAAAAAAAAAAAAAAAGGAATATACTTCTCAAAATAATACAATTATGTACTTATTCAGTTCAAAAGAAAAATAGTAAATATTTTGTTTTGTTCTTTATTCAAGCTATATATCATGTGAAAATAGTAATAACAAAAATGATCCAATTCTTCTACCTGATTGTGTTTAGATACATTATTTAACTCCAAAATATATTAAAATCTTCTTTCATAAACAAATTGAGATTTTTAATCATTAGTTTGTAGAAACACAGTTCGTTTCAAAACATTTTTCCATTTCAAAATCTGTATAACAACTTGACAACTTACTCAACTACAAAATATTAATGATAATTACAAACATCAAAAAAAAACATTTTCAAGAATGAATCAGGAAACGTGGAGCCTTCCAACAGCTTCATATTTTAATTTTATTTTTGGTATATATTTTTCTAAATAATACATACTCAGTAATGAAGATAAAACCTCCCAATAAATTATACAACACCATTGAAAGTTCAGTCTTCTCTAAACCAAATTAACCACTAATGTATCATTAATTAAAGAAGAAGAATGTATTTCATTACTAAAACTGAATATTGTTTTTCACAAGATATGTTAACTCAAAAGTTACGGTTTAAAAGCTGATGAAATCTAACCTCAGAATTCTTCACAATAAGTGCTTCGAGGAGGTATTCTGACATGTAGAACATCGCATCCCATTTAACTCTTTTTTGTAAAACTAAAGATAAAGAGTAAATATAATAAATAGCAGAGTTATGTCCAATTTGAAACTTTCAATAAATATTTGGTTATGTTACATTGTAAGTAATTCAAATTGTGTGTTACATGTAGAATTAATACTTAAATAATAATGTCAGTTTTAAAAACATACTGAGTCAAAATAAGAAGAAATCCAGAACAGGGAAATCCATAAATTCCATCTTGCTACATTAACATTTTTAAGAGATCCAAGAAAACAAAATCAACGTATTCTATGATTTTGATACTTCACATTTTACTTCCGAATCATATGCACTATTTTAATAAATTCTCTTCTGATTACTTCGAAGTACTAGGTGGATGAGAACCCAACACTTTGACCAAAGGCATCTCGCGTGTGAACTGATCTGAATTGTATACGCGTAACCTAGCAACTGCCTACGCGTTTTCAGTGCTACCAAACGCAGATCTGCGCAGTGCGACGCAGGGTCACCTACCTGGCAGGGGCGAGCTCAGAACTGCTGGTGCCGGACCCTGGTGTCGGGTCACTCGTTGCCCCGCTTATGTAAGACGTTTCGTGTCCTTTCTCAGGAGACGCTTAATTGAAGGCTGTTTTGTCTCATCAGCCTGAGAGCTCTCACATTACACTCTGTAGAGAGCAATTGTCTGAAATGAAATAGTCTCCAACACGTTACTGAAGATTTCTTTGAAGTTACAAACAAGAAAACCGTCGTTTTCGAGTGAAGCGGTCTCATATCAACTAGCTTAGGACAAGGAGAGTATGAGTAACAATAAAACATAAAATAATAATTGTGTGAATTTACACAACAAAGGTTACATATACAAACAAAAGTTCATGCACTGAACAACGTGCAACACACACACTGAACGAATGATGTTATGAGACTTTAAATTATTTCAAAAGCACGTGTCGACATTGAACCCCCAAAATTTCGTTAACTATAGAAACGCGAGGTATTTTCAGCTGCTTCCAGCAACCTACCATTTTTACATTAATTAACTGTGTCGATTAATTAGTCCACAAGACATTGGTGAAAATTAAAATCAGTAGAAGTAACATACGCTAAGTATAATACAAAATGAATAAAACTGCAACAGTTGGAGTTTTCTATATGACTGACCAAAATGCTAATGAACTCTTCATACTTTCTTAGTTTCTTTATACCATCGCCCCCTCCACTTCTTGATAAATGACTCCCGAAGAAGAGGAATCTCTACATGATTTCATACAAATCCGTTTTGTAGTTCTGTTACACTAATCGACAAAATTTAACTTTCTGCCTGTTAAATGTATCAGAATGGCTGCTTCTGTGGAATAGGATGTTCCGATTTCAAATTTGCAAAGCATTCATTTGTAACGGGAAAGTTTTCTTCATAATTGGCTATTAAAAAGTCCATACTATTGTAAAGTGATTGGTTTTATTTATATTTACATGTTATACCTCAATAAAAATGTCATTTTTAACAATTATTTTCTGCATTTTGCTTGAGGAACATCCCTTTTTAGTGTCCAATAATAGTCTTCAAGTATATTCTCATTCCATTTTCGCTAATAACGTTTTCCATTGTTCCAATGTCTTGGTGGAATCGCTCATCGTGTTCATTGTTCACAGCACCGATTTTCGGGAAAGACGTCTAAAAGTAAATCCAGAAAATATATTTTAAGGATCATGTTACATCACAGAGCTTTATAAGTGTGAAGGATTTTCGACATTAGTTTTTCATAGTTCTCAGCGTTTCTTTTACCAAGGAATTCAGTTAGGACATTTTTAAGCAATTTCATATAGCCTTTTCAACACCATTCAAACTCGTCCCAAAGTCATGATAATTCATAAACTCCTTTATTTGGTGTCCTACAAATATATCCTCCTTCATTTTCGCCTCACTGATCCTCGGGAATTTGTTCTCTAATAACTAAGTATAGGAAAAAATTCTCTAAGTATAGGAAATCTGGTCCTCTTTTACCCATCGCCTTCACAAACATTTTTATCTATCCGCGTTTGATGTGCAAGGATTTATTTGGTTGCAAAGTAATATTTTTTTCTCACGTATCAGATGTTAAGCCGTTGAGACCACTGCTTCCTCACTAAATGATTTTTGCGATCTCTGTTAGCCCACTAGCGTAGAAAATAGCAAGATTTATAATATCGTTGTTGGGAACATGTGCGGTAACTTTCAAATTGCCACGAACATTCCACGAATGCTGTAGGTATTGTATCTTCGATAACAAAATTTTTATGATGCCATACGTCTCTTTCATAAGGGCAGCATATGCAAGAGCAAGGGAATGATATTCCGCCTTTCGCTCTTCAAAGTTACCTCACCACACATACTATAACAGAAATTGTTTGAATGGTTTACACTGTCTCATCATTGCAATCTGTTCGTACAAAAATTGAACGTCCAATGCTACGTGACGATAATTCGTGCCCTATTTAATAATATCAACACCTTTCTCACGCAGGATGCAACTAACGTGTAGCGATTCACGTACACAACGGAGCGTGTCGGCGCGTCGTGAACGTGAGTCACCGCACTTCACTTCGCAATTCCCAAAGATGCTCAACTTATTTGATCGTCTGGCGTCTGTTTGATATCTTTAGTGGAATCTACAATATCACACGTTGTTAGCGACTGCTGGCGTGTAATAAACCTGCAAGCAACTAGCGTTTCCGTAAAAACGACACGCGATTATCTGCAATATATAATTTTTTCACTTTTTGATATACTTACGGTACAGATTGTCATTGAATTTGTTTAGTAATATAACATTCAGGTAAGGTCAACTTTTTTATTGACCTTATAGTTTTTATTAATTACATATCTTTACATTAACATTACGTTTCGGAGATTCATTTTCACCATCTTCAGATGCTGCAATTAAACACACGTTACTATTAAAATGTTATACACACATGTGTTTCAACTTTTCTTTAAACTACATATAAACACTATACATTTGTTATTATTAACCTTTACAGGAACTCTTGTTACCAAAGTCACATTTTGTAGTAGAATCCACTAGTTGTTGCGTTTACTGCATTGAAGTAAGCAGTGGTATACATAGTCTGCACGAGAATAAAATCAAATCCATTACTCTTTGAAATAAAATAATGTTAAAATTAATTTGTATTGTAATTCAAGATCATATTAGAAAATACATAATATTAAAATCTCAATGAAAGGCAGTTGCTGGTGTTTTACATTATTTTATCATAGTTACAACTTATTACACGACGTGTTACATAGTGATTATGTTTCCTATAATTATTTATGAAACAATATCCCATGAATGTGAGCGCGACTGAACATTCGTACGTTTGAACATACTTTTCCCACTCACCTTTGTCTTCGCCAACCGGTCACAGGTGGATTTGGAACAGGACTGTTGCATGAGTCGTCCCAAGGTATGAGGAAAACTTGTTATCGGAGAAGGGGTAGAGGAGTGGGAGGGAGAGGGGAAGAGGAGGGCGAAAGATCGGGGGGGGATAAAAGGTAGGGGGTTTTCACCGTTGGAGATTGACAAGAACATTATCATAGCAATTTGTAAATGTATTCATTTCTGTTTTTGTATTCATTGTCCGGTGAGTCTTAATATTTAATGTTTCGAGACAGTCTTCCATAGTAGTTATTCTCCTATTCTAGTATTTTCGGAATCTATGTGGTGAGTGGTTGCGATACGGTGTTTTGTAAGAGGGTTATGTAGGAAGGAAGGCTGATTGATGTTATTCATGTGCTCCCGCATCATATCCTTTATTTTCCGTCACGTTTGTCTTATGGACACGTATGAGCATTGTTTGCAATTAAGTTTATAAACCACCTTGGATCTCTGTAATCTTTGGATAATGTCTTTCTTATGTGAGATGAACATATTCTTATTATTAATCTTATTATAAACACGTAGTCCACATCTCTGTTTTAGAGTCTGCTTTAAGCCCACATTGACGTGTAGTACACTGGGTAACACAATTGTTTTAATATGTTCATTTAAATTCGTGTCATTACTATTGTTGGGGTGAAAACCTTTCATACGGATTGTGAGCAACCTTAGCAGACAGCCCTTCCAACTGGGCTCACCGGGTAACCGTTTCTGATAAATAAACAAAACATCTTAAACAAGTTAGCGGACCAAAAGATACTATCAGAGATTCTTAATACCTTGTTTAAGGTGCTAATAATTAATGTGGTTTTAATTCTTGGTGAGTGCCAGGAATGGAAGTTTAGTATAGTGCTAGAACATATCGGTTTGGTGTACCAATTCGTAATCTTATCTTGATATTTATACAAGATAAGATCTAAAAAGTTGATCATGGCATTCTTTTTCTAAGGTAAATTTAATACAGCGATGGTAATTGTTAAATTCCTTTAACACGTGCTTACTATCCTATTTATGATCAAAACCGTGTCATCAATATATCTTAGATACATCTTACATCTAATATTTTGTAGTACGTGTTCCTCTAATTTCCGCATTACAGTTTCAGCAAATAGTGCACTAGTTGTACCCCCTATCGGGTACCCGTTAATTTGCCAAAGAATCTTAACATCAGCTTAAAAATACATATTATGAAGAATAAGTGTAATGGACGTCATTAACTCGGATGCGGGAATTTGTCCAAATTCATTTTTCAGCATTTGTTCAATGCTTCATAAATGAGTTCATGAGGCATAGATGGAAACATCTGCACAACATCAAGGGATACAATGAAATCATCCGGATTGAGTTGAATATATTTCAACTTTTGTATTACTTCATCCGTATTTTTAACTACCAAAGGTGAGGGAGTGATCTTTTTTTTCAGAATGGAGCCAACGTATTTGGAAAACATGTAATCATGTGTATTTATGCCAGAAACTACTAGGCGAACTTTGTGCACCTTGACAAATTCATACGCACGAAATATTTGTGCCACATTTAGATAGATCGACCAACATATTTTAGTATCAATGAATTTGTTTTCAATATTTCTTGAATTATCACGTAATATCCTTGTCAACCTCCAACGGTGAAAAAACCCTAGCTTTTTCCCCCTCTCCGACCTTTCACCCTCCTCTTCCTCTCTCCCTCCCTCTCCTCTACCCCTTCTCCAATAAGTTTCCCTCATACCTTGGGCCGACTTATGAACCAGATCTGTTCCAAATTCACCTGTGACCGGTTGGCGAAGACAAAGGTGAGTGGGGAAAAGTAGTAGTAACATGTGTTTAATTGCAGTATCTGAAGATGGAGAAAATGAATCTCCGATACGTAATTTTAATGTAAAGATATGTAATTAATACAAACTATAAGGTGATTGTCAATAAACATTTTTAGACCTTACCTGAATGTTATATTACTAAATGAATCGTTTTAATAGTATACGTGCGATTACACAAAAACTCAGCCCGATGGGGAACTTTTGTTATTGAATTCGGTTTTAGCGTAGAAAACTACATAAGAAACTGTTATAGTTAGGAATTAAACAAAATCACTGTCGACCCGTATCAGCGACCGAGTTGCGTGCCCCGAGGCGCGGGGACGCATTAAGAGGTCGAGAGGGTACGTACTTGTCTTCTCGAAATACAAATCAGTTAGCTCTTCCTGCCACTATCAAACTGCATAGGAAAAGCCCAGAAGGGCCTCATTATTAGAGGTTGAGAACGGTATCTGCTAATTGAGCCTGTTCGATCTTGAGACGACAAGAGTCGTAACCCCCACCCCACCCATGTTGTACCACTTCAGGCCATCTTTCCCAAGTGAGTGATAAGGGAAGTAATAGGTACTCTGAAAATCAGCCCTCATCCACATTTCGAAGTTGGCTGTTTGTTCTTCGACAGTCTGCAGCCCATGAGCATTTCGCGTATCCGAGGATCAACTTAAAGACAATCGTAAAATTAAGACTGGCCTTCGTCTAATTGAGTGTCTTCGCATGTACTGGAATCAATGTGAGCCGCGAGCGATCACGTTGCTGTTTTAGACCGTC